>OZ026613.1:90579056-91179056 GCA_964020975.1 Hermodice carunculata | reverse complement strand
ACATGCATTCTCCTGGTAATATTTTGGCACTTTGCTTTTGCAAGATGTGCATAATTATTGTTCAACCTTTGCACAAAACAGATCTCTTTATAATGCATGCAAGAAGGAATATTTAGTACATACAAAATGAGAATATCAACTCATTCCATACTATAGTCACAGGCCTTGGTCAGTGGTTCTGGCACTGCCTGGCAAGTCATGCTGAACTGCCCTTGCGGCAGCTGCAGCATGACTTGCCAGGCAGTGCCAGAACCATTGTCGTAAGATGATAGGCATGTTGGTACTTGAACAAAAGCTCTTTTCAAGAAGAATTTAAACATGCAATTGTCGTCTTAAATCTAGGTAAATTTACGTAAATATCAGGGACTGGTATGGAATGAGTTAAAATACATTCAGCGATTGCTGGATCCCTTCTCCTTTCACCCCCACACCTCACTTATACCCTTGCTGATCACAGGTCTCATTTTGGAATGACTGAAGTCAATAAAAATAGGCTCTGACCAACCCAGATACTTGACCTAGTGACCTATTTTTGTTTCATAACACACCTTTAGGTGAAGAAGTATGTTAAACAAAAGTGACCTATTTTTGTTTCATGACACACCTTTAGGTCAAGATATATGTGTGTGAAGTTTCATCACACTAAGTTAGACAGTAAAGGAATTACAGCCCCAACATGATTTTATAAACATGTCACTGACCCATATACTTGACCTAATGACTTACTTTTGTTCCATGACACACCTTTGGGTCAAGATGTGAGAGTGATGTATCATGACACTAACTTAGGGATGGTTCAACATTATCATCATTTTTTAATCAGTCAGTAGGGTCCTTATTTTCATGACCCCCATCCCTCCCCCCCCCCCAATTAGTACTTTAAAAATGATGATTTTCACAAAAAATCACAGCAAAACTGCACAAAACAGGATAAAAATTGACCATCATTTTCCATATTGTGTGAAAGTGTACAGACCAATTTAACCCCCTCCACCTTGCGTAATGTAAGTACTAATTCAAAAATGATGAAAATGTTGAACCATCCCTCAGTGAGTAAAAGAATTAATAGTCCAGACACGATTTTACTAGCATATACCAGTGACCCAGATATTTGACCTGATGACCTAGTTTTACTTCATGACACACATTTGGGTTAAGATATATGCATGCATGATGGTTCATGAAACTAAGTTATAGATTGAAAGAATTATAGCCCAGACATGAATTAACAAGGATATGTCACTATGACCCCAAAAACTCAACCTAGTAACCTACTTTTACGTGTGACATACCTTTGTGTCCTGGTACACATGGTTGTAAATTTTCATGATTCTAAGTCAAAGGACAACAGAATTACAGCCAAGACATAATAAGTAATGTAGTTTTACATGGTTTTATGGTACATGACACATCCAATTGTCCCGATTCACCTGTGTGTAAAGTTTCATTGATATAAGTTGAAAGACAACAGAATTACAATCCAGACATGAAGTGCAATGTTGTTTAACATGATTGTATCACTTTCACTCAGATACTTGACCTAGTGACCTAGTTGTTTCATGACCCACTTCTAGGTCAACATATATGTGCATGTGAAGTTTCATGAAACTTAATGTAATAATAAAGGAATATCACAGCACGGAAACAATTTTACAAGGATATGTCACTGTGACCCAGATATTTATCTTAATGACCTACTTTTGGTACATGATACACCCTTATATCCAAATGCACCTGTGTCTAAGGTTTCATTGATCAATGTTGAAGGACGAGCAAATTATAGCCCATACATGAATTGCGGAAAGACGCACGGACTCACACACAGAAAAAGGGATTACTATATGCCCCTCCTCTGGTAGGAGGGGGCATAATTGTACAATTTAATCAGAGGCACACTAAATGAGAAATGAAAAATGAACTTTCTGCAATTTTTTTCCACATCCATGGACTTTACAGATATTCTTCACACCAAAGTCAGTCCTGCATGAAGATCAAAATGTACTGAGACAGTGTTTATAATCAATTTACTTGGAGGTACAGTGCCCCCCCCCCCTTCTTGTATGGCAACCCCAAGTGTACCAAAATAAAAACGTGGCCTTAGAGGGGTGGCCTCTCGGGGGGGGGGGGGGGGGGGGGGGGGGGATAAAATGAAAATGCTATACTTGATGCATGGAGAAGCAGCCTCTATAGAGGGGGTGGGCTCTTATCGGGGGCCCCACAAGAGGGGGGACCCTTTAAGGACAGGCAAGACACCAAAAATAAATCTTCCTTTAATCAATCCTAGCTCAAAATGTATTTGCGTTAGGATAATGAATCATATAATTTATGTCTGTCATACTCGAAAGAATTTATATGTCCTGTAGTTTGGGTGTCTGTGATGATAATTGTTGAATTAACAATTGAAGGTTGACCCCAAAGCATGCACACCATAAATGTCAATATGTCACTAATAATTTGTGATAAAAAGATAATTATACTTGCATCCTTATCCTAGCAAATTGGCAACAAAAAAACCATCCTGCCATTTTTTATGTTTGGTTTAATTTTTCTCTTATCCATCCTCAAAGTTTGACGTTTCAATTTTCCCTTTGATTTCCAGGATGTTCATTTTTTTCATTTGTTAAAAAAAGAACAAAGCAAAATTTTGAAAATCGCTGAATCGTTTTTGTAGTTCAGACATTATAGAATCATAAGCCATTAACCGGATTAGATTTCGCCTGGCCTTTTTCTTGGAATAACCATTCTTACGTGGGGTTCTCTTCCTAGTATTCTTTCTGCAAAAACAAGCTTCAAAGGCCTTTGATGTTGATCATTTGCCTCTGAAACAATACTGTTTGCTCAACTTGAGCTGATATTTGTACAAAACATAGCAAACATTGTCCCTTAGAATTTGGTGAGGTTGTCAATCAATTTTTGGCCAATCACATGAATAAAAGAGCCTTTGAAGTACGAAAACATTATTCAGCAATCTGTCAAAGGGCAACAGCGACAATCTGGTTTCAAAGCGTGACATCATGGAAGCACCCCTTCGGGCCTCATAACTTAAAGCATGGCAAAGAAAGTTGTGTTGCCTTGCTTTGGCGGGGCAGCCTACGGCCGCCCATGGTCAGTGGACGGATGGCGGGTTTGGTCTTCCTCCCCCTACCTCTTTATCCCATGTTTAGGGATAGTGTTTTATTGTATTTACTAACATCTGTATACTTTATGTAGTTAGCTTGTTAGACTTGTCTGTACACTTTACTCAGCTTGTCATTATTTTGCAGTTATTTTCTCAATGAGTTTTATTTCTATTTTCAACAGGAGTTTTGTATCGCAATTTCTTTTTTCTCGTCTGTTCACGATTATGCTTATTTTGATCTATTTAATTGTACTTTTATTTCCTCATCCCTGGGTTTCGATAAAATATCATTTTGTACGTGGGTATTGTTGATTAAAGTGCCACGTTTTTTTCCCCATGCTTGCCTTTGGTGTGCAGGACCAATGAGGTAATCCATCACGACATAGCCTTTGAGGGGACATCACCTGACGATTCCCGCTCCTCCTGAACATTTAAAGTCTCCCTTCATTAGAATGAAAAACAAGCACGATAATTATCAAGTAAACCACTATATAAAGGCTACGATCTGTTAGCATGTTTGCATTTTTTTCCCTGCCCACAAACATACTTTGGGCATGCCGCCTGATTTCGTGGTGCCGCAGTGATACCACTCTCTTTTTGCCATGGGCCGTTGCTATCTGTAGCCATGTGACAGACTGTTAAGTATGATTGATGGGTGGCATTGTTCCGCTTGGCGGCTGGAAACCAAAAGAATGACACATGGATGTCCACATGCCTGCGTGTTTTTTTTGGCGTTTTTCTCATATTTCTACTTTAGTTAAAAGCTTGAAATTATTACAACTTATAGGAAGGAAATTCATCTCGTAAAAACCGTTAAAATCTCAGAATCGGCCATGCAAAGGTTTTTGGTGTCTTACCTGTCCTAAAATACATCCTTATTGAAATAAAACGCAAAATAGCCTTTTAAATAAATTGAAAAGTTTATACTGTATTCAAATTATGAATCAATTGGGAGTCCTTACAAAACAAGCATCCCCAAAAGTTCTGGAAACTGTCTAATAAAGTAAACAAGAGGGCCGTGTGAACAGCCCATGCTCAGCTGACAGATTCACCACAGTGTCATTCTGTGAACTTGGGATAGGACAAAATATGTAGACACTTATCAAAGATACATTCCTACCAAGTTTGACACAAACCTGACCAAATGTTTTCAAGATTTAACCATTACAATAAATTCCCATGTTCAACTTTCCTATTAAAACCTTTAAAATAACAAAAACACAAAAAAATCAGCAAAAACAATTGCAGCACCACCTGGTGAACAAATTAAGAACTAGGAGTCCCTAGGAATGCTCTTTTGTGATATCAAAGTAATTGGGTGCACAGTTTCGGAGAAGATTTTGTAAGATTTGCTCCAAATAAGAACAAAAAATTCATAAAAAATCCAAAAATCACTGAAGCAAGACCATTTGAACAAACTTGGTAGAGACCCAACCAAGGTACTTTCCCACCAAGTTTCAGATGAATCTGGGTTACAGTTTTGGAGAAGTTGAAAATGTGAATTGTGGACAGACAGATGAACAGATGATGGATGACAGACAAAGGACCATCCTATAAGCTCAGCTGACTGACAAGTCAGCTGAAGTAAAAATCTGCACAAAATAAATAAGACAATTCCATATCCAGCTCTGAGTGGGTCACCCATTTCTCTGGTCTTCGTTAATAGGGCCAGTAGTATTGACCCTGAACTGCAAAATTTTGTGGATAATTACAAAGTAGAAAATAAAGATTGTATCTTTAATGAATTTTAAGATAAGTTTTGATGAAATTTCAATAGCCATATCGTTTCTCAGTAACAGCAAGTCAAGTGGATATGATGGTATTCTAAACCAGATGCTGAAGGCAGAAAGGATGTACAGTCCTATTACCAGCTCTCAGTAAGATCTTTAATGCCATTCTGACCAAAGGCAATTTTCCTACTGATTGGAGCTATAATCTGCTTACCCCTCTCCACAAAAAGGTTGACACTGTAAACCCACAAAACTAGAGGAATGGCATTTGGTAGCAATCTTTGTAAACTGCTCTGTAGCCTTCTTAACAATTGCTTAGCTTTTTTTGAAAACTCTAGTAATTTTATTCCCAAATGCCAAATTTGTTTTAAAAGGAATTCATAGACCTGCATGTGTTGACTCAAGTGTTTTGTTGACAGATATATTAATAATCTAGCTGTCTTAACCAAGTCTTTTGCTATTTTGTTGATATCAGAACAAGCTATGATTCTATATCTCACAAATTTTAGTATACAAGTTACTAAAATTAGATATTGGAGGTAATTTTTTTTTAAATATGTATAACATGCATTATTCTGTCAACGGTTATTCTGACTGCAGCAACTCATTTTCTGCACGGGTGAAGCAGGGT
Organism: Hermodice carunculata; assembly: GCA_964020975.1. Classification (NCBI taxonomy): domain Eukaryota; kingdom Metazoa; phylum Annelida; class Polychaeta; order Eunicida; family Amphinomidae; genus Hermodice; species Hermodice carunculata. The sequence continues at coordinate 91,173,577 of OZ026613.1, read as the reverse complement.
TCTGTATCAAGACCCAGGCTCTTCAATATTAGTGTACATGATTTACCTTCTATTTTTACCGATTCCTGTGGCCAATATGTCTCCATGCCTCTAAAATTAGTTGTTTTATGTATGGAGAAGACCTCGTTATCTTGTCTCAAACCAACACTGGTCTGCAGAGTGTATAAAACTGTCTGTCCAATTACTGTAATATTTGGAGTTTAAACGTAAACATTAGCAAAACCAAAGTGCTTAATTTCAACATAAGTGGTCATGTCCTGAATAATTACAAGTTCTTGTTTGACAATATGGTTATTGATGTTGTGTCATCATATGGCTATTTAGGAATCCTTTTCACCTTGTCTGACAGTTTCAGATCAGCCATGGAACACTTGGCTGAACAGGCACAGAAAGCAGTTAGACCGGCAGATAAATGCAAGATTTGGGCTGAATCTGTATTTGTTGTCTACAGTTTTTTCTTGGCTTTTTTTTAAACTTATTTTAAGAGACCTTGGAATGTACTTCCGAAAAATGCCGGGTGATATCCTGTCACCCTTGAGCATATTGATATTTTGCCTGGTTACCCTCCGCCCTCCCCCCCCCCATTTTGAAAAAACAAAAACAAAAAAACAAGAGGTATGTGTGAACAGCCCATGCTCAGCTAACCTAGACATTCATCACACTTGCAGCTCTGTAAACTTGGGTTAGGCTCAAGGTCACCCACGTACTGAGTAAGTCTAACCTTTCAAAAGGAAAACTAACATGAGCAACATCAAGGTCCCAGTTCAAGTAGTTCTCAAGTTATAGTGAAGAGTAAAATTCATGTATATTGCACTGTGACCCCTCAAACAAAGTCAAGGTCACTCATGTACTGTCTAAGCATGACCTTTATACAAAAACATTAACATGTGCAACATCAAGGTTTTAACTCAGAACAGATCTCAAGTTATCAAGTGAACACTAAATTTTGTGTCAGTCGTCCTGTGACCTTGGGAACGAGGTCAAGGTCCTAACATCACTGGAGCATGACCATTTGCATAAGATAGGTAGAAACTTGTAAAAGGTACATCCCTACCAAGTTTTGCACAAATCTGGCCAAAATTATTTCAGTTATAATCATTACAAGAAATTTGCATGCTAAACTTTCCTATTAAAACTTTTTTTACAGATTTTCAAAAAAAAAATTTTAAAAATCCGAAAATTAACAAAGCATGTTTATTTGTAAAAAAATTGGTAAAGATGCACCCAAGGTACATTGCCACCAAATTTCAAGTAAATCTGACAAACAGTTTCTTTCCAAAATGTGAATTACCAGTAAAATACATTAGAATGCCGATTAAATTGCATATTAAGCAATAGATAAGGTGCTTTTACCGGTAAGTACCCGACTGAAAAATATTGTTAAAAATCAGGAATCCACAGCAGTGCCACCTAGTGAACATCTCTGCTTGACCCTTTCAAAAGGAACATATCCATAAAGTGTGAATTTAATCTCACAGACGGTTCTGGAGAAGAAGTCACAAGTAAAGAAATCGCACAAAAATTCATACAAATTTTGAAAAAAATTGCATCACCTGGTAAACAATCTAACAACTAGGAGTTCCTAGGACTGTTTTTATGTAATATCAAAGCAATTGGGTGAGCGGCAGTGGAGAAGATTTTGTAAGATTTGTCCAAAAAAAGAACAAAAAAATTCATTCAAAATCCAAAAATCACTGGAGCGTGAACATTTGAACAAAGGTGGTAGAAACCCACCCAAGGTACATTGCCACAAAGTTTAAAGTCAATCTGGATGACAGTTTTGGAGAAGAAGTTGAAAATGTGAATTAGCATTAAAATGCCCCTTTGACTTGCATAGTAATCAAAAGGAAAGGTGCATGTACCGATAAGTAACCCAATCGAAATAAATTGTTAAAAATCAGGAATGGACAACAGTGCCACCTAGTCAACAACATTGTTTGACCCTTGCACAAGGAACATATCCACCACGTTTCACCTTAATCTGAGTGACAATTCTGGAGGAGAAGCCAAATATAGCAAAAAAAAAACACACAAAAATCATATTTTTTTTTAAACTGCAGTGCCACCTGGTAAACAAACTAAGAACTAGAACAGGCTGATTTTCCAACAGAATATCAAATGTCTCCCCTTGCGCCCTTACTATTGTCACCCTTATTTTTATAAATTGGCATACTGATTCCAATGATCTACAGATATGACGAAGGTACACTCTTTATTCACATTTCAAAACGTTGTTTTTTGATGAAATGCCGACCTGACCTTAAAAAATAGGTCAAGGTCATACATCTGCAGTTGCAAGCAAGGTCTTACAAAAGTCTTACATAGAAACATAATCACACAAAATGTCAACTTCTTTAAAACAAATCTTTCTCAAGTGCATCTGCAATGATTTTTAAAAAGTGACCATGTGACCTTCGAAATAGGTCAAGGTCACCCACCTACAATCCCAACCCTAGTTGGTATTATGGTACACAAACATGCAAAATTTCAACCTCCTAAGTCAAATCCTTGCAGAGTTGTTGCATCAGTGTCAATTTTAGATGTGATGCCCATGTGACCTTGAAAAATATGTCAAAGTCACCCATTTGCAATCCCAAGCAAGATCATATATAGGAACATCTTCACATAAAATTTCAACTTCATAAGTCAAATCTTCCTTCAGTTGTCACGTCCACATTGATTTTAGACAAAAAAACCCTCGTGACCTTGAAAAACAGGTCAAGGTCATACATCTGCAGTCACAAGCAAGGTCTTACACAAGTCTTACATAGAAACATAGTCACACAAAATGTCAACTTCTTTAAGTCAAATCTTCCACTAGTGCATCTGCAATGATTTTTAAAAAGTGACTATGTGACCTTCAAAATAGATCAAGGTCACCCATCTACAATCCCAACCTAGTTCATATTATGGTACATAATCATGCAAAATTTCAACCTCCTAAGTCAAATTGTTGGGTCTGTGTCAATTTTACATGACATGCCCATGTGACCTTGAAAAATAGGTCAAGGTCACCCATCTGCAATCCAAGGCAAGGTTTTATATAGGAACATCTTCACAAAAAATTTCAACTTCCCTAGTCAAATCTTTCTTTAGTTATCGCGTCCGCAACGCACACAATAATGTGTTGAAGAAGAACAAGAACAAGAACAAGAACAAGAAGAAGCGGAAGAAACTGATGCAAAAACCATATGTCCCCCCCCCCCCCCCGTCGCATGGGGAGACAGAACTAGGAGTCCCTAGGAGTGTTCCTATGTGATATCAAAGCAGTTGGGTGAGCGGTTTCAGAGAAGATTATTTTTTAAGATTTGCCCCCCAAGAAAGAACCAAAAAAAATTCATAAAAAATACAGAAATCATTGGAGCATGACCACTTAAAGAACTTTGTAGAGACTCACCCAAGTTACATCCCCCCCAAGTTTGAAGTAAATCTGGCCGAGGGTTTTGGCGAAGAAGTAAAAAATGTGAATTGTGGACGGACGGACAACGGAGGACAGACGAAGGACCATCATATAAGATCAGCTGACTGACAGGTCAGCTGAGCTAAAAACTAGAAAATATGTAAGCTTGTGATAAGACAACCATGTATATCCTTACCACAAAACTACAGTATTGGGTATATGGGAAATATTTAACCATCTGTACCTGAAGTGACTTTGACCATTACATCACCCTATGGTCAAGCAATACATGTTCCGGCACTGGGCAAGCTGATTGTCAATCTGAATTAACTATACATGTACATGTGCCGACACTGCATAAACTGATTGATCTCAAATTCAATATTTTCAAAAAATCTTTAAAGGTGTCACAAAATTAGTAGTCTGGATAGTCACTGAAAACTTCAAAAATGCATATTGGAGTTAAAACATAAAACAGGAAGATCATGATGATTCTGTGCTCTGTTGACTGGAATCTGCTTCTGCAAGTGCAGACTTAACTAATCTATACATGAACTGTACTAGTCCTTATCAATAATTGACTGAAAGATTAATTGCTACCAAGATATAAGCCAATATGTCAGTGTCAGCTTTGAAGGTCCTTCAAAATCAAAATTGAGAACACGGAAAGAAAACCCATAAGGGACATTCCTAGTAATGTTCAAGAGTAACCATGGGCCCAGGATCCACCGTTACCAAGATATAAGCCAATATGTCTGTTTGGCCTTCCAAGGTCATTAAAGATCAAAATCAACATCATATGTACATTTCTAGTAATGTTTAGTAGTAGCCATGGGCATATTAAGATCCACACTTACCAATTAAAGATATAGGCAATATTTAAGACTTGTGGAGTCAGAAGGAAAAAGGCTTTTACTCTACTAAACATTCACTGTGAAAGATACATAGTTTTTTTGGCCATCCCTTTACACATCTGATAAATGTTAGCCCGAGCAACATCTATGTACCTTAAACAAGGCGTGCCTTAAACAAAGCGTTAAATACATCAGTTTTTACAATATTGCAACTGATGCACTGTGTTGCTGCAGTATACTAGTATAGTGGCAGCACTTACCAACACATGGTTCAAAAGATTCATATTCCATAAATTTGTGAAAAGTAACATATATTTATAATTTGTGCAAACTATCACCTTTAGTCATACAAAAGCCTGCTAAAATTTAGTACGAGTCTGTTTATCCACACACACACACACAAAACAAAAATAAGACTGGATAATTTGTGCAAACTATCACCTTTAGTCATACAAAAGCCTGCTAAAATTTAGTACGAGTCTGTTTACACACACACACACACACACACACACACACACACACAAACAAAAATAAGACTGGATCACACACACACACACACACACACAAAACAAACAAACAAAAATAAGACTGGATCAGCCTAAAGACCCTTTTGGCCAGTTTAAATTGTGCAGCATTAAAACAGTTAATATTTTAGCCCAACACAATCAAAATTGGACAAAAATTCACCAAGTTATGGCCAGAAGAAAGCCACCATCTAAAGCACCCTTTGACCTTGAGATGATTTTTACCTGAAGTAAACCTTGACCTTTAAAATGACATTTTGACCAAAAATTAACCTTTGACCTTGACATTTGAAATGACCTTCACCTTGCTATGATCGAACTCCTATACATTCGGAACCACATCTACTATACATGTAGTACATACGATATTGAAGATTTAAAACTTTCATTAGCCCTCATTTGCATAATTTTGAAAAGCATGACCTCTCTTTATAAAAAGGCGAGACTTCATCTAGAGAAGCATAGTTGTGCCATGTTTGGGGAGGGAGGGAGAGAGACAGGGAGAGATATATATTCAGAGTTAACCTGAAGGAAAAATTCATATTCAGCATCAGTCTTTCTCATTTCTACAGTTACTATGATACATGCCTTCCTGCAAGCAAAAATTCAAGCCATAATTAGCTTATTCAAAAGCAGTTTGACCGTACTGTGAACCTCCATGCTGCATGTTTACAATACTGATTGTTTCACTGGCTATGCTGCAACTGCTTACCTGTGAGAAAAAGAAAACTTATTTGTCAGCTTCTACCCTTTCATGTGCAAAAAAAACAAACATGATTTCCCATATTATGAAAATTCATACGTGCCTTGAAACAAACTTTTGGAGACTGAACGCCTATAGATCAAGGTCATGTTTAATGAGAATTTCCAAGATAATAGTACATGTTTTACATCTATACCACATTTATGTACAAAAACAGGGAAAAAAACAAAATAGTGTCAAACTAATAGAACAATTAACAGGTGGAGGTCATGTGAAGGCCAAGGTCACTTCAAGATCACAGTATGGAACACATTTTTTTGTTTTGTGCCATTTTTTGGAGGTAAAAATTCATCCAATTGTTAATTTGAATGATTATTTTGAAATATATGGTCAGTGTGTGGTGAAATAAAGCAAATATGGGGGTAGGGGGAGGGCTAAATGAATAACTATCAATTTTTTAAAATGCTCAAGGGTGACAAGATGCCATTCGACATTTTTTGACTGTGTGACCTACACTAGGCAAGCAAAAGCACTGAGAAAGGGCTACCCTCTGTACTTTTTGCTGAGAAATGCCAAGGAAAATTTGTACAAAAATCCTTTTCTTGGCATCTTTTGGCAATTTTGCTGAGAAACACGCAGGTCCACTGCAACGCTATTGTGTATTATGAACATACTACTGATGAATTTTTAAGCCAGTTGTTTCTTCCCTCAGATGCTTTACTCTGTGTTGATGCTAATTGTAACAATAATGATCATAGATATTCTCTGTCCCGCTTGTACAATGATATTGTTAAAGCTCTGCAAGATGCTTCTGATCTCACAGTCAAAACTCATTCCTCTAAAGGTTACAAAGCTGTGCCAGGATGGAATGATCGGGTCAAAGAGGCTCATGATGTAGCTCGTAATGCTTATGTTATCTCGAGGAGCCTGGGGAAACCCAGATTTGGTCACATATTTGAAAATATGACTAGAACCAGGGCCCAGTTTAAATATGTACTACGCTCTTGTAAGAGAAGTGAGGATACTGCTAGGGCTGATGCAATGGCTCATAATCTTGCACAAAAGGATACAGTTTTATTTTGGAAACACGTTAAGACCACAAATTGTAAAAAATTACCCATGGCTACCAGCATTGATGGTAAGACTGGTCTTCAACAAATTACTGATATGTGGTGTGATCATTATCAAAAACTATTTAATTCTGTTAAAGAGAGTTCAGCCAAGGATTTAACCTTTGATGTTTTATATGATGAACACTTAAGAGTAACTGAGGTGGAGATCCAGGATGCTATCGATAAGCTTTCACCCAATAAAACTGCTGGCAAAGACAATCTTTGTGCTGAAAATCTTAAGTTTTGTAGTAAGCGGTTATCATACCTTCTGTCTATGCTCTTCACTGGCTTTTTAATACATGGTCATCTGCCCGATGAGTTTATGACTACTATTTTGATTCCTGTTGTTAAGAATAAATGTGGAAATATATCTGACAGCAGTAACTACCGACCTATAGCCATTTCTTGTGTAATATCTAAAGTGTTGGAATCTGTTCTATTGGCTCGGTGTGAACATTCTGTTATGACTACTCATCATCAGTTTGGGTTTAAATCCAGACATTCAACAGATATGTGTATCTATATTTTAAAGTAAGTGATACATTTTTATCGCTCCCAGGGTAGCCCCGTGTTTCTATGTTCATTAGATGCTTCCAAAGCATTCGACCGTGTAAATCATTTGAAACTTTTTTCTATACTTTTGCAAAGGAACGTTCCTTTATATATTGTCCGCATTTTAGCAGTATGGTATACCACGCAGCAGCTTTGTGTTAGATGGGGACAATTTTCTCTACGCCCTTTTTTGTAATAAACAGTGTAAGGCAAGGAGGTATATTATCTCCTCGGCTCTTTAATCTATATCTTGATGATCTCAGTAAAAGTCTCATGAATTGTAAAATTGGATGCACAGTTGCTGGTACTCTCATAAATCACTTACTTTATGCTGATGATCTGCTGATTTTTTCTCCTTCCGCCAAAGGGTTACAAAAACTCATCAATGTGTATTCTGATTATGCTATGAAATTTGATATACTGTTTAATGCTGAAAAAACACGCTGTATGATTTTTCAATCTCGTACTTTTAAATTGTACAAAACTCCTCAATTATATCTTGATGGTAGAAAACTTACTTATGTGAATGTGCATAAGTACCTTGGAGTTTTTCTTTGTGCTTCATGTAAAGATGACGATGACATACACCGCCAGACCAGGATGTTTTATATGCAAGCTAATATTCTATTAAGAAAATTTCATGATTGTTCCAAGGATGTTAAGCTAATGCTGTTTAACTCCTACTGTACCCCAATGTATTGTGCGTCTCTGTGGACTTTTTTCTGCAAGAGTTCCATATGTAAACTTCGTGCCAGTTACAATAATGCCTTCAGACGTTTCTTTGGGTATGCTCGGGATTGTAGCGCCAGTAATATGCTAGTAACCAATAGATCCCCTACATTTGACGCTCTGTGGAGAAAGCAGATATTTAATCTACAGCAAAGACTTGAAAATAGCCAAAATAAGTTAATTTCCACGGTGTTATCCTCTGACATTTTCTATTATTCTCCAGTGCACAGACACTGGAGTAATATGTTGTATTTGATGCATCCTTAATGTAACAACTGATGTACTCTGTCAGCGATACTGTTAGCTGACTCTGCCCCGGTATGAATCTCTCTTAATATTTATCAGATATTGCAACAGTATTGTATACATGACTATATAATTTTTTTTTTTTTTTTTTTTGTGCGTGTTTTTTTTTTTTTTTGTTTATGTACTTTGTAAATCTATGGACCATTTGTATAAGTCTGAAATAAAGACATATATATATATAATATCTAGTGTAGGAAGCTGCAGTGCAAACACATTTCATGTATGGGTGTACTTGATAAATGTATAACTCTAATAAGTACGATACAATTAAGCTAGTACACCATCTACAGAAATGCCACATGACATGAACAATGCAGATATAAGGGTGGCAAAGACAGTTGGCACATCAAACTCTCATTTTTAAGCTTACTTCAACTTAAAAGGACCATACAATTATACCCACATGGTCAATGGTGTTTCATGTACAAGCTAGACTAATGTCTAGGTAAATATACAGTACTTGAATCGCTAAATTTGAGATTGAAGGGGTTTACCATTTTGCAGTCCCAACTGTGTTGAAAATGGCAGACAACAGGATGTTGATGTAATCATGTGACCATCTTAGTTTTCAGAGTAAGCAATCCTAATGCCTCATAGCAATCACTAACTATTAGTCTTTGGTAGCCAATTAAGTTTTCACATTGGGAACATGTTCATGCCTTAAGCATTCAACGGAAGAACATTAAACATTCATAACTAGGATTGCTAACTTAAGCTTTCAGACTCTAAGCTCTCATAAGCATTCTCCCTTGTGTGAGCGAAGCAATCTTACTCTGGAATGCTAATGATCACTTATCTAAGAGTGCTTTGACAGTCCACAAGCCCACGGAATGCTTAAGGAAAGCAAACTTAGCATTCCAGTTTGGTAAGGGTTAGTAAGACGCATATACCTGCTTACTATGATTTAAATGGCTTTTACAAACTTGCAGTATGGGTCTCCCTTGGTGTGGCACTTCTATTATTGGTGTGCTCGTATTTGGAAATGTTTCAATTTCTATTTTGCTTTTTTTGACCATATGTGCTTTGTCTTTTTAGTCACCTTTTTGTTTATTGTAATGATTGTACTTAATGTATAATATATGACCCATGTTCAAATGTATCTGAACTTTGTCAATACAAATCTGAAAATTTGGTGAATCTATCCACTACATTTTGTATAATTTCTCTGAGATTGTATACAATCCAAACTTCTATCAAATCAGAAGCATTTCTCTGTATATTATTCTGTCTGAGGGCTTGTGGTGCCATCTAGTGGTCAATCCTGGCAATATTACTTGGCCTCTGATATTCATTTATCACATCATTTCTCTCTTTTTGGCTAATGGTGAATAAAACAAAATCATTAAAAATACTAAAAACAGTTACAGCACCACCTGTCACAAAATTAAGATCCACAGGACTAAAGACATGCCTGTGCAAGTTCACAGCAACTGGCCAAACTTTTTTGGTGAAGATTAATTACCACAATTTTTGGTACCACATCCTGTGATATGAACCTTTTGTTTCAGGAGGAAGGAAGAGTGAAGTATGAGCAACATGATATGGAGGCCTGAGAGAAAAGGAGAGGGGCATGAAGAACATATTTTTTCCTCAACTTAAGTAGCCAGTTTGACTGTTCTTGGTGAGCTCCTGGCCTCTCAGCTATACCTGGGTCAGATGGGTCATGCTGCATTTACAGTTTGAACTCTCCAACATTGCCACACAGTAGTGGGCTTCACAGAAATCATTTCAGGTTCCTGTCTGGTGGAATGGACAGCAGCCTTCACAAGTACTTTCAGGAGTGACTGGAACACCACCAATTACTTGAGTACTGGGGGCAGTAGCAGCATGCTCCAACGTGGCATACCATTGGTGTCACAGTACATTACTGCTTCCAAAAGGGTTGCAAATACAGTTTTCTCCTGAGAATGGCAAGATAGGCATTGGTAGAACTGGGCATACTTCTGTACGGCCATGTTATTTCTGCTTTAAAAGCTTAAATATTCTTTCGTTTTTCATAGATTCTGGTTTTATTCTGTTATCAGCATAATAACATACATGTAATAAAAAGATTTAATTTTGTTAATTCTGCTTTATTCTTAAATTTGCATTCAAATTTTGTCACACCATGGGATTTTCCTGCTTTAAAAATAGGCACATTCTGCACAAAATTTGATTCAAGCAGAAAGGGTATAGCCCTACCTCTTGTTCACCTGATTTTTAAGAGGTATGGCAGAAATGCATTCTGCAACTTGGTTGGTTGTTTCATCTCCTGCTGCTGCAGGTAGCATACCATCTGTCAGTGTTGCTACCTCTGATTATAAACTGCCCTCTCAAATGTCATTTTGGGAGCAGCCAGAAGGTTGGATGTGTCATCTCATACTGGTCCAGTGCTTAAATGTCTTATTACAAGTTCCAAATACATGTATGATACATGTGTGTGTGTCTTCAAAGCATATTGATATGGCAATGTACAACTAGTCCATACCACAGGGGTAGAAGTTCGAATGGCATCTCTATCTATTATAGCTTTGAAGTTATTCAAGATTTAAAATTTCTAAAGGTGCTACTTAGCATAATTTAAGGTGCTACAACTTTTGTTATACATTAATTAGATGTGCAATGGTAAATAGCCCTCTAGTTGGAATGACATCTCTATCTATTATACTTTTGAAGACATTCAAGATTTTAAATTTCAAATGCCACTAATTTGCATAATTTCAAACATATTTATTCCTCTACATAAAAAGTCAAACTTGTTGTATGGAGGTACAATCATGCCACGTTTGGAGTTTCTGTGATAATAGTGTCGGACAAATTCACTGGTGAAGGAAGGAAGGGAGGGCGGGCGGGCAGAAAGACGGGCAGAAAGAAAGAAAGAAAGAAAGAAAGAAAGAAAGAAAGAAAGAAAGAAAGAAAGAAAGAAAGAAAGAAAGAAAGAAAGAAAGAAAGAAAGAAAGAAAGAAAGAAAGAAAGAAAGACAGACAGACAGACAGACAGACAGACAGACAGACAGACAGACAGACAGAAAGAAAGAAAGAAAGAAAGAAAGAAAGAAAGAAAGAAAGAAAGAAAGAAAGAATTTTGGGAAAAACATAAAAGTGTGTGTTCACACACACTTTAATGAAGTCAACTTTAACAGTATGAAAAAAATTTAAATGTTTTCACCTTTAAGTTCAGGTGATGAGGATATCAGAGGAATTTCTCAAAATTCATCTGAAGTTAAATGGCTGATGGGAATGAACCTATTCCTTCAATGCTGCTGAAGTCTTTAAGCTGAAGGGAAATTGATCTTGGCACAGTTATTGAAAAATCATCAGGATGGTTTTCCAAAGATGAAAAAGATTTTTGGCCAACACATCTAATACGACATGAGACAGACACAAATGCACACCATTCTTCCCAGAACATAAAGGATGATGCTGGGATCAGGCTAAAATTAAACGCAACTTGCTGTGGGTATTTCAAAAAGGAAAACAGTACAACAATCTTTCATAATGCATATATTATTGAAGACAATAACCCCCCACACACACACACACAGACACACACACACACACACACACACACACATATATATTTATTTATTTATATTGTAACTTTACTGATGTTCCCCGGAAGAAGGCAACATACCACAAAAACTGGTCATGAATAAACACCAATTTTTGTCTCATTAATCTATATTTATCTAGATCTGTTGGACCTGATCTTTTGTATCTTGGATACCTTTTTTGTGATTTATACGCCACATCCCCTGACCTATGACCACCGACAATTGTCCAGGTCTTCTCCCAATGCCAGCTTCATTAAACGAAACTACCTTTTTGAGAGGTTTTTTTTTTCTTTTTTTTTTTCTTTTTTTTTTTCTTTTTTTTCTTCTTTTTTTTTCAGGGAAAGCATCTGGGGCAATCATAATGAAATTAAATGAAACAAATCAGGAATGATGAACTGTGCCCACGGTCAAGGTGCCTGTGTCCAACCTCCTAGCATAAAATCCTCAGTACTAAATATACAGGAGATTGTCACTTGTTTCACAGAGCATTTATACCGAAGTCCATGCTTGTGTTCATCTTATGTCATCAACACAAGCCACTCCAAGCCTTGGTTACACAGGCTTGCCATGATTCAACATCAATGCATCCCATTTGTTCAGGGGTTTTTTTCCATAATGTAAGTTGAAAAATCCAAGATATTTCAATTATGTTTGCAAACTGAGAGTATTTAAGTTCAAGATTAACTGAGAAAAGTTTTGAACAACCCTGCCCAGGATTCATGGAGAAAAAGTATAAAATTAGAAAAGAAGATTTGCTTCAAAGCAAATCTGTGAGCCCTCAAAAGTTGTATATATTAAATACTACAACTTTTATCCTTTGGTATTTCACATTACATTAAGCTTATGCCTGAATGAAAATTTCAAAGTCCAAATGACCTCGACCTTTGACCTTAACAGGTCACATGTAAATTGAACAGTGTTACAATACCCACAATTTAAGCCCAACATAAACCAAATCAGATGAAAATTGACCAACTTATGGCAAGATGAAATTGACCAAGCTATGGCAAGATGAAACTTTCAAGGGGCCAAATGACCTTGACCTTTGGAGGTTACATAATCTTCTGAAAATGTGCAGTGTTGCAATACCTACAATTTCAGTCCAACGTGATTAGAATTCCATGGAAATTGGCCAAGTTATGACTGGATGAAACTTTCAAAGGTCCAAATGACCTTGATCTTTGACCTTTACATTTCACATGTAAGTTTAAAAATGTGCAGTGTTACAATAGCTACAATTGGAGCCCAACATGATCAAAATTGGATGAAAATTGACCAAAATATGGCTAGAAAAAAGCCATCATCGAAAGTGGCCTTTGACCTTGAAATAACCTTTGACCTTGAGATGACCTGTACCTGAAGCAAATCTTGACCTCAAAAATGACATTTTGGCCAAAAATTGACCTTTGACCTTGACATGACCTTGACATTTCAGACGACCTTTACCTTGCTATGAGAGAGAGAGAGAGAGAGAGAGAGAGAGAGAGAGACAGACAGACAGACAGACAGACAGAGAGAGAGAGAGAGAGACAGAGAGAGACAGAGAGACAGAGAGACAGAGAGAGAATTCCCAGAAAAACAACATGTGTGTGTTGGCACACACACATAATGACAAATCATATAAACATTCATGCAACATTAGAAAAGAATTACAGCACCACTTCTTGAACAAATTAGCGTCTAAGTGTCTCCAAGATGGTCCTGTGGAATTTTTAGCAATTGGCCGAGCAGATTCAGAGAATCAATTTTTTAAGAGTTTGCCAAATATAAAACAAAAAATGATTAAAAAAAAAAAAATCCAAAATCACCGTGACCATTTAAAAAAGAATGTAGAGACCCACCCAAGGTACATTTCTACCAAATTTCAAATGAATTGGTTTGTGGTTTTTGTGAAGTTGAAACTGTAATTGTGGATAGATGCTCGATAATGCACAGGTCCCAAATGACAGACAACCACCCACTCATCTTGTAAGCTTAGCCGGCTGACAAGTCAGCTGCACTAAAAATTTGTTCCATTCTGACTCTAACCACTTCTTTTCACAAAATGTTGGAATATCAATGGCAGAAAAGTGTTAACAGAAGCTAACATCATCTGTGTTAATGGACTAAAGTGCCCTTACTGTGGACTAGATTTTACTAACTGTCAGTGAGTAAATGAAGTAATTTTGGATTGTTTCATTGAAAAGACAACGTATGATTAATTTTCAATTGTCTATCAAGAGGAGGACTTGTGTGCAATTATATTTATTGTAAATGTACAAGTTGTGATTAATAATTATAATGTGGTTTCAGCTCAGCAAAATGTGGACATATTCTGAGCCAAGGATATTAATTTAAAGTTGTATCATATAACATTTCTGAAAGGGTGAAATATTTCATTTGTTACATTCTCAAATATTTTTGAGAGATCTCTGATGCACATGAATTTTAATTTTGTATGTAGGTGGCAGCACCTGACAGATCAGAGGGACAGAGGTTGCCCTGACCCACTGGTATTACATGTCTGTTTGCCTTGATTGAATTGGTTTCAACAAGCCTATTTCTATTTATCCCGATGTCAGGCAGAATACGATACAAATTAATCTATCCCTCTGTCATGATCATGGTGGCAGCACCTGACAGATCAGAGGGATAGAGGTTGCCCTGACCCACTGGTATTACATGTCTGTTTACTTTGATTGAATTGGTTCAAACAAGGTCTATTTCTATTTATCCCAATGTCACGCTCAATACCACACAAATTAAATTATCCCTGTTCTCATGATCATCAAAGCATACAAACATTGCAGTGCTTCTGCATGTATTAATTTCTTAGCCAGTGTGTCTCTGTTATAACCCAGATTCAATTGCACTGACCTGGGGGTGGACATCTAGGATTTTCTCAAATTTGTATTGATTGGAATTGTGATGTGGCACAATGACCAAGAGGTGGGGGGGGGGGGTAGTCTTTCGTAACACCACCCAAAACACCCATGACACATGTTGCAGCAGGTCTATGGCCAGGCAACAGTGTCGGAGGACCATGAACTGTGCTGGCAGCTGTGGTACAGAAGTCTTGACGAAATCAAACAGAGGAACAAAGTCGAAATTCATGTTGCATCATGCAGCCAAATGCTAGCAAGGACAGTGAATTTGCAAGCTTATCTGCTGGGACTACACAATAGATCCATTGCATCACGCTGCATGTAGAATACAATAGTGTAAAATACATAATTATGTTCTTTTCATATTTACTGTCAATATACTCTAGCACAGAAAGTTTACTTGCATCTTCTATGATCTACTTAGCAGAAGCTATTCCAATGCCAATCGACAAGCTTCTTATTATGGGCCTACTGGGCAACTTAAACTTGTTACGTTACTCAGTTGCATATTGCCAAAGCTTCTGTGCTACTGTTCACAGCACCGTTCTGACAGTAGGCCTACCTTGCTTGGCCATCGCCGTATCATGCTGCAACCCATGTCATCAAAGAGTGCCTGTCCCCTAATGGCCTGTCCATAAAATGCACAATGCAACATGAATTTTGACTTTGTTCCTCTGTTGGATGTTGCCCAGACTTCAGTACCACAGCTGCCAGTGCAGTTCATGGTCCTCCGACACTGTTGCCCGGCTATAGACCTGCTGCAACATGTGTCATCAAAGTGTACCTGCATGTTTTGGGTGGCTGTTACCTGGCCAGTGTGTTTTTTGACCAGCACCACAGCGCCGCCAAATGGATGTGACGGGAACTCTGTGAAAATTAAAAGTTCCTTTCTTCACTCCTCTCCAGGACCGCTTCGTGGCCTGGCTTGTTCTAGCTCGACATTATAAGCGCCCCCTCATTTATTTTTATAATATTCATTAGCATTTTTTTTTATAACAAACCAATCAAGAAAGGGTCTTAAGAAAGACTAGAGGGGAGGGTGTGGGGTAAAAACTCACTTTAAGCTGATTAAATATACATTTTCAACCATGCTGATATTTAATTCATATCATTCATCTAAAAATTTTATCAGCTTCAGTACAGTTTTATCCATACGTGACAGTCCCCTGGCTATACCACTGATTATATGCCACACAACAGGTTACACATTACCATTCTCCTGGGGTGTTATACTGCAAAGTAGGATACAAACTTTTCTGGGTTTATTGGCTTTTGTCAATGTATTTTGAGTACAGCAAGCTTTAAATTAAACCAAGTCAGTCTCATACATACATGTACATATAGCTCTTAGAGAAAATGTTGTCCCCCCCCCCCCAAAGAAAAAATGTGTCAAAACATTTTAACAACTGCTGCTGTGGACAATATTGACCACAATCCTAGTTCCACTACAGTCATGGATTACTTCCATGGAAGCGGGATTATTTGCTCCAGCATCCAAGCAATCATGGTGATGGAATTGATCGGAATGAGCCAATCACTGCGGTCAATTCCAGTTCAAAGTCAATCCCTGACCTTCCAAACTACACTTTTCAGATATACCTCCAGTCACATCATATATCAAGGGATTGGCCATACCCTATCCACTGTCAACACTCTCAATAGGAGAGCTTCTCACTCATACATTGAGGAAGAATATCTATGGTTAGAGAAAGTACACTGCTCAACAAAAAAATCCATCTGCAGTAGATTGTGATGACGGATCAAGGGCAGCATACCATGCTAAAGCACAGCAGTCCAAAAAAATACATAATTACCCATACTGCTTTGCTTCCTATATTTTCTGAGTGTGCTCACAGTGGCAATGATCAGGCATGCAATGGAGATGGTCAGAAATGCTGTAAATCATCTAAATACAGGACAAGTACGGGTCATTGTATTTGATCAACAACTTTGTGCCATTGCAAAGCAGATTCAGTGGAAGTGGCTTGAAACATATGGTGATCATTTTGTAATCATGTTTGGTGGCCTACATATTGAAAAGGCTGCCTTGAAACCTTTGGGTGACAGGCTGGGAAGGCAGCAGATGGGACTCAAGCACTAGTTCAAGCAGAAATAACATCCAGAGGACAAGCTAACTCAATTCTGCATCCTTCCCATGTCACACCCACGAGACAGGCATACCAAATGACAGCTTCTGCCTTATATATTCTTCTGCATGAAGCTTATAATGCCTATAAGCAAACTCTTTGTGCAGAGATGCAGCTTCCACCCAGTTTTGAAGTACAGTACAGGGAAAAGCAGAGACTGTTCCACAGATCAAATACTGGGCAACTGCAAATATGTTAATTTTTAACTTGTAAATTTACCTTGCCACAATTATTTCACAGTTGGATTTGTTGTTTACAAAATAATTCATTAATGTAGATTTAAGGATACTTTGTTTAGCCAAACAACTACAGAAATGTGAACTTTCAGCAGAGATAATATTAAACAGTAAAATGTACAAATTTGGAACAAACTTTTGGAATATTTGCAATCTCTTACTGATTCTTATTATGTAACCTTTAAAGAGAATTGAAGGCTGAACCATGTTACAAACATATACAGTGTACATACAATATTTACAAAAGGTCACTACAATTTTGGCAGCAGCACCATGTAATGCACAAAAAAGTCCAAAAATCAATGGTCCCTCCAGCACAGAGATGACCAGCATGCATCCATTGACAAGTACCCCAACTGAGAAACTTGTTAAAAATCAGGGATCCATAGTATCACCACATAGTAAACAGCTTTTTTTAACCCTCCCACAAGCTTCCTTTCCACCAAGTTTCAAAGCAATCTGAGTGATGTTTTTGGAGAATCCAAAAACTAGCAAAAACAGACAAAGAATTCATACAAAAAATTGAAAAAATTGCAGTGCCACATGTTGAACAAATTAAGACTTAGGGGTCCCAAAAAGGGTTCCTATGTAATTTCAAAGCAATTGGTTTAGTGGTTTCAGAGAAGATGTTTTTAAGATTTTGCCAAAAGATAACAAAAAACATGAAAAATCATACAATCACTGAAGCATGGCTACTTGAATAAACTTGGTAGAGACCCACCCAGGCTTGATCCATATTTGAAGAGGATCTGGCCAAAGGCTTCAGAGAAGAAATTGCCTGATGACAGACCAATGTGTGAGCTCACCTCACTGACAAGTCAGTTAAGCTCAAAATATCCAGCAACTTAAACTTGCTTCATGACAGACTGTTTTTGTTATTAGTGATGATTCTGGAAAGGTTGATATCAGAGTTGTGCAGAATAATAAATAAATGAGTGGCTATAGCTAGACAAGATTGCCCACACATTCGGACAGATGTACAGACATACTGAGGAACAGGGTGACAGTATACCATCAACTTTGTTGGCTAGGGATAAAAAATACATGTACAAGGATTGTATTCCTACTAAGTTGCAGTTACAATGATTATCTTATCTGCATAGACATAATTAAACTTTGTGCCGCTGTCAAGCTACAGAGTAACAGACATAAAATATTGAAGTTCGAACTCATTCCACCCTAATGACGCTTTTTCCTGCTAATATGTAAATGCCATCTGCTAATTGTATTTTACTAATTTAGGGATTATTTTACAAAATTTTGAATGAAATTTGCATGGAAGAATATTCCAAAATATATACCCATGGTAAACACCTTTCTTTGAAGTGATCTGGGTGCATTGCACCAGAGTGCGCTAAGGAAAGCTGTTGACTTGGTCTTCTATCAGGGTGAAATGAGAAAATGAAGTCAAGCTGGTTTATGCTGAATACTTACTGCTGTTATTAGACATTGATTTAAAATCTAATAATCCTGTACTGCTGTGCTCTGTGACTTGCAGCATGGTTAGACATACAATGCCTTGCCAATGGTCTCCAGGACCCACAAACTGGCACCATTTTTACTGTCACAAGATTATCCCTGTCCAACAGTTCGTACATTTGCACTGGTCACCATCAGTGCCACCTGTTAAAGAGCAAAGCAGATGCTTCCTTCTAACAAAACTGTGAGCCAATGAAATATGTTTCTAAACAGCTTTTGTAAGTGTTTAACGGGTCCCCTGAACACATGCCGCTATTAAAATTGAGTCATCTTTATAATCACTTTTGCAAGTGTTTGATGTGTCCTCCGAACACATGCCAGTTTTAAAATTGAGTCCTCGATCTTTACAATCACCAAAAACTCTGCTTTCGATATTTTGCATATACCTTGACAGCTTCTTTTCTTTTGTCAGTGTCAAGCAAAAATTCTGATTTTATTAAGTCTGTGTGTGAACGCAGACTTCTGGGGGGGGGGGGTATTTATTTATTTATTTATTTTTGTGTGCGAGTTTGTGGTCAGCTTTTCTTGGACACTATTATTCCAAAAAGTGCCAAACTTGGCATGGTGATAGACCTAGTATTTAAGTTGTGCATATTGTTTGGAACAGTCATTATGTTGAAAATTATGCAAATTAGGGGCAAATTTATGGAAATTTTAAATCCTGCATATCTTCAAAAGTTTTCTAGATAGAGTTGACATTCAAAGCTTGATATGTGGGTCTATTGCTAAAGCAAGATCCTATAGCATGCAAACAAAGTTGAGAAGTATAATTGATGTTAAATTCACTGAATTCCCTGTGAATAAACATACATCTGAAATATATTCTCGGCACCCCAATGTGCCCCCAAGCTGGTAACTGTTTCCATTGACAAGCTGTTATCCAACTGTGACAGTCTGGCCTCCATACCTATCCGTACACAGCCACCAGTGTCCCCTGCTGTGGCTTATCCTCCAATCCCTAGGGAGACTGGCTGTGTTGGTAGAATAAACTTGGCTGTGTTAATTGTGTAAACAAGGAGGCCATGTAGTCTGAAGCCTCCTGTGTAGCTCCCCATCACAATAAGCTAGTGCTGACTGAGAAGTGCCAGATAGGTTACTGACAAAGCAGCATCCAATGAAATATGAACCAAAGTTAGGCATGTCTTTGTAAAGGAGGATTCAGATCAACTACCAGAAATAACTCAAACCAAGGAGTGTACCCTCCTTGCTCAAACACAGATCCAAGCTCTCTGTAAAGACCCAATTGTAATATGGAAGGATTTTGGTCAGGGCAGTGGGTACATTGGGGCATGCAGGCAGTCTCAGCTCCCATGGGCATAGCTGTTGTATTTCTGGACCCAGCAGTGATATTTGCTTATCCATTAAAAATACCTATACCATTGTTTCATAAACTTTGTAAACAATGCTCACTTCCAACAAAGAATTATCTTATTTCATTCATGCTCAGCCTGTGCAAACTTTATAGTTGAGTTTGTCCACACCTTTAGTAGGTTGTTGAACCTCAAAAGTCAAACATGTACATGTACCATGGTCTAGGTTTTTGTTAGGAGCTATGTGAAGTTGGACATTGCCTGTGCAAACTTACAACTTGAGTTTGCTGATACATTCAGACTGGTGCCACTCAATAGTTAAACACACAGATTTCTGTTAGAGTTATGTGAAGTTGAATGTTTAGGTCCTGTATTATTTCGTTTTTAATGGAAACGGAACGGAACGATGAATTTTTGTCACCTCTGAAACGGAATTTGCTGTTTTGCCTTAATGTACGTGTTTTACATACAGCAAGAACTACTGAAAGGGTATTTGGAAATTTCTGGCTGGTGAAACGGAATTTCTAGTTTTTTGAAACGGAAAAATACAGGCCCTAAATGTTATGTATTACAGTGGATTAGGTGAGCCTGCTAATCGTTGATGTTAGCAGAGATTGCCACGTAAATGTTTTTATGTTCCTGCAAATAGTGAAACTCAAACGCATGCACTTATAATTACATGAACATGTATATTAATATATACACGTTTCACTTGTTGCAGTCATTTTATGCCCAAGGTTCACAAAGCATGGCAAGCTGGTGTTGGTGCAGTTATTTTTACTTAATAGTTTAAATGGGTTTAGCATCATATTCAAATGTCATGTTAACAATTATACAAATTTGGGGCAACTAAAATTTTAAAAGCTCCGTATCTTCCAATCTTTTGTAGATAGACACAGAACTTTAGTAGTACATGTACATTCAAGTTTGTGACACCTGTCAATTTAATGGACAGTGAACAAAAACTGTATCATTTGAAATTATGCAAAATAGCAGCTCTTGAAGTATTTAAATGTTGAATAGCTCCAAAACTGTTATAAATAGATGTACCAATCCAACTTCAATTAATAGGTTTGTGACATAGCCACATCGAGTCCAATGAATCATGAACCAAAAATGTAGCATTTCGATTGATGCAAATTACGTGAATACGTAAGACTGAATTCTTAAATAACTTTCAAACTATTACAGATAGAGGTGTCAGTCCAACTTTAATTTGTTGGTTTGTCACACAGCCGCATCCATTGAAACATGAACCAAAGTTGCAGCATTCTAATTTATGCACAATAGGAAAATATACAAAATTTAAATTTTTGAATAACTTCAATACTATTATAGACTGAGGTGTCATTCAAACTTCAGTTGATCGATTTGTAGGATGGTTGCATGCAATGAACCATGAATCAAAGTTGTAGTAGTTTGATTTATGCAAATTAGGCTAAAACACAAAATTTAAATCTTGACTAGCTTCAAAACTATAATATATTGAGGTGCATTTCCAACTTCAATTTATAGGTTTTTTACATAGCCGCATGAAAAATACTGTTGCAGGAGTTAAAAAAGAAGTGTCAGGGTGTCTTACCCTTGAATGCTTTAATTATAATGAAACATGATTATGTATTGCATAGTCATACGTAGTCCTCCACCAGAAAATTGACAGAAAGGTTGACCGTACTAGCATGAAATTAGTTTATGTGCAATAAACTATTGACAGAAACTTACACAAACTTGGTGATACATGTAGGTGTATCTGGGAAAGACCAAGATTGGGATAATAGCTGGGTTTCCCTGACCCTAGTTTCATATAGTTCTAGGGTTTACATTCATGTATATGTATGTGAAACTGATTACAGACTGGCTATGCTGGTAATGGTGGACCCTGCAGGCTTGTAGCTACAATTAAGCATCCGCGGGAATATATGTGTGGAGTACTTTTTGGTGGTGTTAATTTTGATCCTGAAAGGTCAAATCAAAGTCAGAGGCTTAATATTGGTCTATATTTGAAAAGCAAAGCATTCTGGGACTTTGTTCTTTTAAAACATAAACAGGAAATGATACGTGTGCTTTCATTTGGAGCTGTCATATTTGACCTTGAGTGAACTTGAAAGGTCAAATCAAGGTACAGTGAGCCAAAAGAAGATATTCATATTTAACAATATTAACTGCAGACCTGTTCTGGTTTCCTCTGTTGCTAGGCAACAGAACTATGCTTCCGCCTCAATCAGGGCACTTGCACTAGTTATGTTGCTTAACCAGCCAGAAATAACACTCTTTCTACCAAACAAATGAAATTTCCCTAATGTGTTAAGCACCTTGTGCATGTTTTGAAATTTACTGAATAACTTTTTTTTTTTTTAAATTCTGCTTTCTTGAGTTGTTCCTTTTATCAAAGCAGCTCATTTTGCCCTACTTTGTAAATAAATGTGCCCTCCTTCCTATCAAATTCCTCAATGCGCCTGGGTGGCAACACAGGACCCCAGTTAATATAAATACATGTACCTCCTATTTTGGCATGTGGCACATCCCTGTCCAATGAAGTGATTGGGCTGCTGTGTGTGTTTTGAGTATAGGAAATATTGCCCAGACAGCCTAAATCTGGGGTAAAAGGTCAAGGTCATGGTCACAGCAACCCAATTTGCGGTGCAACACATCCTTATCCTATGAAGTATTCACACCAAATTTGGTACCTGTGTCTGTGTTAAGCAAGAGGAAATTTGGCCCAGACAAGCCAAAACTTTATGGGGGTGAAGGGTCAAGGTCAAGGTCACAGTGACCTGATAAATATGGTACACAACACACCCTGATCCTATGAAGCGTCCACACATCGGATTTGGTAGGTGTAGGCATTACAGTACAGGAAAACTGGCCTAGAAAAGTTTTTCAGAAGGATGGAAAGATGGAAGGGCAGATGGAAGGACAAGGTGCAAACCTATAGTCCCCTAAGGGGCACTAAAACCTATGCCAACATACTAAGTCCAGTAAGAGTCAGTATTAAATGAGATTTCCTGCCTGAAATTATTAACCTGGATGCATGAATTCAAAGAACTAGAACTACATGGAAGACGTGGCACTGTTGTGCCGGTCTGTATAAATGAAATGGTATGTACATGCTGCGTCTAGGAGAATTAAAAAAAAAAGTAAAGACCCATATCTTTTACAGGGATTGTGAAGCAGCCCAAGCCTATATTAATCTCTCTCCATGGCAAAGATGATGGCATATACTTTCCTACCTACTTGTTTGGTGGAGGAAACCGAAGGACTCGGAGAAAACCATCGTGCACAGTCAGAGTGGTAGGAACTCTTTCCACTTGCATCCTCGGCTGTGAATCGAAACCGGGCCGAACAGGTGAAAGGGTTGCATGTTGCAGCTTTGCCAACCATGCACTTGGAGAATTAACTCGCTGGAAATAAACAAAATTTAAGTCTCCCAATTTATGGATTTAAGCTAATGAGGAGGGCACATGCATACACAGATGTATTTCTTACTAATATATATGTATACTGTCAGTTGCAAATTAACTCTTTCACTGCTAATCACAACAAAACTAAAGCTCATCTAAATTAAGTAAAAAGAAGACCAGGCAAGTGTTGATAAGAACAGATACAAGGTGTTTTTTAAAAAATCATGTAAATTAGGTGTTGTGATAATTCCAAGTTGCAATTTGTCGTTTGTAATAAAGCACACCATGACTAGAATCTGACTGAACAATGCACCACTACAGATTTGACTATATATCCAGGAGACTCTGCAAGTGCATCCACAGATGGCAGATTGCCCTTGACTGAAGCTGTGCAGGCTGAGGTAAAGGCCAATCTGAGGTTCATGGATGCATCAGGACTCTTAGATGAGTAGTAAAGTTTATTCT
The DNA here is from genome assembly GCA_964020975.1 of Hermodice carunculata. Taxonomy (NCBI): domain Eukaryota; kingdom Metazoa; phylum Annelida; class Polychaeta; order Eunicida; family Amphinomidae; genus Hermodice; species Hermodice carunculata. Next base: position 91,149,963 of record OZ026613.1, on the reverse strand, counting down.
ATTATGTGGGCAATTTGCTTGAAATTTTACTTATTGTATCAGTCTTTCCTCACCTGTGAAAACCACAGAAGGGTAGACACTTTTCAAAAATGGTTGCTAATGAAATTCCAAGTCAGGGACATAATAACCTCTACTGAAGCAGCACCCCTGGTGAAAAAATAGTCTACTGGCACACTGATGAATTTCTGTGGTCCAATTGCCCACTGGTAGAGGTCAGAGTTGATGCTACTATGACGACTACTGACCCAGGCATCAGTGATGACAAGGAAGTACCATTTGCCTTGCTGGAAAAACTTGGTTCAGTTTGCTACCAATTGCAATGTATTCTGATCTTGCAGCTGCAGAAAGGAACAACAAAGCTATATTTAGTGCATATATGCTATGAAACAAATGTCCCCTCTAACTTTTGTCAAATTATTTAATTAAAATTCATAGATATAAAGTACCAATCAGGGCATGAACATTTTTATGACCCTATTGTCCCAAAGAAGTTAAATTCATATACATGTACCCCATGCTTCAAAAGCCCGTAATCTAACGTGAAACTGTTATTGTCAAAAGTGCACGCTTAACATGCAACGTCACTCTGCTGCTAAATTTTGCTAAATATGCACTGAAAAGAAGAAAAAATATTAAAGAAATAAAATACCAATCAAGGCAAGAGTCCAATAAATTGTAGAGTCCCAGAAAAGTTAACCCTTTCCTTGTCAGAATAAGACCATGTCAACAGTTTTCTCTGGTGCAGGTTAAGCACATTGCTAACCCATACCAAGGAATGCTATTGACCTAGCTGGGATGTGCCATCATGGTTAGCCTTAGCTACAATTTTAAGCAAAAATGGTTTCTACTAACGTGAAATTTAAGTCAAGACACTAAAGCAAACTACACTTTACACCTGGATGCTTTTGGGTGATTTGTGTGGGAAAGGATTAATATTAACCCTATGGTTTAATAAGAAGGGTGTGGCCTTTACTGAAATATTACCACCACCATCATCCCAACTCACACCAACCCACCCACCCCTGTATTCACAAACATACTGCTGAAGGAAAAAAAAGATGGCTCCCCATTGATTTAACTTGGGCCACTCTAAATATGCCTTTACATGTATATCACTAAGAGGACTAAAAAGTACTGAATTTTACCTTTCTGTATTGACTTGGATGTTTTTCGCCTTAATTGTGCTGACTCGAACTGAACCAACAATGGTACATAGAAGCAAGTACTTTCACTTGTACTGGGATGTACTGAGTCAGTACAAGTAAGAACTCTTCAGACATAATGAGCGCTTGCCTGGGCCCGTTGTTTCTGTCAGTACAAATCTAGAACAAGTAAGAACAAGCAGACATACTTCAAAGGCTTGGCTCACAGCAGGGCCCTTTTAATTGACAGGGGCCCTAAAAATATACCCTGTCCTGCAGTAAGAACATATTCAGCAGTTGTTGGAGTGGAATCAGCACAAAGCAATATAAACAGACAGCTTCAGAAGAGCTTATAATCTGAGTCCTAATCCTTTGTAAATAATTTTTACACTTTAACTGCATCAAAACAGCCAGGGTTTTCTGCCTTTATCATGCTTGGCAAAAGGTCATCATCCATACATTCACTAAAGACAAGTTGAGACCTTGGCAGAAGTTCAGGCAAAAGTGATGGTCTGGGCTACTTCACGCTCATATTGGTCCATGTGACTAATCTGTTCAAGTCATTTAATAAGATTGCAAGACATACGGAAGGCTATTCACTGTACATTTGGTACCGATAAAGGCAATGTCTTGTGACTGCATTTGCACATCGGAAGCATTGTTTTTTCCAAACATGTCAGTTTTGCCTTCAATAAATCTAACCGCTAATTGTAAACACCATCATCCCAACTCACACGCACTGATAGACCCAGAAGAACTGTAACAATACCACGTAGATATGATGCAACAGAGCATAATATTCCTATTTTGACCCCAGTGATCCCAATACTATTTACAAATACTAAACTTAATCGATTGTGTTTAAGACATAAAATACCGGATTTAATTAATGAAAATTACTTACCTGACATAGTTATGACAAAAATTGATACACACTCCTTGAAAGGCTTCTCACAATATGCTAAGAATCATATTATTAACCACTATGAAATTAACTGTAACATTATTAATTGTCACGTCTGCAACAGACAAAATTAGTCATATGTATTATTATTATTGTCACTTGGTCTATCAACTTAAGTTTTGTAATCTCTGTTATCATTCAGCCTATAGTAATGTGTTAGAAATCTTATAGCATATGAGTTTAAATATAGTAATTAAATATAGTATATCTTTACAGTGGCCTACATGTCAGCGACTCTTCAGAGTCTTAATGTATGGTCTCCTGGTTTTTAAACATATAAATTTATTCTTGTAACACATTGTGTAATTTTTACCGAACACTTCTCCAAATGCGTTCAAACACTTTCCAAACGTGTTGAACAATTACCTGAACGATTTCAAACACTTTCACAAACGCATTCAAACACTATGCATTTCAAACACTTCCATTTAAATGATGAAGAATCTCCAAACGTTTTTTCAACAGGTCCAGCAATATATGATGTACCTACATGTAAATGTGCACTTATCCAGCATTATAGGTTGTATATATTTATATAAAACACAGATCCACATACGTTTACCCAAGTGTCTAATTCAACTAAAATTAATAAAAGACTTAATTCTTCATTTAGGATGTCTTGAATACTTCATCTTTCAAAAACTGTTTCGGAGTAAATCCATAGGCAATATCATGATCAGATCATGATTCATGATCTGATCATGATATTGCCTATAAATTTAATCCAAAATAGTTCCTAATTTTCAATTAAAATATATGCAATTACTCCAAAGACCAATGGAGTATCGCCTGGCTTACTCCACTGGAGCTAATTCTACTGCGCGGCTTAGTAAGCCAAACAATACTTAAATTGCGCTGCTTCTGTATTTCCATTCGAAATTTTAAAAGTTAGCCTTTTTTCAAGAACTTCACTTTCAGAAAAAGTATAATAGCGACTGGGTATACTTGATACTGAAAGATCTGTAACTTTATAATAAATGAAGTGTTAAACCTGTTAATGTAGGCATATTATTTGTTTTCTTCTACCTATACTTATTTTCTTCCTTAATTAGGTATGACCATGTCATAACATTCTTGATTACCAGGAACAAAATAAATATTAGCAGGTAAAGGTGACACATACATGTCATTAGAAGTAGATTACCAAGTGTACATGTACATGTATCACATACGTTTGGCGCAAAGTGTAAAGTGTTTGAAAGCGTTTGGAAAAGTGTTTGAAAACGTTCGGCTTTCACCAAACGCGTTCGGCAAAGTTTTTGAAAGCGTTTGGAAAAGTGTTTGAAAGCGTTTGGCAAAGTGTTTGTAAAGCATTCGGAAAGTGTTTGCAAAGTGTTTCCCACGCGTTTGCAAAACGTTTGACTTTCACTGAAAGTGTTTGGGAAACGTTTGGGAAACGTTGATGCCTTTGGCGTTTGTTAACTTGAACACGAGCGTAACTGTGTATACCTGTCATACATTTTATACATATCACCTACCTTAAATCCTCAAGGTGCATAGATACAAGTACTGTCACAACACTGTCAATGGCAATTCAGGCTAATGGGTAGAAGTAAACAGTCAGGAACCTTATGATGAAAGCTGCTCAACCCCTCATGAAGTCTGGTTTTGTCATTACCTCAATACAGTCTTGATGTCACTTCCCGTTGGGACATTTCTGTAATAGGCAAGGTCAAGAACAGAAGGTTCTAGCCCTGCCTAAAAGAGGGCACTGCAGTCACTGGAGGGCTAGGGTTGTGTATACCCATTACTTTACATTGTAATTTGCAACTTAATAACCTAAAAACTCCACATAGAGACACCAAATTTCGCACAGTAAATCTAGATGCATAACTTAATACCTCACAAAAATCATATAACCACTACTAAAGTGACCAGTTTATTAAGGTTACTTTAACATGCAAACCAATAGGAATATACAGCTCTAGCCCTCCAAATTTTTGTGTATTCGGTTATGTATTGGGGCAAATACACACTTCAGAGCTAATTCTGACCTTTCCTACAGTACCGATCGAAAGTCTTTTGACACCTCCACGCGCTGACTGCGCGCGACTCTCGCGCTGACCACGGCAGTACGCCGCCATGGACCGAGCACTTGCCGCGTCGGCACCCGCGCTGACTCGGGCGAGTTACCCTGCGGACATGCCGCGCCTGTGGAGACGGCCGCAGAGGACCGAGACGAAAAGATGTTTACATGTATACCTACTGTAAAGTATATAATCAATTTCAACGAATGGCCTGTTGTCTTCACGTGAAATATCATTACTGTGGGATTCGGCTGGACATGAATCTAAGCTAAACTAAAGTGATCTTGGGCATTTTTCTTCGAGTTGGACTAAGAGTACGTAATGATTTATTTTGCACCGTAAAATAACAAGGACCAGGTACACGTACATGCAGAACCACTTTCAGTGCCACAGTTTACGAATCACCCTTCACAAGCACTAACCATGGCATTATTATTTTGGTATCGAGAATCCCAGCATATTGTCAACAGATCGAGTCTGCTGTGTGTGCCACAACTACCAAAAAAAAAAAAAAAAAAAAAAAAAATCCAGTCACTCGAGTGGACTTCATCAGAAATACCATCCTCCAGTGTTAAGATTTTACTGCCAATAAAATAATTGAGCTAGTGCAACGCATCCTTTCCGCTACCACGGTCTTGCCGTTGGGTCGTTCAACTTCAATTTTGTTCCAGAAACATAAACAGAATATTCGTACCCGTCGAGGTTTACAAGTACGATTGTTCGAATGTTAAAAGTAAAACTTGTATGTTACATGTGAGATCAGTGACCAATGCTTCGCTTTCAGCACTCCGTTAGCCCATTCATGCCATGGGCCGGTAACCCTGGTAAATAAATAAATAAATAAATAAATAAATAAATAAATAAATAAATAAATAAATAAATGTGCTCCAGGTGCCAAGACCGAGTCGCTATGCCATGCACACACCGGTCTGGACCATGCAGCTGGAAGTCTGGGCCGCAGAGCTGTCAATCATTTGCTTGCTGTCCTGGAGAATCTCGTGACGCAGGCAACCGGCAAGGTGCCAACATTACCATACTGCACCATTTGGTTTGGGGGCTGTTCGAAGTAAAGTCGGCAGCAAGGAGTTGGCTTCAAACTTTCAGTGTTAAAGCACGTGCCTTTGGCACCACAAAAGCTGGGCACACCAATATGCCGACATGTCAAAATATTGTTACGTCAGCGGGGCAAAAAAAACGCCGACAGGTCAGAACTGGCTGACAAACTTTGATGCCGAAGTACAACTATTATTGAAATACGGCCGACGGCTAACTTGTGCCGGGATGATGTGAATGACCACTGCCTGATAATTGTGTATTTTGCATTCAAAATAATTAATTAATTCCTGATTACAATATATATACTTTGTTCTTAACTTCATCATGTATGTACACTTTGCTGGTAAAGCTCTTTGGCTCTGAGACACTTGGTCATATACTTTCTGGTAAAGCCCTTTTGTACCAGGGCTGGGTTACTCGGTACCTTTCTTCATACTTCGTTCATTTGCATATCTGTTGTTCTGATTAAAAGTCCTTTGTCTCTCTTTCATTTGGTTCACGTGACTTCTGGCGCGATAATTTTCCTTTCTTCACTTCGTTTTTCAACTCGCTAGAAGTCAGTACAGACATTTTTCCAAGGTATAATTCCGTTTGCGCTTATGGATTTCACAAGATCCGACTTACGCCTATCATGAGACTGTTGGCCTTTTTCATCTTCTGTGTTGCGGTGAGTTACACATGTACTGAGTGGAATATGGCGAAAAATCTGGGTATTACGAGATCAAGTCTGAGAACTACTGGCAAAGTGAACTATCGTGATTTGCACAGAGGTACAGTGACAAAAAAGTCAAGTGATGATGTTTCCTTGTCGGATCGTAGTAGTGACAGTATCCTTACAGTATATTCACCAGACGGCAATCAATCTGGCGATAATGTGAAACATGTGGCATTTGAGTCGGACATAGCCACCTTGGATGACTCAATCAGGGACTTGGAGCGGGAGATTAACCACAAAAAGACTGAAATAGCCAAAAGAGAAAAAGCAGATCGCATTAAACAACTTGAGAAAGAGCTGGATGAGTTAGACAATTCGTTGTGCAAATCACCCAAGCCGAGTGCAGCTCCTTTGTTGGCCAGTAGTCATAGTAGCGGTATCAAAAAGCGGCAATTGTCTAATGCCGTTCGTTCAGTTTCTTCTGGTGAACTACCAGAACCGGACCTTAAACAATTTGAAAATCTGCAACGTAAAGCTGACACTTTATTGGACGATCTCCTGGGCAAAAATATTTCAGGCTCAAGCAAATCGAAATCCGTGCGTCGTAAAGTTGGTGGATCTAGCAGGTCACGTGATACCAGGACTGACACGTCTGATTTGCATTCTCATGATTCTTCCGGTCACGACCAAGTGGACTTGCGCAATCGCATGGCTCCTGGTATTGGCACAGATCACCTGCGCAGTCGCAGGTCTGACTCTTCCGGTAATGGCGACTTCCATAGGCAACGTGTGACAGATATTCCTTGCGGTGGGCAGTGTACACACAAGACACATGTACACAAATGTACTTTAGATACACATAATCAATACAGTTCCAGTGAATCAGATTATGAGACTGACTCTTCCTCTTGCAGGTGTCACTCTCGCGTTTCTCGTAGAGGTAAGAAACATCTCAAATCAGGACGCGTTAAAAAAGTGGGGGACTTTGTTCGCAGGCAAGAAGATTGGCCTCACACAAAACTTTCGTTACAATTTGCTAGTAAGGACCTGAAATACGATAGTTTAGACATGCCGTTATTTGTGGCTGGCACCATCGAATCTATCCTTTCTGATGTTAAGTCTAAAAGAATTAGTTTGGTACACAACAAGTTGGTGCATTTAAAATCTTTAATGTATCATGCCACTTCCAATGAATGGTCTACGATCTTAGATTTACATGCGGCAATAGTCACGGAAATTGAAAGGGGACACCGTAATTGGAATGATTCCTTCTTGGATGTGGAACAAAAAGTCCTTAGTGTTTCTTCATCCAAGAAGGAAAACATCAAGATTGGTGGCACTGGCAAAGTTGCAGGTAAAGGTAGCAACAACTCTACCCCTGTAAACACTGCTACCATGTTTTGTAAAGCTTACCAGTCAGGCAAATGCAAAAAGAGTTCTCCCCATAGTTTGCAAATTGGCAAGAAACAGTTTACCGTGTCTCATATTTGTGCCACGTGTTGGATTGTAAATAAAGACAAAAATGAACACCCTGAAAGTTCTAAAGAATGCAAATACTTTGGGCAGACACTGCAAGAAGCCAAAGAAAGTACAACATGACTAGAGCCTAAGAACTTATTTGACTTGAGTGTAAACATCACAGGTGCTGAGGTAGGAAGAGATGAGAATAACATTGAGTCTTTTTCATCAATGTGTGAGAGCAAAGTCTTAGTCCCATGTAACGGAGATTCGAATTTTGACATTAGTTCACATGAGAATTTCATTGAGTCTTTATCATCTCATGATCAAAAGGAGAATTTAGTTCCATATAGTGGGAATCTTGCTTCTGACAAATGTACTGACACAGATGAATTGTCTTGTTCACTTCCCTTAGTTAATGAACTTGACGGTTCACCTAGTTCAATTCTTTCAACAGATACCAATTTTTTTCAGCACTTGTATGATGTTTCTACTCAATCAAATGATTTTGTTGACGTTTCACATGCCAATATTTGTCAACATGCTGTAGTACCAAGAAATTTGGAAATTTCGCTTGTGGACTGGTCAAACGTTTCTAGCAATTTCAATGAAGAGTACATTTTCATGCATCACAAAGTGATTGAAAGTGGCATTCCTAATTTCATGGGATGTCGGATGTCTGTACCATCCAAACTCAATATTTCTTATTGGCGTTCTATGCTACACTCAAACAATTATCAAGATTTAGAACTTTGTGATTTGCTAGAATTTGGCTTTCCAATAAGTTACGAAAGCTCAGCGATGCCCAGATCTGACTTTAGAAATCATAAAAATGCTTACGAGTTTCCTCATTTTGTGGACAAATTTATTTATGAGGAGGTAAGCCTTGGAGCAACATTAGGTCCTTTTGTAGAGAATCCTTTACAATCTGTTTTGTGCATATCTCCACTGAATACAGTGCCCAAGAAGGGACAGCAAGACAAAAGAAGAATCATTTTAGATTTGTCTTGGCCATTTGGAACATCAGTTAACGATGGCGTTAACAAAAATTCTTATCTTGGACAATTTATTCAAGTGTCGTATCCATCAGTTGATGATTTTGCTAGATTGATCAATCAGTTCGGGCCAGGTTGCTTAATGTTCAAAACAGACCTATACAGAGCATACAGGCAGTGGCCCATTTGTCCAGGAGACATCAAATACCTAGGTTACTCATGGAGGAATTTCTTTTTTATTGATCGTTCTCCTCCATTTGGTTTGAGATCTGCAGCCTACATATGCCAACGTATCACCAATGCAATCAATTTCTTGATGTGTCAAGCAGGATATTTCTGCTTAAATTACATTGATGATTTTGGGGGCGTAGATTCTAAAGACAAGGCCTTAGACGCGTTTGAGTATTTGCAACAGTTGTTGGGTCAACTTGGTGTAGCAGAATCTTTGGAAAAAGCGGTCAGTCCTACTGACAACATAATTTTCCTTGGTATCAGTTTTAACACTCAAGACATGACCATGTCAGTACCGTTAGAGAAAATGAAAGAAATTCTGGTAGAATTAGATATGTGGGAGAATAAGACACATGCTTCAAAGGTGGAAATCCAATCTTTGATTGGCAAGCTACAATTCGCGGCTAAATGTGTACGATCTGGAAGAATTTTCATTTCCAGAATGTTGGAACACCTAAGAGGCCTTCATCTGGTCAAACAACGGGTACAAACCAAATTACCAGTTGGTTTTTTGAAAGATGTATTATGGTGGCATACATTTATGCCTACATATAACGGTATTTCAATTATCCCACAAGACAACTGGTCTAGCCCTGATTCAGTTATAGCGACAGACGCTTGTTTAGTGGGATGTGGTGGCTATTGCAGAACACTAGGATATTTTTTCCATACCAAATATCCTGATGATATTTTGCAACATCATTTTGATATTAACATGTTAGAACTGTTAACCATAAGTGTTGCATTGAAACTTTGGGGTCATGCTCTTAAAGGTCAACGCATTCAAGTGTATTGTGACAATCTGGTTTCTGTATATGTCATTAACACTGGCAGAGCACGAGACAACAAGTTGATTGCTTGCTTACGAGAAATAGCCTTCATATGTGCAACATCAGAAATTCAGTTAAAGGCTGTACATATTTCTTCAGAGTCTAACAGATGGGCTGATTTTCTTTCGAGGGTTGAAGTTGATGCTGGTAACCTTCAATTATTTCAAAAAGAAATGGATTTTTCTGCTACTGATATGGTAGTGGATAGCAAACTGTTTAGATTTACTGCTGAGTGGTAGACACGAGATTGTATCAGCAATTTCTTACTTGTAGATGCTGAGTTCAAGCAGCTTGAGGAGGATATGTATTTTTCAAGGAGGGCAGCATTTGCCACAGGTACTATGAGTAATCTAAGGACACAATGGACTTCCTTTATTGCCTTTTGTTTGTATTTTAATTTGACATTTTTACCTGCTTCAGTTAACACAGTGTGTATGTATATTCAGTATCTAAGCAGGTCCTTTAAATGTATTCAATCTGTTAAAAACTATTTGAATGGAGTAAGAGTTTTACATTTATATGCTGGATTTGAGTTTAACATGTTACAACTGTTTGAAGTTAAGATTTTGCTCAAAGGACTTACAAGGTTAAAGCAACATAGGGTCAAGAGGGCTGCGGCCATAACTCCAGATATTCTGCTTGATTTATTTCATGTCATGGATCTGGATGACCCATTAGTTTATGCGTGTTGGGTAGCCTTTTTAATGGCCTTTTTCCTCATGCTGAGGAAATCAAATTTAGTCCCAACTAGTGTTCGTACTTTTGACCTTGACAAGCATTTATCACGAGGTAATATTTTGATTGTCGATGACTGTTTATTAGTCAATATTACCTGGTCAAAAACCAATCAGTTTGGAGCCAGATTATTGCAAGTACCAATTCCTAGCATTCCAGGTTCTGTACTTTGCCCCGTATCTGCTTACAAGCGTTTAGTACAATTAGTACCTGCTGATTCTTCTCTACCAGCATTCACATGTAAGGTCAAACCGAAACTCATGACAGTAACACAGTATCAATTCGTGAATGTGTTAAGATCTTACTTAAATAAAGCTGGTTATCAAGCTGAGTCTTTCTCCGGTCATTCATTTAGACGGGGAGGGGCATCTTTTGCTTTCGCATCAGGAGTTCCCGGAGAATTGATTAAAGCTCATGGAGATTGGGCTTCAGATGCCTATTTAAAATACATCGACTTATCTTTGTTTTCTAGATGGCAAGTTGGTGTACGGATGAGGAATCATATCATTAGCGCAAGCAGACATTAGTATGACAATCACAGTATTGAGTATTGGTAATCGTAAAATTTATTAAATTTTCATTGATATTGCATTAAACAGGGATTGTCATCTTGACCATATATTAATATGACAATCCTTTTTGAGATTATTAATAAGATGCAAGATATGTCATTTACATATTATAAGTTTTGTTATTTTTTTTGGCCGAGTTTAATTATATTTTGGCGGGGAAGTGTTTTGTTTTGGTTTAATTTTCTGTTATTAATTTTGTTATGTTGATGTTACAATGCTTGTTTGTACACTTCCTCATTCATCTCGGCCAAAAAATAAAGGATTATATTTATTTCAGTGTTTTGTTGTGTTTGATTTATTATGTAAACATATTTATTTATCAGGAGGAATTGTGTATTTTGCATTCAAAATAATTAATTAATTCCTGATTACAATATATATACTTTGTTCTTAACTTCATCATGTATGTACACTTTGCTGGTAAAGCTCTTTGGCTCTGAGACACTTGGTCATATACTTTCTGGTAAAGCCCTTTTGTACCAGGGCTGGGTTACTCGGTACCTTTCTTCATACTTCGTTCATTTGCATATCTGTTGTTCTGATTAAAAGTCCTTTGTCTCTCTTTCATTTGGTTCACGTGACTTCTGGCGCGATAATTTTCCTTTCTTCACTTCGTTTTTCAACTCGCTAGAAGTCAGTACAGACATTTTTCTCCACGCCCTCCCACCCTAATTTAATTTTACAGCAGCTTCAAGCGGGGAAGTGTTTTGTTTTGGTTTAATTTTCTGTTATTAATTTTGTTATGTTGATGTTACAATGCTTGTTTGTACACTTCCTCATTCATCTCGGCCAAAAAATAAAGGATTATATTTATTTCAGTGTTTTGTTGTGTTTGATTTATTATGTAAACATATTTATTTATCAGGAGGAATTAACACACACACACACACACTTGCACACGCACAATTTCTTGCTTGTGCACTTCCACAAAGTTGCAGATCTTGCGATTTATGTGACCATCACATGGTGACGGCCATTTGAAATGCCGGCATCATTCAGAATTTTAATCATCATCTGGGCAGTCAGTATTTTGACATTACAATGACAATGTATCCATCCTTGATTTTTTTTTTTTTTTTTTTTTTTTGTCTTTTCTTCCTTGCTAAGTGACTGATTGTAAAAGGTTACGGCGACTCAGAAATGTGTTCAATTTAGGCCTCGTGTGTAACTATGTGCCTAAATCAACGATTCCACACATAATACTGCCATCAAAATCAAACGCAGGCGAATGAAAAATGCCAGTCCATTGTTACCATTTTGCTGACGGAAGGGATAATACAGTGTCAGTAGGCTTCCTGGTACTGGTAGGCCCGGAACATTCGCATGGAACTCTTATCAAAATCGACCGGAAGAAGAGGGCTATCGCACGTTAAAAAGAAAATCATGTTAAATTATGTCGCAGTTAATAGATCTATCAATTCTGTATACACATTGTTGTAGAAATACTATCCGTGATGCCCTGTGGACATTGATGGACTTGTCCGTTGTCATGGGTGACCACAGCATGACCACGAAGAGAATTTTTCTGGGGCACGGTTGGTCACGTGATCTATATTTTCCAGAAACTGAAAAATGGAAGCTTGCGTGTCTGGCGTGCCACCGGCAAACAAGTCGAAACTTTTATTATCATCTTTGCAGTAGCCGTGGAAATGTTCTTTATGCTTACTAGTCAAATTCGGTGTGCAGGTAATCTGTTCTACGCTTTGAAATCAGAGTGAAAGTGCACCCTGGCCAGGGATGCAGCTCAAGCATGATGCGGCCTCACGCAGCCACACCCACACGGCCACAATCACGGAGGACAAAATTGCAATTGTCTTTTAAGTTTTCGTTGTGTTCCCTCTTTAAATACAACATCTGGATGTATTATGGCAATATATCTAACACCCAAGGACAGTTACATATTAATTCGTTACCGTTAGGCTGGAAATGCTTTAGTTCTACAAAACTCGTTTTACCAGCCTTGTTGGTTGCTGTGGACCATTGCCATGGCATTACTGGCTACGTTGATTGTTATGAACATTGGTTGTCATCTGTACATTTGCAACGGACATGGAAAACCTTTTCTTCGGAAAATAAAACTATTGGTATGAAAATATGAATTGGTCGGCAAATATTTATTTTATTTTTGTAATGCTTCTAATAAAATCAACAAAAATAAAGAAAGAAAAAAAAAACATCAAAATAGTTATGGCGACAACGCACATTTGCCCGAGTTTGCACAGATTATGAGAAGTCATCACACGAGGGGAAAAAAAAGGGGGGGGGAGACAAAGCCTGGCAGGTCATATTTAACAAAATGTATTCTATCTGTTATGTCTATAATATGCTGGTGTCTATACAGCAACACCCAGCTTGCACGCTTCTCAGACTTATAAAGTCATGTATAGGCCTATAACAATCTCGTATGCTTGTTGAACGTTAACACTGCATTCATTGGCCCTTTGGCTTTGCTCCCCCTCCCCTTCCCAAAGCACTACCATTTAACCTCAAATGATATGAAACCCCAATATTTCCTCTCTGAAAAGTCAACTGGTTTGACGCCGTTAATAAATTTGCTGAATATACAATTTTTTTTTAAAAAAGAAAGAAAACTCATAACTGATGTCGCCTGTATTCTTCCTCTCTTTCCGTTGTATGAGCTTACTTCAAATTCCCACTGCTAAAAGAGAGAGAGAGGGAGAGAGAGAGAGAAGAAAGAAAAAAATCATACAAATCAGAGCAGTCTGGCCGCGTAATACACACATGCATGTGTTAATAGTGCATGTGCGTGAAATGCATGAGTGAACATAAAGAACAATAGAAAGTCCTGCAAACTTTGATAAATTTGAATAAAGTATGTATTCCACTATTGACTGGGCATTTCATAATTTAAGTATGTAACGCACTAAGTGTGACTGAAAAACTTTCTTTTCAGCATTTTTCATACAAAGTATATCCCTGGTTTCTGTGGTCAGTTTTTAGGGAAAATGTACATATTCCTAGTGTATTTCTTTGTAAAATACCCACACTCTTGCAGGACATCAGGCAAGACCATTGGGACGTGACTTGTGTATTCAGTTATTAACAGGTTAATTAAGCCATTGTTCTTGTATACTCGCACATGGGTTATTGCTCCCCTGCTGTTTGGTTATCAGATCGTTATCAACTGATCCCTTTACCGCAATGATGATTGACCTGAGAAAAAGCTAAGAGTGGACTCCTCATTCTTCGGCCCATACAATGCATCACAGTTATGTTCTCCGTGTTGTTGGCTCATGTGTCTTTCCGTGTCCGAGAACCCGACTTAAATATTTGGCATCAGCAGTATGATGTCGGGCTATTAAACACGTTACATTTAACCCTTTATTGGTTGGACTACAACTTGTACAAGACCAAGTGAGCAGTTTTCCAAATTCCATGCATGGTGCGCGCATTCCCTTTGCGCCCAGACGGGAACCTGTCCAACTTGGCTGTTGACTGTAGTTAGGCCCGTTTCATGGAAGTCCATGGGTATTATCATCCTGTTTGGTTTTCTCTCTATAGCCCCCTCCCAAAACGAAGAGAGAGAGAGAGAGAGAGAGAGAGAGAGAGAGAGAGAGAGAGAGAGAGAGAGAGAGAGAGAGAGAGAGAGAGAGAGAGAGAGAGAGAGAGAGAGTCAGCATATTTGGAAACTATTGATTCAGAAGGCATACATGTAGATACATTCAGATTTTGATGAGAGAATATAGGATTAGCAAAGTATCAATAATATATTTAAAATATCAGTTGTGGATTCCGTTGGGTTCGTACGATATGTATGTTAAACTCTGAGATTAATTTCTTTGCGTACCACTTTAAGGGGTCACAATTATGAGTGTACCATTGTTGCTAATATTAGATAAGATGCACGACATGAATGAGTGACTTTATTCGACTGCACCTCATACACAACAGGGTGATATGTCTGCCAACACAACAAAACAAGATAAAATGTAATACACACATCACAATCCTATAAAACACAGAACACATCAGTATATACAACACATTACAAGCTGGAGTAAAGTGTCACTTGCTTCCGGAGATGAGGGTTGAGGGAGGGGAACTCCCAGCAATGATAGGGGTGAGCGTGAAGGTGCAAAGCTGGGGGGGGGGGGGGGCACTGCCATTGGTTGGTACCTTGGAGGAAAGTTAGTGATTCCTCCAAGGTTGGTACACTGTGTATGTGTATGTGCCGCTACATCATAGGAGATATATACTTTTTCAACAAACTGGTATCGAATGGGTTATCAAAACAAATACATTTGGTACAGACCGGGTATAGAAAAAGCCAACAGCTGACTAGCACACATAGGAAGGGTGTTGTTTTTACTAATTGCAGCCCTGTAATTAGGTCGGGATTTGCTCATTGCGTGCCACCATCTTCTCGTTGACAGAAAACGAACACTGTAAGTTATCACAACAGTATACTAGCCGTCTACAAAATGGTGCCACGCACAGTGGTTTTTACTTATTTATTTATTTTTACTATTATTGTTTTTTTTGTGGATCACATACATCTAAGTTATTTATACCATATATTTAAATTCGCCATATACAATGCAAATTTGTATTGCCTTTAAAAATTCATAATAAGATAAAGCGCAGTACAATATAAATCGAAACGAATACAAGAATCTCATGGGGCAAACAAATCAGAGTCAAGAACTATTCAATCCATTGACACCTGAATACGGCTCCATCAACAAGATAGACATATTGGCTATGATGTGCTTACAAACTGAAGATTTCAGTGACTTCCTGGAATGAAAAAACGGAAAATCCCTTTTGTCTCTTGTGTTTAACTAAATCTTGAAGGATACTGACTGACAGGAGGTCATTAAAATGATCGAGAAAAAACTTTGTTTGGAGCGTATGAATGAAACTGATTTATTAGAAAATTTTGCCAGACTCCACAAAAAAAAATCTGTCATTCACGCTTATACGTTCCACGAAAAAAATCTGTCATTCTCGGTTATATAGGCACCAAGACCTTGGGGGGGGGGGGGGGGAGGGTCGTTTTCTCCAGGAATAGTAGGTAGCAGATTGTCTTTGATCGAAGCACACCGCCTTTCCGTGATGCATGCTTGAAAATTGATCCGTGTATTTCAGTTATTTCTGACGAAGGGGGTTTGCTTCTATCGATGCGACTAACAAAACAATAATTCAGATTTCGCCGTTCGCTGAAATGAAATAAAATCAAATAAAATAAACAGAGGTATTTTATTTTTCCATTTTTTATTGTTGCTTTCGCCCACGCGCAGCTCAGGAACAAGGGAAACACTATAGGGTCTAAAGGTTGTAGGCCTAACATCCAGTGGCATAGTCGTCTGGTAATTATGCAGACCGTTGTTGAACTATCGTAGAAATTTTGACTAAAATGATTAGCACTTTTCGACTAAAATTGTGTTCGACATCATTGATCATTCGGCTGTTCTTATCTTTGGTTATTCTAATTGTTGACACAGTTTGATCTGGAAGAAACTGAAGATCGGTGAAATTGTCATTCGTGGAGTGGAATTCGACAATGTGTCCGTTAGCGGACCTCAGCTGGACATATCTCATGAATGCAATGTAAATACTAGCACATTGAACAGAAGTTGTTGACAAGCATCTTCTTATCGCCAATTCGACGAAGGATTATTTTTTCCCAAGACTAAAATATTAACTGGCTTTAAAAGTATATAATTGAAAAAGGGAAAGAAAACGAATGAGACGCTTTTGTTTGTGTCTATCAAAAAAACAAAACAAAACACCCTTTGTGTAATCAGAGCGGCCGCGTGACACACACATGCATGAGTGAATTGCTTCGCCGCTGTTTGGTTGTTATGGTGTCTGAGTACTTAATTACTATACACAAGATCTTAATGAGATTAGTCTACGTGGACGAACTTGTAATAGTTCGTAATGCCAAAACTTGTTTCTTCAGAGACACTGCCACTGGTGTTGAGACAGGAAATTTGCTGAAAATCAGTGAATTTACCATGATCAGTCAACAGATCATTTTTGCTGTTTACTGCTTTCAGAGGCACATTTCTGTCACGTTGTAACAAATAGTAAGTCCCCAAGTAGCACCTCTTTTTCTTGAGAGATTTTGATTTAAGACTGATCACCAGATTCAATCCTTGTATGACCAGCGTGAAATAAAATTTGTAAGCCCCACATGAATGCTTATTTAATATCAATGAGCCACGTGGACTCAGAACTTCGGCCAACGTTTCAAAATCAAATGGGCCCTGCAATTTCTCCCATTTGGAGAACTCAAAATAGATTTTTAAAAAATCATTTTGTTGCGAAATTGGCAACTATTTCTGATCAGTGAAATCTGCGGGCAATGTTTGTGACGCTACGCTCGGCCCCATCAATGGGGCCATGATATTAAATAAGCCAGGGCCAGGGGCACCGGAACTGCACGATTGCTGTCAATGAAAGTAACAACTTGAAAACTAAATTTCCACCATAACATTCTGTGTGCAAAGCCATCATTTGTTCACCAGCAGGTACTGCCAATTGTTTATACGCTCAAATTCCAAACAGATCTACGTTTTAAGACAGCAGGTACGTTTTTACAATATTCATCCCCTACTATCGCCCAATTTCATTATCCGGCTGTCAATGTCAGAAGTTAAGAAACAGCTGCCGGTTGTCCGCGATGTGGAAATCGCACATAGGGCCTAGTAGTCATGCATGGGAACTTGAAGTTACATATCATGCCGATAGTCTTCAGAAAAAAAAACAAAACAAAACAAAAAAAAAACATGTTACCAAGCGGGTACTCAAATATAGATGTTCCCCGGACCCCGCTCAGACGGGCGTTCAGACCAAAGTGAGAAAAGTACATGCACGGGCCTACGCCAACGGATCCATTGCAGACCCATGAAAACAACACGTCAGGATCATCAGTTATATGTTTGTATGTACATGTATACTTATGCTATATATATGTACAAACATAAAGTTGATGATCCTCAGGTGTGTAGTTGTTACCTGTATCCGTATATAGTAACGCAAAAAAAAAAAAAAAAAGGGGGAGCAATTCCCGGGGAGCAGTTACAATTGTGGTAGGCTATAGTCATAGACAGGCCAAGATGGATAGATCTTATTTAGCAAAGGACAGGCCTTATTATTTCATAAAGTTACCATCAATGTGAGAAGGAACAATATACATGTACAAACGTGGAAAGCTCCTCACGCGTGGAAGTTAGCCGGCGCGGAAGCATGAGGTCTCGGCGTGCACCTCGCTTGTCCACACGGGAACAAGCACTCGGCCAGGTCATGACGCGGCCGCTGTCATCGTGGGACACTCGCGGGAGCCTCGCGCGTTTGGTTAAAAGACTTTCGATCGGTACTGTGATCTGTTGCCTACAATAATATGCTCTTTGTAACTGTAGATGTAATGGCCCATGTCGTAAGAGACCATACCAGGTCCAAGAGTGGTCTCACAACACCGGTTCCCCAGGTACTTACAGAAGACAATGCAATACATGCAGGTGTACAGCAATTTTGATGATTGCTGCTCACATATACTTGTATCATGTATACCTTCATAGAACACTGGTAACCTGTTTTGATCAAAAACAAAGCAGTGATTTACCTTCAAAACAGACCGAACTCTGTGTTATTTCTATTACACTTAGTGTGCCACAAGAGTGCAATAATATATTTATAGTCAGCGTGCATGTGATAAAAATGCAATGTCCTCTTCTTTATACTAATGAACATATTAAGAAGTGAATCATTGGCAGTGTGTGTGTGCCATGTTGCATTGTAGTCTTTCTCCAGGGTAACCAAAAAACACCACTTAGATTTTACTTTTTCAGTACCAAAACAATAATCTGGCAGTCATAGGGCACACCTGAGGTGGACTGGAGACAGCACTGGGATGAGTCTGTTTAGCAGGCAAAGTGGTGATTCCTTGAGGCAGCATCTCTGCCTCCAGCAAGGTGCATGGTATAGACCAATTCAATAACAGTAAGCACAACAGTGCGTGCAGGTGCCCATTTATCATGTTTATGTTGCAGATTGACTTGAACCATCCTTAGAGAGGAGACACTTGCTCACAGATGCTTCCAAGGTTTATGAGACAGACTGTCAAAAGTTTTAGCATCGCAAGGGTATTATTGGCTCTGGTGTTTTTGCTTCCTTTCTACAATGAATTCTTGAGTTATCAACTGCAGACACTGTGGTGGTCAAGCCTGCCTTCCCACACCAGGTAAAGTAATAATTTACATGTGCTCTATACATGATTTCCAAGGTGACAACCATAAGATAATCATTTGTTGGGGAAACAAAGCAAGAACTTTGAAATTCTTACTTATGCAAATTAGAATGGACTGGCCTAGGGCTAGTGATCAAGATGTGAACTGTTGAGTGGTGAACCTACCTACAACTTGGATGTGAACTATATACATCATCAATTGGGGTTTTGGATTATTGGCTGCCAGTTGTCTGTCTGTCTGTCTGTTTTCAATTTGTCTATCTCCGATTACAGATTGGGCACATTAGAATTCATATCAAGACAGGATATGCGCCCTCAGCCCTGGAATTTTCAGAATTCTATGAAATTATCCACAGAGATACAGGCACATGACCTTGCCAGTTAAAATCCGATTCAGAATGGGCTTCACCACCAGTACTTGTTCGGAAAAATGAGGGAAGGTTAGATGGTGTATCAATTATAGTCAACTGAACAGTGTGACAGTTAAAGATGCATTTCCATTATCTCTTATAGAGGAATGTTATGATACCCTGTGTGGCAGTCTTTATTTTAGTGTCTTAGATCTGGCCTCCGGGTATTATCAAATAGACATGGATCAGCGCAATCGGCACAAAACAGTCTTCATTACTAGGTATGGCCTGTATGAACATCGTCGAATGCCTTTTGGGTTAACGGGGGTGCCCAGGACCTTTCAACGAGCTATGCATTTAGTGCTCCAGGGGCTAACATGGCGGACCGTTTTGGCCTATCCTGATGACATTGTTATCGTAGGTAAAACTTTCAACAAACATCTAAAAAATCTACAAGAAGTGCTGCAAAGGTTCCGTGAGCACAATCTAAAACTGAAACCCACTAAGTGCCAGCTATATGAGACAGAAATTAAGTTCCTTGGGAAGCTGGTATCACACCACGGAATCTCTGTCGATCCTGATAAACTCAAGGCAGTTGCTGATTGGCCTCTTCCATCTTGCATTAAAGATGTGGAATCATTTTTGGGGCATTATAAATTATCATAGGGATCATGTCACTAACTTTGCTGAAGTTACCAAGTGTCTGTATGATATGAGTGGTCCTAAAGCAATTTTTAAGTGGAAGGAAGAACATCAGGTAGCTTTCAAAAACAAAGAAATTGCTTATTTGTGCTCCAGTACTGTCTTTCCCACACACAGAAGGTATTTTTGTTTTGCATTGTGATGCTTCGGATCATTCCATTGGGGAGGAGCAGTGCCAGATCCAGGATGGTATTGAGAGGACCATTTGTTATGGAAGTTTCGCACTTACCCCAGCGCAACGGCGCTACTGTACCACGGGCAAGGAACTGTTGGCTGTTGTGCAGTTTACGAGACAATTTCATCATTATCTTCTGGGACGTCCATGTTTTATAAGAACCGACCATAATAGCCTCACCTGGCTTATGCAGTTTAAACTTGTTGACGGACAACTGGCTCGCTGGATGTAGGAAAGTTCTCAATACGATCTCACTATTCTTCACAGACCAGGTAAAGACCAACCAATGCACATGCTTTATCCAGACAACCCGATACTCTGGAAGTGTATAACTGTTACCAAGCAAGAGCAATGTTGACATCATTGCCCTGTGGGGGTTGTGCTTACTGTGCGAGAGCTCATCGTCAGTGGGTGAAGTTTGAGGATGACGTAGATGATGTGATACCTTTGGCAGTGCGGACAGTGTCAGCTGATAATAGCTATGATGCTGAAAACGAAGGTGTCAACTGGGTGGATTGTTTTTCTCTGGAGGATGTCAGAAAGGCCCAGGATAGAGGTCCTGATTTGAAAAGTGTTTTGACGTGGTTAGCTTCCACAGATCCACCATCAAGTAATAAATTATGGTTAGCTAGTCCAGCTGCTAAGCACCTGTGGTTGTGTAAAAGCCAGTTAGTCACGAGGAATGGTATTCTTCATTACAAGCTGGAAGGAGCACATTCAAGATGGTGTTTAGTAGTTCCGAGGTCTCTTAAAGATGAAGTAACGAGACTCAGCCATGACTCACCCCTCTCAGGGCATTTGGGACAGACCAAAACAGTAGATGCAGTGAGAAAATCTTTTCATTGGTATCAAATGTCAAAAGACATTGTGGAATTTGTGAGTACTTGTGCTTCTTGCAACAAGAGTAGAAAACCAAGAAGATGACCAAAAGCTGCATTGGGGATGTATCACGCTGGGGCTCCATTGGAACGGATCCACATAGACATCTTGGGACCAATTACGCGTAGTAAACGAGGGAATCAATATGTATTGATGGTTGTAGACCAGTTTACCAAATGGGTTGAATGTTTTCCACTTCCAGATCAGTCAGCAGAGACTGTAGCTGAGAAAATAGTATATGAATTCATTTCCAGGTTTGGTTGCAGCATTCAAATCCATTCTGATCAAGGGAAAAAATTTTGACAGGAAATTGTTTGGAGCTATCTGCAGACTTCTGCAGATAACGAAGACCAGGACCACTCTGTACCACCCATGTTCTAATGGTCAGGTGGAAAGATACAATCGTTAACTGTTGTCTGTGATCAGGTGCAGTCTCAGGGGTACTCAAAATACTTGAGATGAAGATCTGCCATTATTAGCTGGAGCCATTCGCAGCATGGTGCACAGGCAGGGCCAGCCTTAAAAATATTTCTGTTTCGTATATCAGGGCCTTGAAACATTTGATGAGGCAGGGAGGATTTTTTTTTTCTTTTTTTTTTTTTTAAATACTACACATACCTACAACATATTACTGCAATAAGAGCATCATGCCAGTATGGGGACTGATGGACTTAGTATTGATACAAGATGAACAAGATTCCAGGTTGCAAAATTTTTATTATTAAATCTGAATTAAAGCAATCTTGAAACTCTGCCACAGATGACACCATAGCAGGGCAATATAGGCTTCAGGCTGGTTTGCTGGCGCTGAAACAGGGTAGTATCTCTACGGTAAATACACCTCGGTTTGTTGCATTCCTTGCATCTGGCGACATGGCGGACATTCTTGCCGGTCAACATACTTACTGCACCACCCTGCAATTTGATAAATTAGACGGTTTTTTTTTCAGCTTGTATTGTGATGCAAAACATTAAATAGACATCTCATTATTTCACCTACCTTCATTTCAAACATAAAGTCGTTTGTATTTAATATGTCAGATAAATATGTAGAGCTTGTGCATGTAGTCATCTTGTGTTTTAACCTTGCTTGTGTGGCCTAAGCGCGCCTTGTTTTCCCTGCATGGCACTCTTGAGTAGATAGCAGTATCTTTGGTTGTGGGTACATTTATAAATTCCTTCTGTTCTAACATTTAAACTTCAACAAACTTCCGATGTCAGGTTTCAGAAAGTTAACAGTTTTACTTCTGCAGATTTGAAAATGTAAATACATGTACAAATTAAAATTGAAATATTGCCTATGGGGATTCAAGAGAGTCCCAAGCCTCTTAAAAGTGTGAGGGGGCCAACACTGAAGAAATAATACATCCAACTGTATGTCAGAAATAAATATCTGATATACGTTGAAGTGTACCTTCCTCCTTTTCCTGGCAGACAGATGAAAAGTTTATGATATTGAATTTGACAATGAAAAACTCCAAACCTGTTCTTTTTGGGTCACTTTTTCTGTTCCAAACTTCACAGATGCCCGGTCAGTATCACTGGTGTCAACTTTTCCATACAGATCCTCAAATGGCTTGTAGTGCAGGGAACTGTCAGACAGAACTGGATCTGGTAGCCAGTGGAGGTTTTCCACAGATGTCGCCCCACAACATGGTTCCTCACCACATTTCATTACCTGTGAACACAGGCATGGAAAATTAAATATTTAATATGTACCATGGTCCCTGTTTGAGAGACTACTATGTTGGCATGTCCAACCTTGGTCTCTCAAAACAGGCACCACTGTATTAAACTATTAAATTTGAAAATAATAGCAGAGTATATGAAAATCAGCTTCACAAGATTTATAGGTCTCTCCACATATTGGTCTTTATAGCAGACACCACTAACCAGCACTAGTAACTTGTTTCGGCGTTAGTGGGTGTGTTTCGGCGTTTCAGGGCAGTTCCCGGCGTTACACAGCGTTTGCCGGCGTGAGACAGCGTTACAAACGCCGGCAAACGCCGACTAACGCCGGCAAACGCCGAGCCCCAAAAAGGATAATTGGATTTTGGTGTTTGCCAGCGTTAGTCGGCGTTTGCGGGGTTTGTAATGCCAGCAAATGCTGTGTAACGCCGGGAACCGCCCTGAAACGCCGAAACGCACCCACTAACGCCGAAACAAGTTACTAGTGCAGTATCTAGTAACATATACTTAAACCTGAGTATTAAACAAATACTAAAACCTGTCAGATATTAAAAGTAGCATTGAATTTCTTAAAGACTGATGCCTGGGTATGACCAAACCTACAATTTGCAAACCTGTATTCTGGTGAGACAGATTGACAGATCAAATTTAAAAGTGGTAACTGTAATTCTGCATAATACACCCCTTTCATTTTCATTGTTTTTAATACTGTATTCACTCTAATATAGCACACGGTGATATTAAAATGCAAAGAGTCTCTGGGTCAGCAACAGTTATTACAGGATTTTAGAAGTAATATATTATAGCTTATTTGAATGAGAATTATATTGAAGGCTGTACACTACATGTAGATGTGAAAAACAGTAATATTTGTTATAAATATTTTTCCGTTGGTTGTATAAATTTGCAAATTTATTGGAAATATGTGGATTTTGAATATGGGCTACTTAGATAAAAAGTTAGGGGTGTGCTCTATTAGGGCATGTGCTACAATTGGAATGAATACAGTAAGCTAACCTGAAAGCTATAGTGCCTTTCCCGACAGTGTATTTGTTTGAAGGCCTGATAGCCGACACACTTTTTAACATGTGCCTGTTGTAGTTTGTCTGCCTGTAACGTGGGATCAATTTGCTTCATAGTATCCAGTGCTGCATTAACTTGCTAATCAGAAGCATGTTGCAGAACAACAAAGGGCTTGTCTTTCAAACTGCAGCGCTCTAACCGATCCTTCAATGTGGACATAACAGGCTCGAGTGATTGCTGCCATCCCTCAGCGACAATGTTCTGTTTTTGACGGATTGCCTCCATTGTGCCACAGGACTTCAATGCTGTTTCAACTTCTTCTGTACAGGTTTCCCTTGATATTGCCGTATTTTGGAGAGCTATATTCAAAATTGACATGACTCTCTCCACTGGGTTTACATAACTTTGTCCAGGTGCTGTACAGATAGCCACAAGCAAGTCCAGATTTAGTTTCTTGAACAAGTGAATCAAGGATAATTTCACTGAATCAAACACCAGCCTATGTTCACGACCTCCATCTGTCACCAGAAGAAGGACTTTCAGTTTAGCTTGTTCATCCTCAGGCAAGGATTGCAGATGAATTAGCAGTTCAGACACAAATCTGTTGGGGGAACTAGGGCAAAACACAGAATCTTTCAAAGACACGCATACTTGGCCCCTATAAAATGATTCTTCAATACTTGTCGGGATGTCAACATTTAATATTACACAGGGTATGATAGAGGCCTTCTGATTTACATCATGATCAAGAGCAGCCAGTGTTATTGTCGTGGGAACCACGCTTCGACGCCCCCTCACCCCACTGGAAATGGCAAGCCCAGGTTCTCCCACTGGTATCTTGGCCTTGTCATCTGCTGACACAAGACAACAATGCTCCTTGAGAGAGATGGCCATTTGACGGAGGTATTTGAACTGTGCGCTACAATAATGAAAATCAGCATGAGTGTTACGAAGTTGTCTTGACTGCACTTTATGAAGATGATCAACTTTGCCTGTATAGTGCCTGGAGGCTGCAGAGCATGTATTCGGCGGAGCGAAGGCCAATAGGACAGTTGACTCACTTGGAATGGGTGTGTCTGCTGGTAGTTGAGACTTGATCATTTTTATCAGATCAGGAACAGACAAATACTGTGCCATGTGTGCTACCCCATGCCTGCGTTCGTCAGCACCAGCCCATTGGTCTATCTGTTCAGAGAGTTTCTTAAAGCAGATTTTGAATGTATCTGATGGTCTCCCTTTATTTAAATGTCTAAGGTCAAGAATCATTTCTGGGTCTCCTGAATTTAGAGCCATCTCTACACGTTCTTGGAGTGCAGGATTTTCATCCTTCGTTGCATCTAAAGAAAGCATGCGATAGACTGACCGTATAACATAGGGAGGAATTCCGGACATCAGGCAAGACATTTGGTGTCGAAATGCTCTTCTCATCGCCCGTGTATGGAATTCTGGCAAACTTGGTTTCAGCTGCAGTAACATACGCCCTGCACGGGTGCACGGTTGGCCGAGCTGCAACACGCTCGCCTTTCACCTCTGCGGCGCGGGTTCGATTCACGGCCAGGGAAGCATGTGGAAAGAGTTCCTACCACTCTGACTGTGCACGGTGGTTTTCTCCGAGTCCTTCGGTTTCCTCCACCAAACATGTAGGTAGGAAGTATACGCCACGATCTGTGCCATGGAGAGTGATTAATATAGGCTTTGCCTGCTTCGCAATCCATGTAAAAGATATGGGTCTATACTTTACGCCCTGCCATTGTCACCATCTCATTTTCTGATCTATTTTTGAGAGTTCTCCACAGAAATAGTATGACACTTAATCCACCACCAGGATCATATCTGTTCAAGCAGCAAGAAAAGCAGGGCTAAGTCTCAGCAAAGTGCTGCCATGCTAGACGGCTTCCTCTGGAATTTTTTTTTGTTCAACAAATATGCTAACAGGTTCAAATTGTAGACACAGTTGCCAAATTCATAAAATATTTTTTAGCAATTCAATAGCTAAAGATGTAGTTCCAGTGGAAATCCTGTGCACAGAGCACTTGATTTGTTAACCCTTAAAGTGCTAATCACTGCTATAGTTGTTTTCTCATTACTGTTAAACATAATAGTTAAAAGATTCGAATTCTTCATGAAGATACTTTTCATTCAAATACCACCAAGCCTAGTTTAAAGCAAAAAGTAGTCTTAGTCAACAGCTTTCCTCCGGATGCTTTGCGCACAATATGCAAAAACACCAAAGGAAAGCTGTGGACTCAATCTTAAATCAGCGCTTTAAGGGTTAAAACTATGTACTATTTGTAATATTACTATTTACTTAAAATATTAAAGCATTCAGGCCCACACCACTCATGCAAGTGCCAATTAAAATATAAAATACATGACCATTCATAACACTGGGCATTTTTCAGCACTTTTCTCAAGTTTCAAGCATCCAACAGTGCAAAAGACCATACTATTAAATTAATGTGCAGTGATTGCAAGCTTGAAGGCATCTACAAGGTCTCTTTTTATTGTTAGTATTTCTAAACTACAGTATATAAAGGAATGGTATCATAAAGCATATGTGCAATATTTTATACCTCAAAATATCCAAAGGCACAGATAAGCCTAATTGACTTGTAAACCGGTGCTTTTCCATAGCATTTTTGAAGATGTCGTAATCTATCAGATCTTCTAAGGCCCTTGGTTCATATTCTGAGACATCACACATGGCTTCATCAACAGCTTTGTACTGGTGTCCTACCACATCAACAGGTGGGTGATGCTCTATGGATGCATCCTCCTGTATCTGTCAAAAGATGTATTTATGCACACACCTTTAAGAAGTGTTTAATATTACACGTGACAGATTTTACAAGCATCAATTTACCAAACAACTAGGCCTAACATTATAGAGTATATTGTTAGTTGCTTGGTAAATTAAGAATATAATCCTCTTCAAAATTGGACATTCAGATTCAGTACTATTAAAAGATGGAAATGACAGAACTCTAGAATTTCAAAATTTAAATGACAGCATTAAACATTAAACAACTAAATTGTTTTTCAATGTGCAGGGCTCAAAAATTTGCATGTCAGCTAGCCTGGGTTAGTAAAATTGCAGTTAGGGTACACTAAAATTTAAAAGTACTAGCCCTCGGGGCAACCATAATTTTTGCTTTTTGATACAGATTTTGGACGGATGGACAACCAGATTATGTGGGCTACAGGGGAGAAAAGAGAATTGCAGAGCCCTGATGTGTATTTTCAACTGAATTTTTATGTATGTCTGACATACCCAGCATACATACCTGTTGTGCAGGATACAGGGAGTTGTGAAGTTTTTGTTGTGCCTGTGTTCTTTCCGTCAGGTATACTGCAATATCTTGCAACAATGTAGCCAGATCTCTGAGGTCCTCTCTGAAGCCCAAGTCCCATGATGAGGTCCATGGCCTGTCAACCACAGACCGTAACCCTTCTGACAGATGCCTCTAAGTTGCTCCATCATGCCTCCGGTTTTTTTTGTTTTTGGTCCAGTTCTGGTACCCGTCAAAATTTCCAGGTCCAAACCTGACAAAATTAAAATTCACAGTTTAAAAATTAAACAAAATCTAGAAACAAAATATATATATTTACTGCTTCCAAAAATTCGGACATGGCCCACTTTCCCAACATGCTTACAATTCCAAGTATTAAAACTGTCAGGGCAGGGTCAAGTTTAATACACTTCCATACAAAGTTTTAAGATTTGGCTTTACAAAGTTCATTTTTCTCATACTTGTATTTTTACAGATAAATCGAAAAACCACTGACAGAGGTATAATTTTTCATTTCACAAGAGATGAAGATGTTCCCATTGAAAAATTAAATACATGGTCCCTTTTTCAGAAATCTTGTCCCTCTTTGCACAAATTCTGTTTAAAATGGCTTGAATTGGGGTGGGTCTTTTGCTATTTTAAACATGTACATGTACAGGGCTTCAAAAAACAAAAGATTAGCATAATTATATAGTTGCCTTTTTTTCAAATTTCACAGAAGAAAAAGAATAAGATATCAAATACAAATGTGTGGTTTTAATTTTCACTTGACAACAGCAGGTTAGGGGATACGTGCATGATGAGGGTTGAGAGTAAATATTAAAAGGCATGAACACACCTCTTTTGTGTGTATGTGTAATGGCATAATATATACATGTACAAGGCTTCTGCAGACAGTAAAAGAAACAAGGATATGGCATAGTTGCCTTTATTTCAAATATGAAGGAAGAGAAAGAATTGGATATCAAATGCCAAGTGTGTATTTTTTTGATTTGACAACACATAAAGAGTGGGGACTCAGAGTAAAATTTTTACTTTCTTTTCTTTGTTTCAAACTTTCAGTTAGCTGATTTACAATCATGTAGATGGCTTTTGTCAGACAGTAGGAGGAACGTAAAAGGATACAGCATAGTTATTAGTTGCCTTTATTTCAAATACAAGCCAAGAAACAGGGATAGGATATATAATGTCTGTGTGTAGTTTTTCATGTGATAAAAGATGGGGGGGGTCAGAGTAAATGGTGGAATGAACTTTTTTTTTGGCTTCTGCAAACAGTAAAAGAAACAAAGATATGGCATAGTTGCCTTTATTTGAAATATGAAGGAGAGAAAGAATTGGATATCAAATGCCAAGTGTGTATTTTTTTGATTTGACAACACATAAAGAGTGGGGACTCAGGAGTAAAATTTTCCTTTTTTTCTTTGTTTCAAACTTTCAGTTAGCTGATTTACATGTAGATGGCTTTTGTCAGACAGTAGGAGGAACGTAAAAGGATACAGCATAGTTATTAGTTGCCTTTATTTCAAATACAAGCAAAGAAACAGGGATAGGATATTTAATGCCTGTGTGCAGTTTTTCATGTGATAACAGATGGGGGAGGGGGGGGGGTCAGAGTAAATGGTGGAAAGAACTTTTTTTTTTTTCTGTTCATTGCATTTTTCTTTTCTTTTCTTTTCTTTTTCAATAGTCAATACAAACCTTTCCGGAAGTGTCCCCTGAAAATCGTTCCTCAGCCTGGACAAAATCAGGTCTTTGCGCCCATCCAAATACCACAACGGTTGACTATTTTCTTGATATGCGACATCACTTCTGTGTCGGGCATTGTTCCTGGGAATGTCAAACTGTCGAGAGAACAAACTTCTTCTGTAAGCCGATCTTTGTTATTCATTTCCTGGTCTGTTTGTGTCCTCCTGAATACATCCCAGGCCGTCTTGGAAGTTGGTCGCTGCATGAGGACATCAAACGCATTCATGGTCTCATTTGAACTTGGACCTGGTTCTTCATTTACTGCAGGGATCGTGGAGTGAGCTTGATGACAAAAATACACGTCGCATTTCACTGTCGAACTGTAAAGCCATGTCCAAGTCATCGGTGGGCAAAACACTGTACGTGGACTCGGTGCAGGCAGCGGTTGGCCCCTTGCCAACGCTAACAGTGTAACTGCATCTGTCTTCTCTCCCATGTGCCGATCCTTGGACATTGTTACATAGGTCAGTAAATGTGAACGAGCGCGTGGCCCTTGTCAGTTTATTTTTGACTGTATATTTGCCACTACTATCCAACACCGACACTGACAAGCAAACGGCCGCCATGATCCGGTGATGACACGTGTTTCCGCTGTTTATGGAAAATTCTAATTTAGTTTACACAATTGCCACAGGGGGCGTGCAAGGAGCGGTAAATCAAACCTGAAAAAAATTTATTTTGCACTGTTGAAAAAAAATATTCCAACCGCAATGTTTTGCGCACACCGGGCGCGTTATATGAAACAGAAATATTTTTAAGGCTGGCCTAGACAGGCTTCTCCCCCAATATGCTCATGTTGGGCAGGGAGGTTACGAAACCGGTCGATATTCTGCTCGGAACTCATTTATGTGATGAAGATTCTTTGTCTGAGTTAGAGTATGTCAAACAACTGCGTGAACAGTTACAGCGTGTTCATGACATTGCCAGGGAAAACATAAAAACAGCACAAGAGACGCAGAAGCGAGACTACAATTTGAAAGTGGTTTAACATTCTTATGAACGAGGGGACATGGTTTATAAGATCCATTCTGCATCCAAGGTGGGACAGAGTCGCAAGCTGAAGTCTGTTCAGACAGGTCCATATATTGTTACTTGTGCCATTTCACCAGCACTATACAAGATCCATGACAGGAAACAGGATTCAGTGGTACACCATGACCGACTGAAAATTTGTAAAGATAGACAGATTCATATGTGGATGCGGAGGTTACGTCATGAGTTGCTGGAGCTGGATGAGACTATCGCTTATGATCAAGACAAGTTGGATGAAGCTGACATCATCAATCTGCTTCTGATAATCCAACACAATCAGGAGATGGTCAAGAAGCTAGTGACAATTGATTGCTTGAATCGATGGAAACTTGCCCCAACCCATGGCGATAGGTACTGGCGTTCCCCAAGGGTCAATTCTTGGCCCCCCCCTTGTTTATTCTTTATGTAAATGATCTCAGTGTCTCCCTCAAAAAATCTAAAGTCAACTAATATGCAGATGACACTCTGTTTTATTATGCTGACAAATCCAAAGATGTTGTCTCCACTGTATTACAGCAAGAGCTGACCCAAGTAGCTGACTGGTTGCAAATAAATTAAGTCTCCACCTTGCCACCTTGGAAAAACAACTTGTATGCTCATTGGCAGCAATCACAAGAGAAATTCCATCAACTCAACCCTTGATCTATCACTCAATGATCAAGCTATCTCCCAATCAGAGGCTTGTAAGTACTTGGGTGTAACGCTTGATTAGGAAGTGAAATTTGAAAAGCAGGTTGATGAGGTTGTTACAAAAATAAAGAGAGCTCTTGGTATTTTTAGCAGAGCTGCAAATTTTCTTTGTGCAGACTCCAAAATTACCCTGTACAACACCTTGGTGTTACCTCATTTTGATTATTGTAGCACAGTCTGGGATGGCATCTGAATAAAGCTGACATTGTACACCTCCAGCAACTACAGAACAGGGCAATGAGAATAATTTTACAATGTCACCCTAGGACGCACATCCTTGACATGCTGAGGACCCTGAAATGGATGAGTGTCAAACAGAGATTGTTCTACAATCTCTGTATTTTTCTTTGGAAAACAGTTAACAAAGTCCCAACTTATTTACAAAATATCTTTACTCCAGTGACCGAAGTCCATTCTTATCAAACAAGAGCATCTACTTCCTCAAAATTTTTCCAGGCAAGGTCTTCCCCTTTTCTGTTATTGGTACCAAATTTTGGAATGAACTACGCCAGCATGTCCAGGATGCACGATCTCTGTTTAGTTTTAAAAAAGTTGTATACAATTCATTTTTGATCATGTAGAGCCTTTCTGATCAATGATCTTTTTATCACTGATTGTTTTATCAGACTTTTTGCTCTCGACTGATCGTAATGTCTTACAAACTCAATGTAATTGATTTTTAGGGTTCTTGATTTACTCTCTTTTAATTCACCTTGTGCACCTCTCATCTACCCATAATCATCTGGTTTTTACTTTTTGAATGACTTGGTCATATATTTTTAATTGTTATGGCAACCATACCTCAACAGTCATGTACTGATCTTGGATTGCAATAAACTTGACTTGACAATCTTGACACTGATGTTGGTTCCCAACCTGGTGGGTTAGTTGACCAGCAACAAGATGTTGATTTTTCCAGCGGCTCAGATTCTGACGAAGATGATATACCGGTTCACAGCAGTAGAGTTTGCATCAGAGGGGGTAGACAGGTTAAATGGACTGTTTATCTCAAAGATTATGACTAGCAAATGCAAAAAGTGTGTAAGTAGTTTGAGCAGAATGTCTGTTCGAAACCACCTTGGCATTGACTAGCCACTGTAAATAGTGTCCTTATAGTGCGAACAGAATATCTGTTCAAACTTCTCTATGATTTGTAAATATATATAAATTATTATTATGATGTATCTATTTCATGTAGGTAACATGTCAACTGATGAGGAATGGACTTTCCTGGACCAGACCAGCAGTGATCTTGAGCAGCAGGTTGTGTCAGAAGTCTCCATCAGCGGGAGCACTCCTGCTGGTAAAACCAGACCCTGTCCCATATGCCCAGTGCGAGATGTACACAGCAATCAGCATGTGATGAAGGAACACTTTCCTTTTTATTTGGCTCTGGAGTCAGCTTGCTGGTTCTGTGGTCAACAGGAGGCACAGAAGGGGAGAATATGGGCCTGGCATATTGGGTTACATCTGAGCGGTGAGCCGCTGTTTGACGACCAGAAACTGGAATTGTGGGTGAGGCTCATTGGGAGAGTTTTCCAGTTTCTGTCAGCAGAATATCAGAAGACGACGAAGAGGAGTTACTGCACCATGTGATTGAAAATCACTGGTATCCAGACCACAGAGCAGTTGTCCGCCACCTGGAGCATGCTTTGTGGCAGTTTCATGAAAGGAGGAAGCAGCTGGCGGTGGTCAGGGTACATAAGGTCTCTCCGCCTAACTCTATCCTGTCCATGTGACATTGGCAAATATTGGCACAGTTGGTGTGTCACATGCCTCATGAGCGACAGCGGGCCTTCAAAGAACTGGAGAGTGAGGTGATGGTGTCGCAGAATGTGGTCCCTGAACCATATCAGGTTACAGATACCCACTTTCATCTCGCAGAACTTCTGCGAGATGTTGGGAGCCACAGTTTGCACCAGGTGCTGGATAGGCAGCCTACACCTAGTAGGTCACTTGGTCTGCAGTTTGCTATCAGCAACTACTGTTACTCATGGAAATGGCCAACTTCCAAGGAGCAGCAGCACATACTTCGAGACCACAGGCTCAGGTTGACCTTTGGTGCTCATCCCAGGTTTGCCAGTAAGTTAAAAGCAGTGGAACATCTTGCTCGCCTGGAAAGATATTTACAGCTGCCGAAAGTTGTAGCAGTGGGGGAAATGGGCATCCATTATAGCCCTTCAGTGTCAGAGCATGACAAGAGATGTCAGAAGCAGGTATTAAGGCGCATCTTGCCAGTGGCCAGAAGACAGCAGCTTCCAGTTGTTATCCATTGTCCTGAGGACGGTGCTTTGGATGACTGCCTGCAGTATCTGTCATTATACCTGCCAAAAGATCATAAAATACACTGTCACTGTTTCACAGGAACCCTAAAGGATGCCAGGAAATGGATGAGAGCTTTTCCAGAAGTTGTATCTGGATTTACTGGTCTCCTAATGAAGGAAAGATGTCTCCAGGACATCCAGGATCAGATTCCGTTGAAACAAAATCATTCTGCCATTTCTGGAGAGTGATGCACCATTCCTGGTTCCGGATCGATACAAAGCTCAGACCAAATGCAGTAACCCCAGCATGGTTCTTGATGTTGTGCAAGCTATTGTGGA
This sequence comes from Hermodice carunculata, assembly GCA_964020975.1. Taxonomy (NCBI): domain Eukaryota; kingdom Metazoa; phylum Annelida; class Polychaeta; order Eunicida; family Amphinomidae; genus Hermodice; species Hermodice carunculata. The sequence goes on along the minus strand of OZ026613.1, from coordinate 91,116,904 downwards.
TGCCATCAACGTGCCATTTCATCTGGTGTGTGATATAACATCAGAAACCGCTAGACAGTTGTACTGCCTGTAGCAGTTCAGCTTGTTGAAAAAAAAAAAAAAAAGGGAACAAGCATTATCTGTCTTCCTAAACACTACAGGACCCACTGCTGAGCAGAACACTGATACATATTGTTCGGAAAATGTGATCTGGTTTGCAGGATTGCTCATTTGCATGTTTTAACACTTTTTCTTTCTTGCTTCAGGTGAAGCATGCTCTGATTGGCTAACCGGGCAGGATGACGGCTGCATGGAAGCCATTTTTTGGATGTGAATTAAGATTCACATGTTTTATATTTTATAGATGTGTTTTCATACATTGCATGTTTTTTTTGCAATGAGAACAATTGGTACTGTGCATATATACATGAAAGAGATTTGGTGGCTAAATCAACAGGTTGATTGGTTATGTTGATTGTGGGTGATTGTAAATCTTCTTGTGGAATGAAGATCTGTGTATAAATGTATTATTACTGAAATAATCAAAGTAGTATAATCTGAAGAATCAGATTTGCTCTGAATTTAGTAATTTGAAGGTATTGGCTGATTCTTTATGCCTGGGGAAAGTGTTGTGCAGAGCAGCATTAGCTGCTATCAGTCATAGTAGACCTGTGGTAAGCATGGCCTCAGTCTCATATACCATGTTGACGTTAGACCCAGATCCACTGCAGATGACAGAAAGAGGTTGGACTGTGAAGATCGTAGCCGGTAAGTCCAACATGAGGCTCTGAAAGGCCCAGTTTAGTATGGTTGTACATTCATGACATTACAAAACTAAAATGTGACTGTTATACTATATACTTTGGGACTAGTGTACCTTTAACTTATGGCTAATACAATTCACACACACCCACATATCATGTATATTGGAGATTACAAGCAAATGTGTGGTGGTGGCCTTCTTATAAATATTGAGAATTACATTGCAAGTGTGTGCTACAGAGGGTTGTGATGCAAAATAAATAGCAAGTATATCAGTGACAGCTGTATTGTGGATGATGGGGAAAAATTATGTGCATACAACATAAATAAATTAAATAAATTAAACTCCTGACTTCATGTTTGGATGGGACTGGGCCGGTCTATACTTCAATTGAACCGTCCACAAGCAATCCTGCAGGTCCGCTTAAAATCTGAAATCTAAAGAAAAACCTCATCACCTGTCTCAAACTGTGATAATATGTGTACATTGTGTGTGCGTGTGTGTTAACTCAATCTAGTGGCCTGAGTCTATATTTCAAAGATTGTTTCCAGTTCAGAGAAGTTCCTATATAGCAGACCAAACAGGTCAGCATGTCATACATGATAATACTATCATTAATACTATAAGCAGTAGTACCAGGGACACTATGTCAGGGAGAATCTACTGTTCCTTGCACATTCACCGACTTACTCTACTCTGATCCCTGTGTGTTGACTGGTGTGTTGAGCCAGAAATATGATGATGTGGAACGTTCTATCAATTGGGTCACATCCACAAGGATTACCTAAATTTCAGTCATATGATCCCAGGAGAAACTAACATCACAACTTTTTGTTTCATCATTTGGGGTTTAATACATGCCCCGATGTGGTCAACTCTGCTTGTCTCTCTTCCTGTGCATGTATTTATTTATATGTTTATAGCTGTGGAAAAGGAGTTGGATATACATGTAAGTTTTGATGAAATATTTGTCACACCAAATACATTGAAAGAGCAACTGGATTTTTCTAGTGACAGTTCAAAGGGAGAGAATACAGGCAATTTTCCCATCTTGCATTAGGAAGGAATAGTTGTAGTGATGTAGTGATTGACTGGGACATGGACTCGACGTGACAGACCATGATGCTTGATTATTCCCTCCTGCTGCCTCCAGCCCCCATCAAATCAGGGTATGGACCCCACAAAAAAGTGACCTGGGAAACGCCTTGATGAAAAGCTGAGAGAGATTGCTTCAGAGCATAGAAAAACGGGTTTACATTTTTTCAACAGCCTGTTTGTCGTCAGTACACGGACGTCAGACCATTGAGGACCCAATAGCCCATCAGAATCTTCATTGAGAGGCTTTTCTTCACCCAAATTCCTGGCTAATTCCTGACGGTAAATCGGTCCATACATGTACATGTATTATTGAGTCCACCTTGAATCCTGGACGTGGCAGTTGCCAAAGTAAGTGCGAGATCATTACATTATCAGTGACAGCACAAAGAAAGCTGACAACCCAGTGCAGGAATATTCTAACATATTGAATGAAGAATTAGTCTCTACCTGTGAAAAGGTAAGAATTTTTGGATATATATATATATATATATATATATATATATATATATATATATATATATATATTTTTATTTATTTATTTATTTATTTATTTATTTATTTATTTATATACAGTGTATATGTATTAGAAACTAAGTTGTTTTCAAGAAGTGAATTATATCAATAAATTACTCCCATCGGCAGATCAGACTAAGCGTTATTAGCACTGCTTTGAAGGTGGGTCATCTCTCACCGGCAAAACCAGTTTGTGACCTAGAACAAGGGCTGGACCTGGAACTTAAAGGCTATGCTGCCTCTTACCTGGCCAAAAATGAAAAATCTGCTAAACCATGGGAAAAAGTCTACATTAGTATAAGTGATCATAGTCTGTTCTACTATAACATTTTAATGAAACAAACTTCTTTTCAGGTTGAAGCTGAAACTTGGAACAGAGACAGCTTACAGGTAGATCAAATACAGGGCTTGAACATACAAACATTTTGCAGAGACTGTTACAGACCTGCATATCAAGGAGATATATTGAACTAATTGTATCAGCAATATCATTAATAAATATTAAAAACATAAAGAGCCCCAGAAGGGAACCTTGGGGGACACCAGCATGAACTGTTCCTCAATCAGACGACTGGCCTCAGATAACGACATGCTGTTGGCGTTTTATAAAATAATCAGTAAGCCAACTAAGTAAACCACCTTGAATACACACTCAAATTCTTTATTGACAAACCGTGCCATTTGAGGGCCTGGAAAAGCTTTTCTGAAGGATGGAAAGATGGAAGGACAAGGTGAAAACCTACAGTCCCCCAAGGGGGACTAAAACCTATGCCAACATGCACAGTCCTGTAAGAATCAGTATTAAATAAAATTTCCTGCCTGAAATTATTAACCTGAATGCATGAATTTAAAGAACTAAAACTACTCGGAAGATGTGGCACTGTTGCACCGGTCTGTCTACATGAATCGTGTGTACATGCTGAGTCTAGGTCTGTACATGCCGAGTCTAGGAGAATTTTTAAAAAATATAGACCTATATCTTTAACATGGATTGTGAAGCAGGCCAAGCCTATATTAATCTGTCTCCATAACACAGATGATGGCATATACTTTCCTACCTACTTGTTTGGTGGAGGAAACTGAAGGACTCGGAGAAAACCATCGTGCACAGTCAGAGTGGTACTTTCCACTTGCATCCTTGGCTGTGAATCGAAACCGGGCCGTACAGGTGAAAGGCGAGTGTGTTGCAACTTCGCCAACAAAATCAATCCGTTGGCTTTGCCAATAGCGAGGATCACAATGGTGGCTGAAAGACAAGTAAAACATCTTTTGATAAGGAACACATGCTGGAGGGGTTAGGCTTGTGAAAAAGTAGTAAATATGCCAAATACACATTTATCAATGTACAACCAGGCAAACAATTCTCGAGGTCTCACTGATATCACAAGTGCCCAAAAATTCAACTATGGCTCATCTTTGCCTTTCGGAATGGACCAACATGAATACATTCATCACATTTAACGACCCTTTACACATACTATTAAATTTTCATAACTTTTCTTCGTTAGTTCAATTCCTGTGATCCAAGTATTTTCTTCAGTGTTAATGTACAGGTTCCACCACTTCACAGCCTAGGTGATCACGATTCGTTGACTCATGATCAATTATTGGTCAATGACAGCTTGACCAATTTTTCGTAATGATGAAACTTTATTGCATACAGTGCCCTCTATGGGGCCACATACATGATCACGTCATCCATTGTATAATAATGAATATAGTACATATGGTGACCTCTTTTGGTCAAAAAACAAACAAGCTACTCCACAGATCACTAAACAGTTTGTAAGTTCAAATTCTCTGCTGCACCATGTGAAGAGAAAAAAAGAAAGAAAAAGTGCACCAATAACATGCCTAAGTTCCACTGTCAATTATGACAACTCAGACCTATCCACACCCTTGTACTTTACCAACAGATCGATGAATGAATAAATAAATAAATAAATAAATAGGTACATATTAACACAAACAAAAGACTATATGGTGGGGTGATCATGTCAATTTTTTGTGTGACAATGGGTTTTGTGCTAGACTCACAGTTCTGGCTTAAACTATGCATTACAGAAGGGGGTAAGGGGGGGTTTTGGTACGCTGGTACAGGTAATTATTTTTCTAGAGTATGCAGTACGGAAAATAAAAATCTTTCAAAATTTTGGATAGTACGAAGTCTGTAAAACAAGAGGGCTTCCAGTACGCCAGTACGGTAATTAAAAAGCCCCAGTGCGCCAGTACGGGAAACCCCTTACCAACCCAACCCTCATTACATTGGAGACATTTCAGAAAATAAAAGTATACAGCATAGACTCAAACATTTATGTTTTACATAGATTGCAAAACAGACCAAGTCTATATTAGTCCCTTTCCATGGCAATGATGTTGACATACATGTATACATGTACTTCCTACTTCATTATAAGGTGGAAGAAAACCCAGAACGTGGGAGAACACAATGCACTGTGTACAGTTAGCATTATGGAACTCTTCTACTTACTCCCCTGGGTGAGAATGGAAACTGGCCAGGTCACAGAGGAGAAAGGTGAGCAATGCATGAGCATGTTGACCATTAGCCAACCATACAGAGAATTTGAGAAAATAAATGAAACAGCTTGTAAACAATGGATCCAGTTGATGACAAGCTATTGTCATTATGTGGTTGTATGTCTGAGGCCAATTAATAATATGAGATAGCTGAACAAACAGCACTGTAAAAAGGTGTCTGCACATCAAAGAGCAAGAAAGTACTGAATTTAGATTATATTTCTAGACGTGTTCCCAGCAGACCCAACTGACTGATGGGCATGGTAGCAGTGGCAGTTCTCCCATGTGTACAGAAAAAATGAATTCCTAGCAGTCAGGTAAAATTAATGTCCACTCAAGTCAAATAAAGATCTCTAGTTCAAAAGGAGGAAAATGGCAGAAAACTAGCCATTAAGAAACCAGACATGTTGGGGGTGCGCCATCAGCTGGGTTAACTCACTTTGCAATAATGTGCCAGTCAAGCATCCCATAACCACTAACCAGCCTGAGAGATCATCCCACTGGGTGTCCTGTGCATGCATGCCACACAAAGCAACACAAATAGGCATGATTCCAAGTGGACAGGAGAATGCAGGGGCTGCTCAGGGGGGAATCTTATGCAAATTGAAGTCCCACACCTGCTGGCAAATTCCAGACCAGCTGACACTGCTAGTACTAGAAATGGCCCGAGAAGCAGGCTTTTAGCTTTGTGTAACCCCAGGGACAGGAGAATTTGACCATGGCCCCATTTTGGTACCACATACATGTACATATAACACCAGGAACAAGGTTTGATGCCCACTTCATTTTACTGGGTGCAATATGGTAAATTATAGCAAAATAGATCTACCCCCAAGGACATTGTACAATGCAAGAGAAGAAGTAGGCACACCTTCAATGCAAAGCGCTGACTGAAAGGTAAAATAAGCATATTGCCAAATTTGAGCAAAATACATGGAGCCATTCGGTAGATATGGTGGTAACGAGAATGTGCACATCCGGACAGATAAAAATCCAGATGGACATCCAGACAGACAAATTAAAAAACATAAAGGCCCCCCCCCCCCATGCGGCCACCTTAACTCTCAGCACGCCAGTTTGAGTGCCCTCACACTGCTTATCTTTGCATACTGCCACCAGTGTCGAGTCAACTCAAACGTTTTTGTAGTGGCTGATTGAAGGGTAAGTGAGTGGTGGAATAAGATATCAACTCAGAAAAAAAACTTTTAATTTAGCCAACCTATCACCCCGTGAAATAAAAATGAATATATAAGTTCATACAAAGAACAATCGTTGAAAAGCATTAATGAGAGTGGAGGTAAGCTAAGAACTTATGCCATATTCAAATCTTGTATAAATTATGAAAACTATCTGAGTCAAATATCTGGCAGTGAACATGATAATGGTTCTTCAAAATAAAACCCTTTGGAATCTGACCCTGAATCAGATTCTGAAACCAAAGGGCATGGCCATGATGATGATTTGGAAAATGCAAACAAAGATGATTGGACTGACCCAGCATTTTGAGGGCCCACAGGCTTGAAATACCCATTCAGAGCACACGAGAAAGAAATAGACATTTTTGCAAAGATTGTTGATGAAAACTTCATTCAAATTTGTGTACAGCAGACAAACCTCTTTGCGCAGCAGTACTTTGAGAAAAAAAAAAGTCTGTCCCCCCCCCCCATCCTTTGGCGCGGCAATGGAAAGACACATATCCAGAGGAAATGGAACCATTTCTTGGCATTTTATTGCTCCTGGGATTGATCAAATTGCCCACATATGAATCTAACTGGTCGACTGATTACCTGACCAAAATGAGCGGGTTCAGAGGTGTCATGAGTAGAGCTAGGTGGCTCGATCAGTATTTGGACCTTTTTATGTGGTGGACAATGCAAGTTTGCTTCCAAAAGAACTATCCAAACTATGATAGGCAAGGGAAACTAAAGCCAATAATTGACTTTCTTGTAGATAAATTTCAATGTTTTTATAGCCCAGAACGTAAGCTTCAGCTGACGAAAGTCTCATTGCTTTCAAAGGCCACTCCATCATGATACAGTATTACCACAAAAGCTCCACAAGTGGGGCCTCAAAGGATGGTCTCTGAATGAGGCACGTACTAGCTGTTGCGTCAATTGGAGTTTGTATGTGGGTAAAAAGGGTAGAACTGAACACAATCTCACCTTTGATGTCATGCGGTTATGCTAACCTATTCGCAACAAGGTCCACCACATATATAGGGACAATTTTTTTCCTCTCTTGCTTTGTTTGAGGCTTTGGCAGACAATAACACGAGAGCTTGTGGTACGTTCAGAACAAACAGGCAGGGTGTAGCTACTGTTCATTCTGCCAGCCTGAAGAAAGTGACCCACCAAAGTTTGTTATAGAAGGAAAAACACCGTTCATCTCCTGGATGCATGAGAAGCAAGTAAATGTGATCACAACTGGTCACAATAATGGTGTGGTCACAAAGACTGTCCTTTGCAAAGAAACACCCACCCATACACAGGAGATCCAAAAGCCAGTTGCTGTTGCTGCTTGAAATAAGTACATGGGAGGGGTGGATCTTTTTCATTGAAAGATTTGGACGTATCTTTCCGAGTGGTGGAAAAAGGTGTTTGTGTACTTGATAGAGGTTGCATTGTCCAGTTTTCAATCTTGTGGCAAGCTATGCACCCTGGGGTTTGCATCAACAAATATAAACTTCGTTTGAATCTCATCCATCAGCTTGTAGCTAGATATCAAAGGCCTGCCCTAACAAAACCCAAGTACTGCTTGAGGGAGGCACCTTACAGATTATAGTTGAGAAGCACTTCCCTTGTATCAATCAGAAGAACACCCAAGCAGGCAGGCAGGCTTTTCCGAATTGCATTGTTTGTTTACACCAACTGCCACCAAACCCAGTACATGTACATATGGAGATCATGTGACAAGCCTATGTGCATGTATCCATGCTTTGAAAGGTACCATACCTTGGAGAATTACAAAATAAATTGTAGCAAAGAGCTTCATAAGTCATGAAATTCTGTTCTAGTTGATCAGATTTATCTGCATAAAAAGCAGGATACATGCAAACAGGTCTCTGTATGGTGTGTTTCTGTCAAAATGTTTACATGTATGAAATGTTTGAATCTTCACTGTTCTAGTGTCCCTTCAAGCTTTACATTATGTCCACAAGAGGGAACAACTGCCCATGAATGTTTGACATGTAACTTTTTTTTTGGGGGGGGAGGGGGGCAGTCATGTTTCAAAATGCTCCATTTGCTCATGTATGAAGCTGTTGCAGACTCTGAAAAAAATCATAGAAGCTACAGTTTGAACAACTGCTGGCATTTTTACAAGGGTACAGTAAATGCAAGGCGGCACTACTGGCCACGAATTAATATTTTGTTCTCAAAATCATTAATTGACTTGAGCGATAAAAGAGATTGTCTGCTAAATAATGATCCCGAGTTTTCTCACGAGATTTCATGTTAATTTTCTCACCTGCACTACCTCTCTTTGATGTTCCTGCCTTTGCGGCTTTCCTCTTTTTTAAATTCCCGCCATTTCTACTTACCTTTGTTTTACTTCATTCTTGTGTGAAGACTCGGATCGGAGCAGTCAGTTTGTATGGCAATCCTAACATTATTATCAAGTGATGTTTGCTAAAGTTACATGGACATGCTAGTTTTGAAGGCAAACATAGTGAACTTTTTTATTTTTGTTGCCTGTGGTGTGGTTTTGCGCGATTTGCAAGTGGAATCTTTTCAAGCCGAGTTGAAATTGGAATGTCCAGACGTAAGGGACTACGGCCATACAGATCAATTGATTACGTGGCCATGCTTTGAGGTCTTAATACGGACTCTGATGGGTATAATGAGACTGATATTGATCTGGAAGTAGCTTCGATACATGACTCTGAACATGATGACATTTCTGTGGAGAATACGCTCGAGCATAGTAATAGTACGCAAAAGGTTCCGATGCAGGTGCCTCTCCGCAAAATATCAGACTCACAACAATATGCTAGCGGTTTAGTGGACGAGCAGCATGCTATAGTACAGCGGCTCGAAACAGAATTGGAGGAGGCCAAGCAACTGCTTAATCAACGCGAAAAGTCCAGAAAGATTGAACAGCTAAAGCGGGACATTTACACGATTAATTCAGTTGATGCCTTAAAGCAGTCTACTGATTCAGTTGGCGTCGGTAATGGGCTCAATAGTGTCGTAACAAAGAAGTCAGGTCGGCAGCATGAAAGTCAAGTGGACTTGCATACCTTACGCCAGTTCGAGAAATTGTAGAGGGAGGTGGACAATAGATTAGCAGGCTTGCAGATTGATGGAACTGGAAACAAAGGTGCCTGACCCAAGACAGGAGGGTCACATGGTCTGTCATCGGCGAGTTCAGTACAAGGGCAAGGGCAAGGTCAAGGACCGCAGCATGGTGGTGATGGTGGTAAAACCAAAACACGTGAACATTTCAGGACAAAAAGGACATCCAAGTCCAAAAAGGCTGATCTTTTGGAGTGCAAGGATAGTTTTTGCAAGGGTACAGTAAATGCACTGCGACGGCAGTACTGGCCACAAATAAGGCTGATATACAGATTCGTGCATAAACAATGTGTTGAAAAAATTTCTCCAATGTTACTAAGGCCAGCCTTAAAAATACTTCTGTTTCATATAACGTGCCCAGTGCGTGCAAAACATTGCAGTTGGAATATTTTTTTCAACAGTGCAAAAATTCAGGCTTGATTGACCGCTCCTCACACGCCCCGTGGCAGTTCTGCAAACTAAATTAGAATTTTCCATGAACAGCGGATACACGTGTCATCACCGGATCATGGCGGCCATTTGCTTCTCAGTGTCCTTGTTGGATTGCAGTGACAAATGTACAGTAAAAAACAGACTGACAAGGGCCGTGCACTCTTTCACATTTGCTGACTTATATAATACTGTCCAAGGATCGGCACATGGGAATGAAGACCTATGCAGTTATACTGCTAGTGTTGGCAAGGAGCCAACCGCTGCCTCCACCGAGTCCACATGTTTTTTTTGCCTACCAATGACTTGGACATGACTTTGCAATTTGACAGTGAAATACTACGTGTATTTTTTTCATCAAGCTGACTCGATGACCCATGCAGTTAAAGAGGAACCAGGTCCAAGGTCTAATGAGACAGTGAATGCTTTTGATGCGCTTATGCAGCGACCAACCTCCAAGACAGCACTGGATGTGTTGAGCAGAATGCAAGCAGACCATGAAATGAACAACAAAGATCGTCTTATACAAGAAATTTGTACTCTCAGTTTGACATTCCCAGGAACCATGACCGACACAGAAGTGATGTCTTATATTATGAAGATAGCCAATCTGTTGTGGTATCTGGATGGGCGTAAGGACTTTATTTTGGCCAGACTAGGGAAAGATTTCCAGGGGACACTTCTGGAAAGGTTTGTGGTGACTATTGAAAAATGAAAGAAAAGAAAAATGCAATAAATATGAAAAAAATGTCCATTCCACCATTTACTCTGAGGCCTCCCCCCCCCCCCCCCCCATCTTTTATCACATGAAAAACTACACACGTCCCACCATATCTTCAAAATTGCTTTACACCTATCGCTAATACCCATACCTATAATCTGGACTATGTGCATCTGCAGGGATGTATGTAAATTCCAATTCTACAAAGGCTGGCATAAATAAATTCCCAACTCGTGGCACTAAATTATGGAACACCATCCCAGAATCATTAAAGTTCTCACCATCAGTCAAACATTTCAAGGAGAACTACTGGAAGCATTGCTGGTCAAACCAGGTTAACCAGTTTTGACCAGCAATGTTTCCAGTCACCAAGTACAACAACCATTGAACTGTAATTTTTCATATTTTAGTGTAGTTTTACTCTTTTAAGCATTTTATATTTATACTAGTATTATGGAACAACTGTATCTATGTGTTTTACTATGTATGGATGTATTTATTGTATGCATGTACAGGGCCCCATTGGAAAGAAGCTATGTTTTATGCTTTATGGGCTACCCTGTATAAAGAAATTGTATAAATAAATAAATAACACTGGCAGTATGTATCCTACCCGTTTCTTTGTATAAAATAAAGCCAACTATGCTGTATCCTTTCATGTTCCCTCTACAGTCTGAAAAAAGCCCTCTACATGTAAATCAGCTAATTGAAACAAAGAAAAAAAGGAAAATTTTACTCACAGCCCCCTCTCTTTATGTGTTGTCAAATGAAAAAATACACACTTAGCATTTGATATCCTTCTCTTCTTTTTATATCTGAAATAAAGGCAACTATGCCATATCCTTGTTCCTTTTACTGTCTGCAGAAGCCTTGTACATGTATATATATGCCATTACACATACACACAAATGAGATGTGTTCATGCCTTTTAATATTTAAGCATATATTGTCCCACTACGATTTCATCTGTGGCAGAGTCTCTTGTTTTAATACAGATTTAATAATAAAAATTTTGCAACCTGGAATCTTGTTTGACTTGTATCAATACTAAGTCCATCAGTCCCCGTACTGGCATGATGCCCTTATTGCAGTAATACATAGTGGATATGTTTAGTAAAAAAATAAAAAATCCTTCCTGCCTCATCAAATTTTTCAATGCCCTCTTCTATGAAACAGAAATATTTTAAAAGCTGGCCTAAAGTGAGATAACACTGTTTGTGCACTCACAATGACACATGTTGTAAGAAAAATGTTGAAAAGTTGAAATTTTTGAACTTTTGCGGTTTTGGGATGAGACTGGAAAGTGGCCACATGAGGGCGCTACTGGATACAAGCGAATACTGTTTTAATGAGACATATTAATTAAATGGCATTTTCCATTGATTGAAATGTGATGTCACATCAGCAGCCGATTCTTGGAACTTAGGATCTTCTCAAAATAAATGGCAGAAAAAACATGTTAACACACGAGTTGTGGTACATCTCTATTATGCACATGTATAGTCTAGACATTTTTCCAATCAATATGCATAATATACAAAATACTTCTGTTATACAGATAAAAATGATTAAATTGTGCTGCAAAAAAAATATTTCATTTAAATTAAACTATTCTTGGGCAGAAGAGTGGTTGCTCATAGCATAATTTACCCAAATGTATGCATATTCATGTTAATGAAAAACTGTACAGAAATGTAGATTAGCTCAATACCTTCAACTTTTATGTTGGTCACTTTCCTTGAATCCTTAAAATAAAAAAGTTACAAGATTTTGAAATTGTATGTGTTTTCCTCTGCAAAATTGGACCGCGTTGGCCAGTGGCATACTGCATACGAGTCACCAGACTGGTCTGAGTGCTAAGGGTTAAAAAAGTAAAACCTCCCAATCTGGATCACTAATTTGTACTGCTTTTCAACATTTCATTAGCCCAGGTTAAACCTAGGACTCCGGCTGAATCCCACATGGGGTTTTTTTGCAGGCCAACAGACTGCAAAACAGTATTGACGTCTGGTGCTTGCAGTTCTATTGAAGGCCGTGCACAATTATATATGCCCTGAGAGGATGCCACCTCTCAAGTGCATTTTTAGGTGTGCTTAGAAGTATTGACTATATCAGGTTTCCAGAGGCAAATCAAGAAATTTCTTAAGGGGGATGCTGAAAGTGTGGGTTGGGCTTGAGCAAGCAGCAAAGCAATGCTGTGTTAGGGGCTCCAGGGGCATGCTGCTTAAAGCCAGGATGGAAGTTGCAGCAATCATCCTATACCCTTCATCCAGCTAAGGATATCCTCACTTTAAATTCCATCCTATTGTCTTGAATTTGCAAAAACAGTAACTCATGCTAAGAAAGATAATTTTACAAAAGTGTGGTATTTCTGTATGTTTTTGTAGAAGTCTTTTTGACAAAAGTAGCAGCTGTTTCAAGAAGATTATAGTCCTAATTACTGGCAAAGCTCATTTGCATGATAGAAAAGTTACTGCGGCAACATGTTGCCAGTGTACTGCTGCAATACATAGCGGCAGGGCAATTTTTCGGCATTGGATTTCACCAGATTAAGCAGCCTCAGTATGGTCATAATGGACTCGCACATAAACACAAAGAATGTGCCGGTAAGTCCAACATGAGGCTCTGAAAGGCCCAGTTTAGTATGGTTGTACATTTATGACATTACAGAACTAAAATGTGACTGTTATACTATATGCTTTGGGACTAGTGTACCTTTAACTTATGGCTAATACAATTCACACACACCCATATATCATGTATATTGGAGATTACACGTAAATGTGTGATGGTGGCCTTCTTATAAATATTGAGAATTAGATTGCCAGTGTGTGCTACAGAGGGTTATGAAGCTAAATCAAAAGCAAGTATATCAATGACAGCTGTACTGTGGATGATGGGGAAAAATTACGCGCATTCAACATAAATGAATTAAATAAATTAAACTCCTGACTTCATGTTTGGTTGGGACTGGGCCGGTCTATACTTCTATTGAACCTTCCAAAACAATCCTGCAGTTCTGCTTAAAATCTGAAATCTAAAGAAAAACCTCATCACTTGTCTCAAACTGTGATAATACACATACATTGTGTGTGCGTGTTTGTTTACTCAATCTAGTGGCCTGAGTCTATATTTCAAAGATTGTTTCCAGTTCACAGAAGTTCTTATATAGCAGACCAAACAGGTCAGCATGTCATACATTGATAATACTATAAGTGGTAGCACCAGGGACACTATGTCAGGGAGAATCTGCTGTTCCTTGCACATTCAGTGACAACTACTCTAAGCCCCTTGTGTTGACCGGTGTGTTGAGCCAGAAATACGATGATGTGGAATGTTCTATCGATTGGGTCACATGCATAAGGATTACCCAAATTTCAGTCAAATGATCCCAGGAGAAACTGACATCACAACTTTTTGTTTCATCATTTGGGGTTTCATATATGCCCTGATGTGGTCAACTTTGCTCACCTCTCTTGCTTTGCATGTATTCATTTATATGTTTATAGCCGTGGAAAATTTAAGGAGTTGAATATACATGAAAGTTTTGATGAAATATTTGCACACAAAAAACATTGAAGGGGCAACTGGATTTTTCTAGTGACAGTTCAAAGGGAGAGAATACAGACAATTTTCCCATCTTGCAATAGGAAGGAATAGTTGTAGTGATGAAGTGACTGACTGCGACATCGACTCGATGCGACAGACCCATGACGCTTGATTAATCACTCCAGCTGCCTCCGGCCCCCATGAAATCAGGGTGTGGACCCCACAAAAAAAGTGACCTGGGAAAGTCCATGATGAAAAGTTGAGAGAGATTGCTTCAGAGCAAAGAAAAGCAGGTTTACATTTTTCGACAGCCTGTTTCCCGTTAGTACACGGACATCAGACCACTATAATATTTTAATGAAACAAAAATTTCTTTTCAGGCTGAAGCTGAAACTTGGAAAAGAGACAGCTTACAGGTAGAACAAATACAGGGTTTGAACATACAACATTTTGCAGAACTTGTTACAGACCTGCATATCAAGGAGAAATCTGAACTAATGGTATGCACAATATCATTAATAAATATTAAAAACATAAGGAGCCCCAGAGGGGAACCTTTGGGGACACCAGCATGAACTGTTCCCCAATCAGAGGAATGGCCTCAGATAACAACACACTGTTGGCGTTTTATAAGATAATCAGTAAACCAACTAAGTAAACCACCCTGAATACCAACTCAAATTCTTTATTGACAAACCACGCCATCTTTGGGCAAAAAGATACACATTTTGTACATATGTAAACGGACTTATGTCACATAATGCCGATGAACTCCTCAAATCAATATGAGTAGAGAGTAATAAAATGTCCACAGGGTCTCCCTTCACCCTGATGAAGGCCCATTGAGTCGAAACATGTTGGGGGGGGGGGGGCTCCCCTTTTATTTTCTACTAAACTGGTCTTGTCTGGTCTTGTTGGTGTGCACTTTTTTGAGCTTTCTTATCATATTAACACATTAATTCATAATAATCGGCAATGCCTCATGTATAATCTATTTATGCAAAGCAAACAAATAATTCCCATGTAACACTGTATGCATAGTGTATAAAAACCTATCCATTTGTCTCAGTTGATATTGATGAGTGGTAAAATGACCATGCTAGCAGCAGACTTTTGCTACAGAAATAGTCTACACAGGGTACAGCAGCCTTCTTCTGCCGATATATTAATCATGTAAAGGAAGGTTGAAAGGGATGGCAACCTTTGGCTCTGGAGCTAGCAGCAGACTTTCTCAATATAAACAGTCTAAACAAGTTTAACAGCAGTGTTCCTTTTCAGCTAGAGGATGGAGTTATCAGAGAAGATCAAGGATATTGCAGATAGTAATTTACAGCTGATGGGGCTGGTAGGGAAAGTATCTTCACGAGGAGCTGTACAGCAAGATTTACTAGCAGAGACAGATACCTTGAAGAAAGAAGACTGTGGGCGTCAAGGGTAATCTGTTCGCTGAATGCTATTTTTCGGAGAGGAATCAGCTGCAATATTTACATATTTGCTGTATGTGAGCAGGTTGGTCGCTTCTGAAATCATGGGAATTAAGCCATGGCTCAGTTGCTTCATAATAGTATGCAGGGTAAGAACTGCTCGTCATCTTTACAGGGATTTTAAAACAGGTGTTCGGATAGAATGAATACAGTTACATGTATTCACTCAACCCCAGATTCCCAATTAAATTCCCAAACATGTTCAGAATGCTGAATCTAACACTTCACCAATCTCTGTGTCTCGGAGATCACGTGTAGTGCTGCCCCAAGGAAACTGTGGGGCTTTGCAGGACTCATGTTCATAAACAATTCCCCAAAAAGAAGAGGAATGTGAAATTTTAATAAAATACAAGGGGATGAAATGTGCTATTCAGCAGGATTCTAAAAAAAACAATACATTTAAAAACAAACAATTGCAAAAAATTCATATGTGGTACAGTTGGCTAATGAACAAAGAAATATGGCAAGCTTTTTAAAAAAGGACATGGTAAAAAAAGTACCAATATAGAATGGTGGGGATTAACTTGGAACAATAAACTTTTAAGCATAATTTCAATGACAGTATACCACATGGTAATTCCTTTGCAACAGACTCAGAGAAATTCAGGTACATGTACTCTAGTCAGTCTTACGGAGAAAATTTGTTGACTGATTCTCTAGGGCACAGCTATACAACTTGTAAGAAAATAGCAAAAAAACAAAAAATCAAAAGCACCCTCAGCGGAGAATATGTTCAAACGCTCAATTTAGCCCATCAAAAACAAATTAATTGCATCCTTGTATGTGGGAAAAAAATGTCAAAGAGTCTCAAAATGCAAGATTAAATCTAAATAAGACATAATGATCTGATAAGTCTTTGGAAAGCAAGTCAACAAGGTTACCCAGTGCTCCATTCCCTTTTTAGTGCTGCCACACTCTCCCCCCAAAAAGTATCAGAAGCATCTGAACAAAAATGAAATTTTTGTACAAATATAAAAAAGTATTTATAACTTGAAAACAACTTCATTGTCTTATTGCTAAATAATATAAAAATAACATTAAAAGTTAAAAGGGTCCTTCTGAATTAAAAGCCTGGGAAATTTATTGTAATTTCCATATTTATTAGAAATACTTATCTATCCATACATTTGATAAATGATCTCTTTAGGTCACATATACTTTAAAACCATCAGAAACCGTTTCTCCATGTATGTTCCTCTGGACTGCAGTAGATAAAATCTAAAGAGGTTATATGCAAAATGTAGTGGATAGGTAATATGTATAAGTTGCAAAGAAGAAAAAAAAAATTAAGAGTCAAAGTCAAGCATGATAGTGCTCAAGAAGGCTTGGTAAAATGTGGGCCCAGGTTCCCCGAGCAGCCAAGGGCCCCAGAAGCTAGACAGTTTTAGCTATCTGTGTGATTAATTCTGATCTTATTCAAGAAAATAAGGTATAAAAAGTTATTTCTGTAAAAAAAGTACCAAACTATATCAAAAATCTGTCTGCATGAAAAAGTATGATAAAAAAGTCTGAAGTGGCAGCACTGCCTTACCTTTAATCCATCCCAACCATATTCACTTGCCTCACCCTTAACATAAGGAGACCTCCCATGAACGCTGATGACAAGATGTGTGATTGTAGTACTTAGGTCCATCACGGACTCTTTCCAGGCATAATGAGTGGTGATGCTGGTACTTAGGTTCTGTCGACTCTTTCCCAGAATTCAATGCTGTGATTGGTACTTAGGCCCTGTGCTGGACTCTTTCCCATAACCCACCCGGCTTACCCTGATGAACACATAAATGCACAATGATCCACCCACCTCTTCCCTAATGAACACATGAATGCACAATGATCCACCCACTTCTTCCCTGATGAACACATGAATGGACAATGACCCACCCATCCTTTCCAAAATGAGGACATGAATGGACAATGATCCACCCACCTTTTCTAAATGAGAATCGACAATGATCCACCCACCCTTTCCCTGATAAAGACATGAATGCACAATGATCCCGCCACCCATTCCATATGAAGAAATGAATACACAATGATCCACCTACCCTTTCCCAAATGAAGACATGAATGGACAATGATCCACCTGTCTTTCCCTAATGAAGACATATGAAAGCACAATGAGTCAGCCACGCTTTCTCTTTAAAAATCAAGACATGAATGCACAATGATCCACCCACCCATCCCTTCCTTAATAAACACATAAATCCACTCATGATCCCTTCCCTGATGAAACACATGAATGCACAATGATTCACCCACCCCTTAATGAATGCATGAATCTGCCCATGATATCTTCCCCAATGAACACATGAATGCATAATTATCCAGCCCTCAATTCGCGAAAAATGAACTGATAAATGCAAGATCCATCCCTATCTGAAAATCAGCATATAACTAGAACAGACTGATTTTCCAACAGAAAATCAAATGTCTCCCGGTGGAACACTTACGTCTCTGAATAAGCTACAGGTGATAACAAATTACAAATGACCAAGTTTGCTTGAAAATTACAATCCTATTTTAGCTCTCACCTAGATACATTACTCTAGCAATTTTCATCAAGTTCTTCAAGACTTACTGCAGAGAAACCAATTTCACATAAATGACCCTGTGACCTTGAAAATTACGTCAAGGTCACCCAAATATAATCCCAACCTTGGTCTTACCTTGATGCATAATCCTACCAAGTTTCATCAAATTCCATTAAGTTCTTCATGACTTATCGAATGGAAACCAATTTCACATAAGTGACCCTGTGACCTTGAGAATTCACTCAAGGTCATCCAAATACAATCCCAACCTTGGTCTTGCCAAGATACATAATCCTACCAACTTTCATCAAATTCCATCACGTTCTTCATGACTTATCGAACGGAAACCAATTTCACATAAATGACCCTGTGACCTTGAAAATTAGGTCAAGGTCACCCAAATTCAATCCAAATCTAGGTCTTGCCTAGATACATAATTCTATTAAGTTTCATCAAATTCCATTAAGTTCTTCAAGACTTATCGCACGGAAACCAATTTCACATAAGTGACCCTGTGACCTTGAGAATTCGCTCAAGGTCATCCAAATACAATCCCAACCTAGGTCTTGCCAAGATACATAATCCTACTAAGTTTCATCAAATTCCATGCTGTTCTTCATGACTTATCGAACAGAAATCAATTTCACATAAGTGACCCTGTGACCTTGAAAATTAGGTCAAGGTCACCCAAATACAATCACAACCTAGGTCTTGCCTAGATACATAAGCCTACCAAGTTTTCACCAAATTCTGTCAAGTCCTTCAAGACTTATCGCATGGAAACCAAGTGTTGAAGAACCTGAACAACAACAACAACAACAACAAGCGGAAGAAACGGCACTAAAACAATATGTCCCCCGGCTTCCACTGGGAGACATAATTATAATGGCATGACCATCCATCCCTACTCAACATTGAACATACAGTATGATGATCCATCCCTGATCCGTTCAGAAATGATGATATGAGATGAAATGTAAGATTACTCATCCACCTTGAAAACCATCTATCTTAAAAACTTCCTTGCTTTCCTCTATGCTGAACACATTAACACCATGGATTTAACAAAAATAAATCAAAAGTAAAAGTCCCATTTCAAACTGTCCCAATAAAAATAATAATGCAAATATTCCTTCCATCCCTTTCTTCCTCCCATCTCCCTCCCCCTTCAAGGATGCTTATGTGTGAGATGCAAGTTTGATGGACACTAGCAACATCTAAAAATAGAACGTTTACTGAAGTTGAAAGAAAACATGATTTCTTGTGTGATATGTTCACAAAGACTGGCAGTAAATGAATTACAAAGGGAAAAGAGTTTTCAGATTGGTAGATTATGACCAGAAAAAAGTCGTCGACTGATATCAATAAAATTTCTGGTGCCTAACTTCTTCAGGGAATTATTATCATGATGTAAAGAGATCTTGGGCAGTAGCACACTTAATTGACCAAATACTCGAAGAATAACTTGCATATGCTCATCACTTGATAGGTCAGTGTCCCAGAAGTCGAATTAGATTCATTTTAACATTTCTTACGGGATATTTGATGGCCAAATTTGAGCACCTGGGGCCATTTGGAAAGCATTTTTAGATATATACATGTATAAACAAACATTAACTGGACAGAAGGATGGACTATGTCACCCAAGGGAGGTGTAAAAAATCTTTGGTAATGGAAATCAGGCATCTAAAAAATGAATGAAAAGGAAATAATTTATCAATAAAGTGTTATATACATTTTGTGTGCATATCTCAAGAACTGGAATAAATGTACACATCCCAACCATTTGGTGGCAAATCACAGGTCGCATGCAAATATTTGCTTCTTTTAGCCATCATGTCAAAACGGATGATAAGATGGCGGTGACCATGCACAGAGTGGTTCACCTTGGATGGTGATAAATCCAACTTTTTAGCTGGCCTGTCGGAAATGCAAATTTTCCTGATAATGCAAGTTACATTTGACAGTACAAGGACTTTCAGATATCCACTTCAGTACACAGCAGCTAAAGGAACACCAAGAATTTTTCTTGTTTACTGTCAAAAAAGAACAAGCAACCGAAAGTGGAACTAACTTGACGACAGATTATTTGAAAATTGGAGGATGCCCAATGGCAATACCTATATCCTGCAGCCCAAAAAATCTATATAATATATAGTAGAGAGGTGCAGCTCTTCACTACCTGAGACAACAAAGCCAAATAATAAACCATTCAAACAGGCCAGGAAAGATCAGTACAAGGGTAGTGCAAAGTGTGTTGCCTTGGCTTTAGTACATCTAAAGATCGTATCTGCGGATGGTTGTATGCATTTAATCTGCACTACTATGAACAACTGGGGAATAGTTCGAAGTACATGGTCAATTGGACCAACCAGACACTAGAAGCCGATCAGTGACAGCAAATCCCTCGGCCAGGAGGGACGGACGCATAGGTAACGACAATACCCCTCCAGTAGGTCAAGGTTACTTCTGTTTAACCTAATGACAAAGCTTTGGAGCAAATGCAATGAGCAGAGATATCATGACAAGGCCATTTTTCTTCAATGTAGCACAGTGACCTAAACATGTGACCCAGTGACCTAGTTTTGAATAAGCACCTGAAGCATCCTTAGGGCCAACTGTCATAAATAATTGTTGAAGCTACATTCAATATTTTTTTACATATTGTGTTAACAGCCTTTTTTTTTCTTCAATGTAGTACTGTGACCTAAATATGTGACCTAGTGACCTACTTTTCGATAGGCATCTAAAACACCTCAATAGCCCTCTGTGATAAAAATTTGGTCTCTGTAAAGTGAGTATTTCTGGTGATATGGCATGGGCAAGGCCATTTTTCTTCAATGCAGCACAGTGACCTAAATATGTGACCCAGTGACCTAGTTTTCAATAGGTGTCTCAGGCATCCTTAGGACCAACTGTCATAAATAATTGGTGCAGCTATAATGAGTAATTAGATAGTTGAAGATATCATGGGATGGCCATTCAATGCAGCACTATGACCTAAATATGTAACCCAGTGACCTAGATTTCAATAGGCACTTGGGGCATTCTTCGGAAAAACTGTCATAAATAATTGATGAAGCTACATTCAATATTTTTTCAGATATTGTGTTAACGCCGGAGGTTTTTTTTATAATGTACCACGGCGACCTAAAATTGAGACCTAGTGACCTACTTTTCAATAGGCACCTCAAGCACCTCAACAACCTTCTGTGATAAAAATTTGGTCTCTGTAAAGTGAACATTTTCGGAGATACCGCATTAACAAGGCATGGACGGAGAGATGCACAGGTGACGCCAATACCCCTGAGGCCTTATGGGCCCAGGGGTATAAAAGCACAGTGACGAAAACTATTGTGTCAATTCAAGGGATCAGTGAAGGAAATGACCCTGAAAAACTGTTAACCATAACTGTATACCTCTCTGCCCTGACTGGTGCAAGGTAATGCGATCATTGAATTTGTGTCAGGCAAATTCCCTATGCTCAATTCCACCGTGGACAATATCTACAATGTCCCGGTCCTGGACCCTTATGATGAAAGTGATTGGGAAATTGATTTCCAGGATGCTGAGCACAAAGATCTCCAATTATCACAGCAACCCACCTATGGACAAGAGCATGCCAGTACAGACAGCACTCAAATTGATTTATCAATGCAGGAATATTTCAACTTATTTAAGGACGTACCATCAAAAGAGAGATCCAAATCCACTACAATAAAAGACCAGCCAACAAATGATATCAATATAGACAGTAACAAAAAAGCAATAAACCTAACAAGACCGGAAAGGCTCATGCAATAACTCCAGACACTCTAGCAGGAGACAATGATCACAAACCTAAGGGGCAAAGTACGAGCTCAAAGCTAGTGTTTGACAGGATTGCATCGTGTTTGGAAAATTTGGTCGATATTAGACAGGCAATTTCTAATATTAAAGGCAATGTTACCCAAGAGATGCTTAAACTAAAGGATAGCAAAGCCTCACTGCAACTAAAGATTGTCCAACATGTGAATTACCATTAGAATGACCATTGACTTGCATAGTAAGCAATAGAAAAGGTGCATTTACCGATAAGTACCCGAATTGAAAATATTGTTAAAAATCAGGAATCCACAGCTCAGTGCTACCTAGTGAACATCTTTGCTTATCCCTTTCACAAGGAACATATCCACAAAGTTTCAACTTATCTGAGAGACTGTTCTGGTAAAGAAGTAACAAGTAATGAAAACACACAAATATTCAGCAACGCCGCCTGGTGAAAAACCTTGACCTTTCCACAAGGAACATATCCATCAAGTTTCAGCTTAATCTGAGTGACAGTTCTGGAGAATAGGCCAAAAATAGCAAAAATACACATTAAACAAGAGGGCTGTGAGAACAGACCATATTCAGCTGACCTAGACATTCATCACTTTTTGGTTCTTATGACTAGTTCGTCAGCTGAGTTTATAGCAAAAGTAGAAAGTAGGCCTATATCGTTTTTGTGATATCTATGAATCTGGAACGGACGGACGGCGGATGGCTAGTCATAACATAAGCTTAGCTGACTGACAGGTCAGCTGAGCTAAAAAGAAAAAGAAAAAAACAGGGTGATGGAGAAGACCATAAGGCCATTTCAAAGGGAAAAAGAAAAAGCAACAAAATCCACATGTGCAGGTGATGACAAAGAAATCCAGGGACTGTTAAAACAGAATACCATATACTGCAGGACACTATTCGTGTACTGAATGCGGACAAACTTATCCTCAAAAAAGAAAAACGTATCATGACCACAAAGCAACAGAAAACTTGACTCACCTTGAGAACAGCAATGGGAAATTACTGAACAAAGTAACACTCCAAGCAAAAAACACAACGATGACCAAACTAGAAGAAAGAAACAGAACCTTGAAGGCTGACATGGACAAAAAAAGAAAACGAGATGATAGCACTGAAAGTGCATGACCAATGTGACATATTACAGGATAAACCCCAAACCACAACACCCAAAAACAGTGAAGCCCAATAATCAAGTACAAACAAGGTCATACTTCTCATTGGCTCATCACTAATAAAAGATGTGGAACCTGAAAAATTACTGAGTGGATACACTACCAAGAAAGTAATGAAATACAAAATAAGCGAACCTGAGGAATATGTCATGCAATATGAGGGGTTCTGAGCCAGCGGCTTTAGTCCTACAAGTGATGTCTAATGACATCAAAGATAAGTCTAAAGACTCAAAGAAATGTGCTGAAGAACTTTATAGTCAAAGCAAAGACCAAGTCCCCTTCATCAGTTATAATTGTGTCATTGCCCCCAGGTACAGGGAAGTGTGACCTCCACAATAAAACACAAGGTGCAAATGTAGAGGTCAAGGAAAAACTGATGAATGACGACATCGTAATCAGGAATAATAGCAACCTATTGGAGAACGACTATGCCACCGAAGCATTTTTTGACACTGACTTGTTGCATCTTAATAAGTCGGGCACAATACGTTTTGCAGGCAACATGCAATCAGTGCTACACCGTGCTCTTAACATTAACACAAGACCTAATGAACACAGCCATCCCCAAAGGAAGCAGACCTCATATGGCAGTGACCAGACTGTAAAGATTTACACTAGGGGGCTTGGTGAAACAACCAAAGGAAAAACACTTCACAAGATAGTGATGATTCGGGGAATAGGAGCTATGATCCCTTTCCACCTCGTGCCAGACCGTGGCACAATGAAACCTACCCCAAACATGCAGACTCAAGCATGTTAACAAGTGGCCAAGACCCGAACAATACACGGGGTCATGAATATGGATAGAATAGTCATTACTAATAATGCTGAACCAACAGGGAGGCTATGTGTATTTTAGCCACACTAATAAATGTCACTTAATGACTTGTGCATTGGACTATGGAACATACAAGAGGTGATGAGTAGCCAGCCACTTTGGTAATAAGCTAAACTTGCATCAGGTTGAATGTATATATATATATTGAAAAAGTTTGACATCATTGGCATAGTAGAAACCCAGAGCAATGATCAATCCCCCTCAGCATGAAAGTTAGGTACAAGACAATTTCCAAAATCAATAGGCCAAAAACTCGGAAAGCTAAAGCATTCTGGTGGTGTCATGGCTCTTACCTGTAATGACATCAGTGATGGTGTTTCATATATAAAATTGCCCAACTAGGATCAGGATATATTATGGTTGAAATTATCTAGAACCTTTTTCCATTGGGAGGATGACTTATATGTAGCAATTGTTTATATTAGTCGATCCATTCAACTCCTCACACACTGTACATGAAAGTCCACAATTCTTTGAGAAACTTGAATGTGATGTGGCACATGTCTCGCAGTTGGGCAAAGTGTGCTAAACATATACGTACAGGTGACTTCAACTGACGGACTGGCCAGGAACCAGACTACAATTACGCCCGGCTAAAAGTTAACAGCCAAACGCTTTTTTCGCATTTTGCTGGTGTTTGGCTTGTGTTTGGAAACGTTTGAAAACGTCTGGAATGTGTTTGGAAAGTGTTTGGAATGTGTTTGGAAAGCGTTTGGGAAAAATCTCAAACACTTTTACAAAATGTTCGAACACTTTCACAAAGCTACCGCACACTTCTCCAAATGCTTTCAAACACTTTCCAAATGCGTTGAACAATTACCCGAACGATTTCAAACACTTTCACAAATGCATTCAAACACTATGCATTTCAAACACTTCCATTTAAATGATGAAGAATCTCCAAACGTTTTTTCAACAGGTCCAGCAATATATGATGTACCTACATGTAAATGTGCACTTATCCAGCATTATAGGTTGCATATATTTTTATAAAACACGATCCAAATACGTTTACCCAAGTGTCTAATTCAACTTAAATTAATTAAAGACTTAATTCTTCATTTAGGATGTCATGATTACTTCATCTTTCAAAAACTGTTTCGGAGTAAATCCATAGGCAACATCATGATCAGATCATGATTCATGATCTGATCATGATATTGCCTATAAATTTACTCTGAATGAAATTAGTTTACGTCCACTGAAGCAAATTCAGTGGGTAGTGTCATGTACATCTTAGAAGGTAGCTTTTGTTGCGTTTTCCACTGTATCACAGGCATAAACCAGTTGCAATTTGTCACGCAAACAAGAAAACAATGATATAGCCTACAATATATACACATACATTGTAAGTGATACATGTACATACAAACTGTTAGATAGAATTGATTTCTTGGAAAAAGCATAATTTTAACTTAATTGTGAAATATACATAGTAGAGCTTTTTGGCTTATCCATAAATGAAGGCATGCACATGTTGTTGGGATTTTTAGGTGCTGATAAGCTTTTTAGACACTTGTTAAAAATATTCCTGTCATTAGAATAAGATTACCAAGTGTACATGTACATTTATCACATAATGTTTGGCGCAAAGTGTAGAGTGTTTAAAAGCGTTTGTAAAAGTGTTTGAAAACGTTTGGCTTTCACCAAACGCGTTCGGCAAAGTGTTTGAAAGCATTTGGAAAGTGTTTGAAATCTTTTGGCAAAGTGTTTGTAAGGCATTTGGAAAGTGTTTGCAAAGTGTTTGCTACACGTTTGCAAAATGTTTGACTTTCACTGAAAGTGTTTGGGAAACGTTGGTGCGTTTGGCATTTGTTAACTTGAACGCGAGTGTAACTGTATATTATGGATGATGATGATGATGATTATGTACCCCTTTCCAATGAACTACACACCACCCTGGTTCATGAAAAGGAGACTTAACCAGGACAAAAGTATAAATAACTATGGGAAATCAGTACTAGATCTATGCAAAGTCTCAGGTCTAAGAATTTTAAATGGTTGGTCACTGGGAGATAGTTTTGGAAAATGTACATGCCATCATTATAATGGCAGCAGTGTTGCAGACTATATCTTGCACATTATACACTTTTGTCTAAAATTTCCTACTTCAAGGTGCATGAATGGGAGGAATCCATATCTGATCACTGTCCCATTTCTTGTACTGTTTCATCAAACTATACAATTGGAAGAAATACTAATGCAAATATTTCCTTAAAACAACCCACTCACCAATACAAATGGGACCGTGAATCACAGGAAAAATTCACATTGGCAGTCACTGATCTGGACATTCAGAATAACCTAGAAATTATTGAAAAGAGTGAAAAGTTCCACTACAGAGCCATGGGAAGATTACTTGACAACTTTACTGTATTTTACCAGGCAGCTGACCGATTACTTAGAAAAAAAGAGGTATTTTAAAAAGAAAGCATAAAGACACAAATGGTTTAATTAGATCATGTGCCGAACTCAAAAAAGAGTGCAAGAGTCTCAGTAAGAGCTACAAAGCCAACCATTTAATAGGTCAGTTAGGCAACTAGTATTCTCTGCAAAAGAAAGCCTACAAAAATGCTGAAAAAGTGTAAAAAATATTTTAAGGCTTCCCTACTGAAAAGGGTTAGAAGAGTCACATATTCGGAACACACCTGCCTATTGGAAAATTGTAGATAAGCTAAAAGGTGCAGTTTCCAAACAGCACACAGACAAATTGACCCCTCTAAATGGTTTTGCTGTTTTAAAGAGCCTTGACAAAGCTAAGAACAAGCACATACAAGCTAGCCATTGAGACAGGGCGACACCAAAAACCCAAACTGGACCCTTGTGATCGTATCTGTACATAGTGCAGTGTGGTTGAAAATGTCCCACATTTCTTAATAAAATGTCCAAGATACAATGTAGAGAGAACTGTATTGTATGACCTAGTATCAGGACTATGCCCCAATTTCACCAACTTAACTGATGAAAAAAAATTCATTTGTCATCTTTCGACTGAAGGGGAAATTATCAAAGCAACAGCCAAGTACTGTTTTCTGGCTTTTGAGAAGCACAGATATTGCCAGCAAGCACCAGTGGTTTAACACTCAGATAAACCTCAAACATGCTACTGGTACTGAATACAGATTAGCCATTTCACATGTACCAGGTTTTTTTCCTTTTTCATCTCTTTGTTTTTTTTCTTCTTCTTCTTTGGTACTACTACCAAATATAGATTAGTCATTTTATATACATGTGCAGGTTTTTTTGTTTTTTTTTGGGGGGGGGGGGTGTGCTTCTATTACCAAATACAGATTAGTCATTTTCCGCATACAGTTTTCAGTGGTGCTACAGCAAGTGTAATGTACAGTGTAATTCCGAGCATGTACACCCCTGTAACAGTATAAGACTGATATTATGGTGCTTGCCACTGTATTTAGGGTGCTACAACTACCTCAACTGATAACTTCATGCATATAGCTTTAAGTTACACATGTAGCCATGTGATAATATGTTGTGTTACCAACAGATGGCAGCCACCACTTGTCGTGTGCCAGCACGTCGTTTTATATTAGCATTTGCCTTCCCAATAGAGGGCGCACTATGTTTGTTCATTTGTAATTTGTATGCATTGGCCCACCTCGGGCATTTACTGCAATAAAGTTAAGTTATCTATCTGTCATATACAAAAGTTGCAACATGTCAGGCAAAATCCAGCAGGTCCGATTTTGAAGTGACTTGTTGCTCTGAATGAGCCCTTTGCAAGGTTTTGCGACCCATGTACCCACTCTGTTGCATAACAAAATAAAAGGAAAATGTGCTGTTTTTTCTTCTTTATACCCCTGCCTTCATACACTGCCTGACTCATTTTATTGCACGACGGGCACTAGGAAACATGGGAAGACATACATGTAGACAAGGAAAATATTAATCCATTTGATGAAGATAAAATATGGACGTAAAAACAGACGGCCAAATAGAAGCATACTGATGCCGTCAATCTCTGTGGGACACCAACAAGAGAGAATACAAAGACAGGTAGATATGTGACAAATTGATTAGAGAAATTGCCCTAATCATACCTATGACAGGTAAGGCAGCAATGATATTCACCTCCATATTATGGCATTAATACACACATAGGGCTAATTTTATAATTTTGTTTAAATGCCACTAAATTGAAACTCATGAGGCCATGTGACAACTATTTTGAAACTATACCATGCACATAGCCCACAGTTATGAAATATTAATTCTGATATTTTGAGACCCTCAGGCTGGGATGGAAATTTCCAGGCTTCATGCTTGGATCTTATAAATTTACATAATTTATAAATCTGCATAATTTTCTACAATTGTAGAATGTCTGTCTATACGCAACTGCAATGGTACTTCAGGTTTTCCTCACATTATAAGTTCAAAGGTGGCCCACCTTTCACATTTTCCTTACCACCTTTCATCGTTTTACCACCTTCCACCTTTTTCCATTAAAAACATGATATTTTAGCATTATTTGATAGAACTTTTTACCAGACAATAAAATTTAAGATAATATTCTGTTTACCACCTTTCAACTTTTAAGTTCTGCCTGTACTTTTTTTAATTTGTCAGTAAATTTGCAAGCTTATCCACCAGAAGATCGGCTATCTCTTCTCTGAGACACTTCTAAAGTGGGCAAGATGACGTTTGCGATGGGTTGCTACTTCGACATCCTACTGGCAACTGGTCAGGCAGGTCAACTGTGAGAAAAGATTAGCGTTCTGTCAACAGGTCTTGGAGATGGGTGACAATTTTGAGGACGTTGTCTTTACTGATGAGTCGTCCATTGAACTTGACAGGCACAGCAAGCTAACATTTCAACACAAGTGGGAGCTTGCCAAGTCTCATCTGAAAGGGCGGCCAAAGCATTCCCTGAAACTTCATGTGTGGGCCAGAATATTCAAGCGGGGTGCAACGCAGTGTGTCATATTCACGGGGATCATGGATGCAGACTTCTACTGCCAGGAAATCATTAAGAACACCCTTATGCCATTCCTGAGGGTGGCCTTCCCAGCTTGCCACAGATTCATGCAGGTGAATGATCATAAGCACACCAGCAGAAAGGCACACACAAGCATGGAGACAAACGGTGTGAACTGGTGGCGTATGTACACCTCCGGAATCGCCAGATCTAAACCCAATCGAAAACTTCTGGCATGAACTGAAGTACCATTTGCGAGATACATGTAAAGCCAACCAACCAAGAGGAACTGATTACTGGCATTCGAGATTTTTGGAGCACTGTAGATGCGGCAAAATGTACACGATACATCAACCACATTCACAAGGTCGTGCCTGCAGTGATTGCCAGAGAGGGCAAAGCTTCTGGCTATTGATAACTTCATCCACATTTGGACCACCTAGGCATAGCCCATGCAATAGACCAAACCAAACGGCTCTTTTCAGAGCCACCAATTTCTCCAAAAAGAGCTGGTTAAGCCAATTGGTATAAAAATAAAACAAACACACACAGAAACAACAACAAAAGCAAGAAACAACAACAACAACAAAAACTTGTGCCCATCACTCTTTCTTCTAAAGGCCACCACTCTTCCTCACCTTGATCCTTCTTCAGTCCCCAAAAAAGTTTAAAGCATATATCAGATTTTATATCCCGTACACAAAACTGTTTAAAAAGGACTTCAAAGAGCATAAACCCGTCAGCAATACAAAAAATAGACATCAGTTTATTTGGTATTATGTTTTAACACAGAAAATTATCTTTAAAAAAAAAAACTTTTTCTTCGAAATTACAGGGAGTTTAATCTCAGTATCCGTGCTTTGACTCAGGCAAATGTCCACCATAACCAGCTTGATGGGGTTTTTTTTTCTTAATTTTATTTTATTTTATTTGTTAGAAACATCACAAAAGTGAAGCATTTGCTGATCAGTAGAGATTTTCCATGCCAGTATTTTTATTTTCCAAGCAAAATGTTTTTCATGTCCGTTGCAAATGTACCGATGATAATGTTCATATTAGCCTTTGCCTATGGGACTTAACTTGGTTACATAGACCTAAAGCATTTTCTTGCCTAACGGTAGGTAACTAATTAATATGTATCTATCGTTGGGTGTTACCAGATATACTGCCACTATACATTCAGAAATTGCAATTTTGTGTTCTGTGAATGTGGCTGCGTCAGCCGTATGCATGCTTGAGCTGCATACCTTGCCAGGGTGCACTTTCAGACTGATTTCCAGGCGCAGGCTAATGCTGAGCCTATTGATCACAAACCATAGAACAGATTATCTGTACATCGATTCTGATGAGAAAGTACACAAAGATGACTTCCATGGCTCCTTCAAAGTATAACAAAAGTTTCGGCTTATTTTCTGGGGGACACACCAGGCACGCACGCTCTGATTTCTATTTATATAAGCAACCAGTGTCTGGACATTTTGATCACGTGATCAACCGTGCCCCAACAAAATTCTCATCTTCATCATGTTGTAGTCATCCAGAATAGTCTGGCACAGTATCTGGGTTCCCTATTTCATATGGGATACCACATATTAAATCAGATAGCGTAATAGCCTACATGTAATTCGCGCAAAGTTGGAACATCCCACTTTATGCAAGGGGTGCAGGTATCGATGCAAGGCTGCATAACAGGCTCTTCATGCATTCAAAATTTGTGGCATAAAATTATTAGGATACAAAGTTAGTCTCAGTTCGTTGATAAACAGGCGTGTTGGCATATCTGATGTTTCTGCACACTCAATTGACACGACAACCCAGGGCACGGTAACTCGATCAGAACCTACAGGAAAGAGCTCGCCATGCAGGTTTTCAACATCGAATCCGGACCACGTGACCACAGTAACCTGCATTTCAAATAAGATTGTTGAACTTGGATCTCCGTTATTCGTAAATAACTAGCTTAATCGTAATTTTGTTTCGACAAAATGAGGTAGGCCCTATAGTGAAATTGCAAACTTTTTTTTACAGCAGTGGAGACAGGTTTATCTCACATAGGCCTGCATGTAACACGGTAACTGCACATCATGCCACATGGACCAGACCTGTGTGATGTGTGTGGCAAGAGTTGGAAAGTCAGGTGTTATCACAACAGCATTCATGACTCATGTGACAATACACCAATTTGCTCAAGCAATTACTTGAGTTCATGCGGGTATGAGTCGCAGTCTGTACAAATCAGCATATTTTTAAAAGGAGGGTGAATCAGTCTTGTCCATTCATGCAACATTGCAGAAGTTGACCGGTGAGTTTCGGTTTCGGTATCGTAATTGACGAGCGGGTAGAGAGAGACAAAAGTCAACGTGTGTCCACCGGACTTCGATATAAAGTTTCAAGGCAGAGGATGTCCAGCTTGATATGCTAAGAAATGAAAGACTCCTACAACTAGGACCACATTACAAGCATCATTCTCTTTTAGCTTCTTTCACTGCACCGTATCTACCCCCCTCCCCCGCCCCCCAATCTGTTGTGGCTTTCACATATGGCATGAGTCGCTGAGTAATTATGGTTGTGTCATGAAATTTGTCATGTTAATTCTCTTTTCAGCTTTTCGCCAGTTAGTACAGCATGCAGAAGTGTTATGAGTGATACACTGTACACCTCACCATAAAATTAACTTCATGAAAAAATCTGCTTAGTGAAAGATGACAAATAACAAACACAAAAGGACAATGTGTAATTTGTTACGAAGTTGCATGTGCTGTAAATAGTCACTTTATGAACAACGTGCGTAGATATAAGTGCAGCAATGGATGGTATTTTTTTTTTTTTTTTGGTAGCATGTTGCAACATTGTAAACAATACGTATATTACTGCAGGGTTAAACTGATACATTTCGTTTGAAACATGAAGGTATGCTGGAGAGAAAGATCAACTTTGTCATTATTTTTAATAATTACCCACGATCAATTTTCACTGATCGACTTGGTGCAACAAACAGGTCCGCGGGAGTCCATTCCCCGCGAGGCCGCTAGCTACCCTCGCGCAACGGCACACTTGGTCGCGCATGACATAGCATTGTCCGCTAGAGGCAAAGCACTTGGTCCGCTGGCGGCACCTGCGCAGCGCTCGGGCGGAGGTGTTAAAAGACTTTCGGTCGCCACTGTATATGTGCACAATGCATATAGGCTAAGGTTGCATCAAATCCCTCAGATATAATATATATTATATTAAGTTATAGCCTATGTACTTAGAAACATGTACATGTAGTATTGATCCCAGAATTAACATTCATCAACAGCTATACAGTAAACCAAATTCACACAGACAGGCAAAAAATCCCATTGCACCTGGCTGGAGGGTATAGATGCGTAGTTCTAAGCATCACTGCATCACTTTTATTCTTTGTGTAGCCAGCTCATTGCGCAACAAGCCTTTTTGCATGCATGAGCTTGCATGTAAAGAGTCATCTTGTGTAACTCAAAAACATGGTGACTGTGATAAATAAGATGGCATGTGAAATTTTATTGTATTTCTGTTAGGCACCCCCAAGAAGCTAAAAGAGTTCAATACTTTTGATGTGGTATGAGTTAAAAATAGGGTATTATATTTCTGGGGGGTATAGGTTTAATAAACAGAAATAAATGAACAAAAAACGAAAATGACATTGGGATTCAAATCCCTGCAGCTCCTATTCCTATCCCATTCCCCTATTCTATTATCTGCTATATTCTCTTATCTTTCATCAATGTGTGGCATTATCCAAGCTTACTGCATCTGTGAAATGAAAGCGAACATAAAGCGAAAGTCTTTTATATACTGCATAACCGTGTTGATATGGCACTCGCACATAACTACCTCCATTGAACCATTTTTTTTAGGAATGGGGATTTGGTCAAGTGGATATGTGCGTTTCCCATTTCAGCTAGGCGACTGGTGCCAAAGGTTGTAGGTTCGAGTCCCGCTCGTTCCGAAAATAAAATATATATTTTCGGCATTTCCTTAATGCTGGTGGATTTAAGTCCCCGATTCTGGAAATAAATGCCGACTCGGTAAATATACTGCATAACCGTGTTGATATGGCACTCGCACATAACTACCTCCATTGAACCATTCTTTTTAGGAATGGGGATTTGGTCAAGTGGATATGTGCGTTTCCCATTTCAGCTAGGCGACTGGTGCCAAAGGTTGTAGGTTCGAGTCCCGCTCGTTCCGAAAATAAAATATATATTTTCGGCATTTCCTTAATGCTGGTGGATTTAAGTCCCCGATTCTGGAAATAAATGCCGACTCGGTAAATATACTGCATAACCGTGTTGATATGGCACTCGCACATAACTACCTCCATTGAACCATTCTTTTTAGGAATGGGGATTTGGTCAAGTGGATATGTGCGTTTCCCATTTCAGCTAGGCGACTGGTGCCAAAGGTTGTAGGTTCGAGTCCCGCTCGTTCCGAAAATAAAATATATATTTTCGGCATTTCCTTAATGCTGGTGGATTTAAGTCCCCGATTCTGGAAATAAATGCCGACTCGGTAAATATACTGCATAACCGTGTTGATATGGCACTCGCACATAACTACCTCCATTGAACCATTCTTTTTAGGAATGGGGATTTGGTCAAGTGGATATGTGCGTTTCCCATTTCAGCTAGGCGACTGGTGCCAAAGGTTGTAGGTTCGAGTCCCGCTCGTTCCGAAAATAAAATATATATTTTCGGCATTTCCTTAATGCTGGTGGATTTAAGTCCCCGATTCTGGAAATAAATGCCGACTCGGTAAATATACTGCATAACCGTGTTGATATGGCACTCGCACATAACTACCTCCATTGAACCATTCTTTTTAGGAATGGGGATTTGGTCAAGTGGATATGTGCGTTTCCCATTTCAGCTCGGCGACTGGTGCCAAAGGTTGTAGGTTCGAGTCCCGCTCGTTCCGAAAATAAAATATTAGTGCACGTCATTAACCATAACTTAAAGGTGAAAAAAATCATTAATACACACACCAAACACATATAATATAGTTGCGACCGTAACATGTCACCCACAAGCATTGGTTTTGTGATTCCCGATTTGGAACTTTTACCGATTCCTCCAAAGTGAAAAAGTTACTGACTGGTTATATGTCACCTACATTGAAATAAACATAGCAATGGGCACAGGTAATTCAGTGCAAACCACAATTTCTCATCGTAAGGGTCAGAAAGCAATTTGTCAGTTACACCTATTAAAAGCCACAAGTTGGGTTGGTACAAATTACGCCTAAAAATGCACCAGCAAGACGAAACGATACCACTTTTTTCCAATGATGAAACTTCAAAGTGATTTTCAAGAGCAATCACAACCCCAAATTAGGAAAAAAGGGTCAAAAGGACCATCCGAAAGATGATTCACAAAGAAAAATGGAATCAGCACTGGCGGTCGAAAAGTGTACACAAGCATGTCCCAAAGTTGGAGAGAAAGGGACACAAATTGGACCGACTATGGAAAGTTACAACCGTGGTTGTGGAAATCCACAGAAAATAAATTACAAGTGGCTCACCTGAAACATATTATGGAATAAAGACAGTACTATAAGTAATATATATATATATATAACTGAAAAGTATATTGCAAAAAAAAACACCTCCATAATTACATTAACGAATATCAATTGATATAATGTGCAGTTTATAAGAATTTTAAATGCTAGAATGTAAATGTATACCATGATAAAACAACAATAAATTAATAAGAGTAGTATAGTGGTTACCACCAAATTAAAGCATACAAGTAAAATACATGACACCATTACCAGTTCCTTTTTTATATTTTAGATTGGCTCATGGAAAACAACTTTTTAGCAGCATCGAGAAAATGTCTGGAGTGCATGGGAGAAATGAAGTTGGTGAATGAAGATTAACGATCAACTTCAGATTTGAAGCATAGTTGGTGCTGAAGTGAAAAAAAGTGCTTCAAAACACAACACTGTACTATCCATAAGATATGGATCTTCAACTTGGTTTTCACTATCCAATGTTACCTTACAGGGGAAGTGCTGGAATATACCTATCTCTGGTGTTCAGGAGTGTCACAAATAGCTATAAGGAGGGAAATGGGAATGGGCAGTGAATCTGTGGTGGATTGGGGCAGCTATTGTAGACAAGCATACAAGACAGTGTAAATGAAATGCAGTACTAATGGTAAACAATTAAGGGTTTCAAGGGTGATAGTCAAAACTGATGAGAGTAAATTTGCAGAAAGAAAGTACAATGGTATGCACATTTTGAAAGGTGGTTGGGGTTTTGGTGAACGGGAAAGAGATAAGCATAAACTGTTCCTTGTTCCTCTGCTGACAGAATGGCAAACATGCATGCATGCTTGTGTCTATAATAAAAGAAGAAATAGCACCTGGCAGTGTAAACCATAGCAACTGCTGGAAAGCATAGGATCACTTAAAGGACGAGGGGTAAAGACACTTTACTGTTAAACACTCTGTGGAGTTCCTAAATAGAGACACAGGCAGTCATACTAACAGCACTGCAGGGGTGAGGGGGTAAGATAAAATACAGCGTCAATATGCCATTAATTAGAAATGTGACAGAGAAATTTCTAGGAGAATATCTGTCTGCATACGAGTGGGGATGTGAGCTTCCTAAGTGACACTTCCAGGAATTTATATACTGATGTATTGGAGAAAACAGACTGCAAACATTGCACACTGTAATTTGGGAACACTTGCAGCATAGCCTGTGAGTAGTGCTGCACGTCGTTAGGATATACATATGTATATGATTAAGCGATATACTGTACTTGCCGGCATACAAGTGCATTTTTTGGGGAATAAATTTAAAACTGAAAGTCATGCTGCGACTTTTATGCCAACCACAGGTGTAAACTTGCAATTAGACCACTCTGTGGGACTCAATTCCTGATCTCCGTATTCAACGGTGCCATATTGTTTTTGCCGGTGATCGGTATTACACAGCGTAGCCCATTTAATATTGATGAATCTTGGCATATAAGCAATAAAACATACATTTTTTGCTTACCTGTTAATATTCTGTGTGTTTTTGTCATATTTACTTGAGGAAAAAATGAAATCTTTAATGATTTGGTTCCATGTTCGCTCAAAGCAAGTCGTAGCATTGAGAGTGATTGTAAACACACTGTTCACTATGACCCAGATTTTCTGATCGAAGGGGATTGCCTGGTGACAGCATTGCAACTGGATTAACTGTGACGTCACCAGAACACCCCAAGCTGCAAAGACGCTCCAAGTGTTAAAATAACAATGAGATTGGCCAGATTAAAACAATAGGATTTACTCACATTGGTTATTTGGCAGTTTGCAGGGGAAAATGACCTTATATGGATTACCTGCATACAAGCGTGTATCCAATCTACCCCTCTATAATGAGTAGAAAAAATCACTCAGTCCATTCGTCTTTTACTTGCTACGTGCCGTTCAAGACTGCTCTCGATTCAAGACATCTGTCAACCAGCATCTACATTACTACAAGACTACATCATGTCAACTCCAGTGAAGAGAAAGAGCCTGGACTCCCCATCAGTAGTGCCATCAGTCAAGCGCCGAAGGAACAACAAGTATGAAGCTGGCTTCAAGCTCCAAGTGATCCGTCATGCCGAAGAATTTGATAACCGTCATGCCAAGCGACAGTTTGGGGTCAACGAAAAGCTTGTTCGAGATAGGCGAAAGAACAAGGCCACGATCGAATCCATGCCACGAACAAAACATGCCAATCGTGGACCAAAGACTGGACAGTGGCCAGAGCTGGAAGATGAACTAAACAGATGGATCCTGGAGAAAAGACAAGACGGCATCCCAGTGTCACGCACAGCCATCAGCATGCAGGACATCAAGATGGCGGCAAAGCTGAACATCAAAGGCTTCACCAGTGCTTCCAGCTGGGTGACACGCTTCATGCGTAGTCACAGCTTAGCACTGCGACACCACACACACATCGCCCAGAAACTCCCATCGCAGCTGGAGCATCTCATACCGGACTTTCACCGTAGTATCATCAGACTACAAGAGAAAATTGGCTATGACATGTCGCAGATTGCCAATATGGATGAGACTCCATTAACCTTTGATATCCTAGGCGCGACCACAATTGATAAGCAAGGCACCAAGACTGTCAACTTCAAGACCACAGGCAGTGAAAAGCAGCACTTCACCTTTGTTCTTGCTTGCACTGCAGATGGCCAGAAGCTGAAGCCTCTGGTCATATTTAAGCGCAAGACCATGCCTAAAGAGAGACTTCCATCCGGGTTAGTGGTCCATGTGCAACCTAATGGTTGGATGGACACCGGCGGCATGAAGATATGGCTCAAGCAGGTCTGGGGCAAGCAGCCAGGTGCGCTACTGAAGAAGAAGGCTCTCCTGGTATACGACAAGTTCCAGGCTCATCTGGTTGATGAAATCCGAAGTTCTATCGTGCGGGATTACAACACTGACATCTGTCTGTTTCCAGGAGGCCTCACTTCAGTACTTCAGCCGCAAGACATGAGCATCAATAAGCTGTTTAAACACCAGATGATAAACTCCTGGGTTGAGTGGATGCTCAACGCAAACAAAGAATTCACAAAAGCCGGCAACATCAAGAAGCCGAGTTTACCGACAGTCTGCCAGTGGATACTTGATGCCTGGGCCGCCATTCGACCAGAAATTATTATAAAGTCATTCAAAAACATGGGCATATCGAACGCACCAGACGGCACTGAGGATGACATGCTGTGGGAAGACCAAGTTGCTCCCAGGGAAGACAGCGACAGCGACTATGACATTCAGACTGACTTCGAGTCTTCCTTTGACCAAGCTTACAGGGGCTTGGACAATGACAGTGCCCGTCGAGATTTTGTCCACTGCTATATGCTCTCCGACAACAGCTGCAATGACTTTGAGGGCTTCGAGAGAGTAGTTGCTCTGACAACTACATTACAATACCCCACGGCCTTTTTAAAGGCCATCAAATATTCCAAAAAGAATGGTTAAAATGCAATGGTATATGGTTTTTTTTTAATTTTGATCAATAAAAGTTTGAAAAAAATCCAAATGGCCCCTGACCTTTGCTAAACGAAAAGAGTGGTTAAAATGAAATGGTATATAATTTTTTTTTTTTTTTTTCTATCAATAAAAGTTTGAAAAAAATCTAAATGGCCCCTGGCCTTTGGTAAACGAAAAGAGTGGTTAAAATGCAATGGTATATAATTTTTTTTAATCAATAAAAGTTTGAAAAATATCCAAATGGCCCCTGGCCTTTGGTAAACGAAAAGAGTGGTTAAAATGCAATGGTATATAAATATTTTTTTTAAACAATAAAAGTTTGAAAAAAATCCAAATGGCCCCTAGCCTTTGGTAAACGAAAAGAGTGGTTAAAATGCAATGGTATATAAATTTTTTTTTGTAATCAATGCCCTACTGCCCTCCCTCTTCCTGTGAAGTTATACCCCTCAGATATATCTAATTGATCCTGTTCTCCTCCCCTTAAATGTGTCTCTGTCAGGGCCACTACATCAATGTCTTCCTCCTCAGCTACCATGCAAATATCTACCATCTTTCCTCTAACTCCTCTGCAGTTTACATAACCCACTCTAATCCTTGACCCCTGGTTCTTCCTTGCTGCTTTCTTTCCTCTTCCCTCCCTGCCAGTCCGAGCGTCTCGAATGGGTGCTGGGTTGCCTAGTTTGCACCCACTTACTATACACCTGCCCTAACCTGTCTCCTCCTATCTGGTTCGGGTGAAAACCATCCCACGCAAACATCTCCTTCCTGCCTACAAAGTCCTCCCATACATCCCTGAAGGCAAACCCTCTCTCCCTGCACAACCCTCCCAGCTGCCTATTTATCGCTACAATCCTGCTAGCTTCCCACCCACTCATTCTATACCTGGGCAAAATCCCCATCACAAGAGACTCACAGTCTAACTGCCCTAACCTGTCTAGCAGCCTCTTGTACCTTCCCAGCACTATCTCTGTTCCCACCCTGCCCCTTCCTCCCCCTCCTCTCTGTCTGGTAGGTCGTTAGTCCTACCTGTAGCACCATCCTCGGACACTCCCCACGAGACCTGACGAACCCCTCTATATGCTCCTCCACATCCCTAATCTTTGCCCCAGGTAAACACACCCTAACCCTATTCCCTCTATCCTGCATACAGAACATCCTGTCTACCCTCCTTGCAATACTACTTCCCACCACTACGGCCTGTCTAACCCTCTCTCCCCTCCCCTCCTCCTTACTACTGTCTGCTACCTGTGCCAACCCCTCCCTTCCTTCCCTAATCTCCCCCTCGTCACTACAGCCTGCTACCTGTCTGGCCTCCTCCCTCCCACCACCACCTCACTGCCCTCCGCAGCCCTGGCCCTACCCTCTGCTACCTGTGCTAACCCCTCCCCTCCTTCCCTAATCTCCCCCTCGTCACTACAGCCTGCTACCTGTCTCGCCTCCTCCCTCCTACCACCCCCCTGCCCCACCTCACTGCCCTCCACAGCCCTGGCCCTGTCCCTAGCCTCTTCCAACTCAAACTTCAGGGCTGC
This sequence comes from Hermodice carunculata, assembly GCA_964020975.1. Classification (NCBI taxonomy): domain Eukaryota; kingdom Metazoa; phylum Annelida; class Polychaeta; order Eunicida; family Amphinomidae; genus Hermodice; species Hermodice carunculata. The sequence goes on along the minus strand of OZ026613.1, from coordinate 91,077,701 downwards.
CAGCTGTAGCTCTAGGGTCTCCATCCTCCTGCACGTCCCACACGTGTACACAAAGCTATCCTCCTGAGCCTCCTCAAAAGTACACGTTAACCCTGTTGCACTGAAGTCCTTCCACATACCACACTCCCTGCACTCTATAAATCTATTCCACCATGGACCCTCACCCTCCCTCCCGCTTTCCTCTCGACCCTGGTCATCCCTGCCCCCATCCCTGGTCCGCTAACCCTGCACACACGAAACCCTCGCCCCTACCCTCCTTACCTGTCCCCCACTGCCTGCCATCCTGAACCCCTGCACCCTCCGTAACATCCTCCGTGACAACCCTCAGCCTGACATCCTAAGTTGATCTTGTGTCTATTTACAATTTCAAAGTTCCTGTGGTTTTCAAAATGGCGTCTTTGCTCCGTTCCCACTAAAACTACCAATTTCTTCCCCAGTACTACCTACGTCCACTCAGAAATTTCCCTGCACTGTCTCTATACGTTCCCACAACAATCTATGACTGCAATATCAAAAGTAACTAAAAAATTTTCCACTTATCTTATACAAACTTCACCCACAATATCACCGCACGTCCACTCTCGTTGAAATCTCGCCCAACCTCTCCTCCTTCCTTAATCTCCCCCTCGTCACTACAGCCTGCTACCTGTCTCGCCTCCTCCCTCCCACCACCCCCTGCCCCACCTCACTACCCCCCCACAGCCCTGGCCCTACCCTCTGCTACCATTTGCTAACCCCTCCTCTCCTACCCTCCTTACCTGTCCCCCACTGTTAACTGTAAAAAATTGCATTGAATAAAATACTTAAAACATTGAAAAAAAAATAAATATACGAGGTTTCATTCTATGAACCGCATGACTATTCTGGTGACCTCTGAATGCCGTGCAGGTCACGATTTAACAGGCTGCACCCCAACCTGATGGTATGTACTATGTTGGCTTTTCAGTTACCTATGTAAAATAATTCATTTGCCTAGAGGTTTATTTTGGTAATATTGAGCCGAAAGGATTCTAAATCTACTGAATTTCCAACAGCTGGACGTAATTTATTCCATTCCTAAAATGTGGAGGGTAGAAAAGCGTTTTTGGTAATAGTCATTCTTGACTTGGGTTAATTCAGTTATGTTTGCTTTGAATCCAATTTTATAATTTGTTCTAGAAGATACTGCTGGAGAAAGTAACTTGCTTTTATAGTTTGGAGTACATATATGTAAGTCCGTGAATCATTTTATGTATGAGAGTTCTGGTCTACGATTTTCCTTGCGTTTTGATAGTAAGTGCCATCCAGTTTCCCGGTCAAGTCTGTCGTGACTAGTATGACTGACAGCCCCTGTAAGAGCATGGGCCACAGCTACTTGGACACTTTCCAAAAGTTTAGCATCGAACTCTGTGCATCCACCCAGGACCGCATCATCATACTCTAATATAGGCCTAACACATGTAAAGTAAATTAATTCTAATAAATGCCTGCTTAGTTTATACTGTAACATTTTCATATCACCGGTTTGGTTTTTTACTTTACTTACTACATAATTAACATGAATTTACAAAGTTGGATCAGATTTTATTATAGACCAATGTGTTTGTGCTCACTGGCATTGTCATTTATGTGTCCTTGAAAGTAAACCTGATTGTAAGAAGGATTTATTTTTGTACTAATGAGCATACTTTTGGTTTTGATACTATTAAACTTGACCAGTCATTGAGATGACCATTTTACAACACCAAGATACAACACGGGCCTTTTTCTGCAAGTCCAGGGCCTTGACAAATTCATGATGTTGGTTAACAGTATCATCACCAGGCATGAAAACCGGCTGTTTGTCAGACAGAACCAGATTATCTCTTAAAAAGTTGAACATGTGCTTGAAGACAACACATTCAAATACCTTAGCCATGCAGCTCAATAAAGATTTTGGTCAATAATTGCTGCATAAGTCAACTTCACCAGCTTTTAAGATGGGAGTGACATGGGCTTTCTTCCATTCAAAAGGGAAAAATGATTTTTGTACTGATAAGTTCAAGACTTGTCCACCAGAGAAGGGGTACTTGATAAAGTGCCCTCTTTCAGTAAATATGGACTTTTCCCATCTGGGCTGGTAGCTTTATTAACGTCAAGTGATACTAGGATCGAGCATACTTTGTCCTTGGATATCAATATACATGTATTTTCTACTTTGTTAACATGATTGTTGGTTACAAGTCTCGTTGGTAAATGGAAATTACTACCATAAAACACATTTCATTGACCACATTTTGTTCCACAAAGAAAACTATAGGAGTTCAGCCTTTGATTTTGGCTAACAGCTAACTGTGTCACCATCCTGTAAATGGTTTTCTTCAACATTTTGGTTGCCTTTGATGAAGTTGCAGACTGGTTCCCACCAGTTTTTTCCTTTTTTCTTTGTGTGATTTACCAAATCACCTCTCGTAATATTCCTCCTCAGCCCGTCTCAGATCAGTAATATAATAAGTAAGTTGACATGAAACATTTTACTAATGACTCTTAGATATTTTTATGTCAAAAATAACATAACAGTTTGATAGTTTATATATTTTTAATCACACAGGTACGTAAAATACGTATAATTTGCTAGCTATGGTAATGTTTCAGGATACCCAGACCTTATTCCCAAATGTTAATCAGACATTAACATGCATTTACATATGAAAAAAATGAAAAGTGGTGAGAAAAAAGTGGGCCAACTTGGAGCTTTCAGTTTCAATGAGGAAAACACCATCAATTTTGGACCACAGGGCTGCCGACATTGGAAACTTTGAATCCAGGACAAAGTGCACAAAACGCACAGTGCATTTAGCAGGGTCCGAAGGCATGCCCCTTCCCCTTCCCCTGAAAAAAATACGAAATAGGCAAGCAAAATGAGTGCCATCTGGTACATTCTGGGGACAAAATAATGGCACTTCTGAGCACTATAATGGTTTACAAATTAAAAAAATAATAATAAAAAAGGAAAAAACCAATACATGCATATATATTAACATCAAATTTAATCTCTTAACTGTTGCAAAGATGTACCAGTACTTTCAAAAACCTGCACAATATTTTAAACCACTTGAACAGTGATTGTCAAGACAAGATCATGTAAACACTACAATGCTGGCTGTAAATGAAGTTAAATAAATACACAAAGCTAAAATCCATAGCACCTGAAATTTCAACTCAGTTAATTGGACCTAATTACACACATCATATAACTACAATTTCCTTCTATAAAATATAATCATAAACAAGCACACCACCCGAGTTTTCATGGCATAAAATACCCTTGAAACATATAGAAATGACAGTAAACCATGTGGCTCTATTTACTTTCCCTGACAATATCTCTGTATCATTGTACAATTTTTTTTTTTTTTTTTTCAAATCTGGGACAAATATAATGAAACCGGACAAGCAGGACAGGGTCCTGAAACCGGGACTGTCCTGGGTGATATGCGGCGGTTGGCAGCCATGGGACCATATCCCAAGCATTTTTACGGGAGGGGGCATTGTTTGGATGTAAAAATGATTTGGGGAACAGCTGGGGGGGGGGGGGCTAGTTGCCTGTTTTTGCACATTACCATCCATGTGGTACGTTCATAGTATCAGTAAGCTATGTTTAACTTTACGTGCACACCAGCTATAAAGTTTAGCCTGGAAACTTCAAATTCCAAACTTGAGTATGCCCAGTATTCTGGCGTCATTGACCTTTGAATTTCAAAATGCGGATACTTGCAATGTACTGAGCGGTGGACTCCAACAGGCCTTTTTTTTTTTGTTTCTTTTTGTTTGTTTTTTTTTTAGTTTTTCTGTAGAGTCGTAATATGTCGTTGAGATGGATCTCTCTCCCCTATATTCTTAAGTTATGGTGGCATGATGAAGAAAACACAGGGTCGGAAAGGGGTTGCCCGCACTCCGTACTGGGGCTTTTTTTATTTTTTGTGCAGCGTATAGAGAAAAAATTATTCACCATATAGCGTTCTGACAGCAAACCATGTACTCCGTACTGATCAAAATTTATTATGAGTAAAGCATACCAGCAACACATGTAATATTTGTAACCCGTACTGAAAAAATGAAAAATGAAAAAAAAAGTCCACTCAAGGCAAAGTCAACATAATTCACAGTTTGGCTAACTGGCTTTACCAAACTGCTTTCGCTTTGTCGAACTAGCGCGATACACCTGGGGCAGGCTTCACGTTAAGCGAGCTATCATTGGCTCCCGGGATGCACATGACCCATGACCTATAATTTGTACCAGAAACCGCGGGAGAACGAAGGAGGAAGCATGGCGGAGAATACAGGGAAGGCAGAGAAAAACGAGCGAATTGTAGAACTTGTCATTTATTATGTGGATCCAGATGTGGTAGGGAAAGATACCACTGCATTTATGGGAAAGGAAAGGAAGAGGGTGAAGCTGGATCTCAACAGTTCTTTACCAACAATTCAGCAGAAAATGTGTCAGGACTGTGGCCTGAATGCTGAGGCAGTGCAGTGAGGTCTGGGACACGTAACTGACTTTCGAATAGCTTGATTAGAAAAGAGCAGAGAGGGGACAAAGTGCTTTATAATCAGTACGGAGGCTGCACTCATTCATTAAGAAAATTGAATTAATTTGAAGTTCAAGTTTTTCTTTGTCTGAGAATGATATTCTGATTCAGTGAGACAACTGAATTAGAATATTTGAAGTATGAGCTATTAGTTTCCCTCAGAGCGACATTCTGATTCAGTTTATACAGTGACACCAGGAGCTGTGAAATTGAAATAGGTACAACAGGACCTACCAATTGTTTTGAGTAAGAGTGAACAAAGTATTTGCGAGGAGTGAACTTTCAATAAATATCATATCAGTAACCATTTTGTACTGTTCATCCTTTCAGAGATGCTACTTTTCAGGATTTGACATGAATTCAGATAGTTTGCTTTTAGCTTGAAAAAAAATCCCATTTTGTCTCAGCAGTTCAAATTTGAGGAGAAAGACAAGGAGGTACACAAGTTTCAGGTAAAATTGTAACAATTCAGGTTAAAATATGTAAAAGTCTGTGGCATCTTTGTTCTTATAGGTTGTATAACCATCTCAAATTTGAAACTGTATACATGTATTGCGGATGTCTTATTTTCTGTACTGTGTACTGGAGAAAAATTATTTCCTGTATTATTTCTGTACTGGTAAATTTTATTTTATTTTCTGCACCAGTGTACCACTACCAAGACACCCTCCTCCCTCCCCCCCCCCCCCCCCCCCCAGCACAGATATTATTGTCCCAACACGCGCACACACCAGACACTGTCACTGCCACTCACCACCTCTCCTCTGCTGGTTTGTTCCCCGCAGTGCACGATGCTATTGAATGAACAGGCCTGTAACCAGGTCAGAATTTGGGGGAGGGAGAGGGAAGGGGAAAGTTTCAGACAACATGACGGTGGAAGTTGGAACTGCGAGGGAACATGGAGCAACCGAGTGGCTCATGATGAAGCCACTAGGCTAGGGTAGTTTTGTCTGTTCAACGTTCTACCACTACAACTGTCAACATAAAGTAGGCCTACTTCAAGTGCTTGCAAGTTACAAATATACCGCCCAAAATTAAGACCACGTACACCTACACATCCTTTAGCCACTTCTAACAACGCTCAATACATATATACTTCCCTGTCCTTATGTGAACTTGAAGTGAGACTGAGAGGCCGTCATCCTGCCCGTGTCAGCATCAGAGATTCACACGTGTTCCCACTTCGTGCAACACTGACCCTTCCCAGTCAAAACAAGAGCGCCGGGCGTCACGTGGCTGCTTGAAAGTTTTCAGCAGAATCCACTTTGTGAAGGGGAACAACCAATCCAAATGAAATGTGATCATAATTTACATTGATGTGGAGTTTCTTTTATACTTTTGGATAGTTTCAATACTATTTCATCTTGTGACTAACCCTTTGTACCGAGATATTGATCCGATATTGAATTCACATGTCCAAATACCAAGGGCAAGGTGATCAGCCTGCTACACCTCCCTTCACATTGAACTAGCCCTCACCTGTTGCACAGAAAGAGGTCCCTCAAAGTCTGAAAACAATAACAACGGTGGTCTTGTCTGCCGGGTGTCAAAGGAATGTCATGAAATGAATTGTGACCAAAAGCCCAGTCGACTCATACCAAAACAGTGGTTCAACTCTGCTAATGCCCATCTTGCGAGGGCCATCCCAACATTTCCATGTGGGAAGTGTCAATTTCTACTGCTGGGCCCACTGCATGTGCGCACTGACCACCTGGCTCAAGGTCCCATAAAGCATAATAGAATTTGTACAGTTAACATGTAATGCAAAAAATAAGAAGACATGGAGGGATTTATTACTTTTTATTACCCTTTTTTGAATAATTTATTAAAACCATGTACCTATTAACGTTAATATGTCCATATAAAAAATATAGGTCAAGAATACGTCATCAATGTTGAATAAACTGAAAATATATTGCTCTTATCAGTTGGTCAAGTTGAATTAAAATTTATAAATGTGATGAATATTAGTATTCTTTCCTTTACAGGTATTCCAGTACAGATACACATTTTCTGACGACATGGAAAAGAGCTGATAAATCAGATGAAAGCCGGTATAAAAATAAATAAGGCCTTTCAATGAAGAGAACATTTCTATATTAAGACCGCCAATTTACAGACCCGTTTTTTATCTTAACAAAAATATCCCCACTCCCATATTAAGACCAGATATGCCACTGTAGTTTTAAATGTTACATGTACACCACCAGATATATATTGTTGGCTGCAGTATAAATTACAATATGGCGGACATTTTATTAACAATTGTTAGATGAATGAGAGATTTTGGTACTCTGGTAGGATGTCCTGTAAAATCTTCCTTTTTTTTTTTTTTTTTTTTTTTTTGTTTGTTTTTGTTTTGGCAACGAGAGTCTTGAGAGAACATAAAACATTCAAAGTGTTCAAATGTGCTTATCACCAATCACCAGCATGGTTGCTATGGGTAGTCAATGAACCTACATCATCATGCCAGTACAGTAGTCTCATCTTTGATTGACTACTCCAACGACAGACCACCTGCCTTAGAAGACCACTTAAACATCAATTCCCCAGTTCTATCTTCCGTGTTATTTGGCTTCTATTGAGAGACCGTCTGCATAGTGTAAGCACTTTTGGACCCTACCCAGACCCGTCACGGGGGCGGGGGCTGCTGGGGGGGGGGGGGTACTCCCATTACTTAGCATTACAGGTAAGCTCTGCAGGAAAGACCCCCATTTTTGACCACTTGTCGCTCTCAAAGACCCCCCTTTTTCAAACCATGGATCCTAAAGGCCCCATGTTTTTATAATTGTCGCTCCCAAAGACCTCCATAAATTGTACTCGAGCTCAATTACGGCTCTTTTTGCCTTATGGGATGTGCACCTCTACCCTTAGACTTTGTCAATACCAGCTCCGAAAGACCACCCTATTTTCTTATTGATTAGCTCCCATTGGTTTTCATACCCTCAGTGGAGCATACCCACCCTAAAATATGGGTAGTTCAGTCGAACCCCTTGAGGAGCCGGAAAAGGGGGCGGGGGGGCGCGGACGAATTTGCTTTCTACGGAAGCCTATAAGGACCACAAAAAATAAGAATTAAACTCGAAATTTCGAGTTTTTTTTCTCAAAATTCGGACTTTTAAATTTCAAGAATAAATCACAAAGAATGGTATTATGCATAGTGTTGCTCTATCAAATACCAAGAAGAAGATCAAATTGCACATGGAAAACCTATACGCGACAGGAATTCAGTTGTGCGATGGGAAATCTTCAAAGTAAGCGACATATTATGACTAAGAACATTGCACATCGCGAATCGACGTCAGTTCCTTCACCTCTGTCCGTTTAAATGTGTTCTCAAGTGGCATGGACCCATTTACTATACCCCCATGCGTATCACCTCAATGGCGTTACGTTCAGAGTGGCGGGGAGGCAATCTCAAGAACGTATGTCCATGAAGACTGGCCATAATGTCAGTTAGGAAGACAGGTTGGACTTGTGTTACTTCATGATGTAAAGCGTGGTATCCGTGCTGTCCATTAATATTTGTAGGGCGAGTACCGAAGAGGGAAACCAAGGATAGCAGCAAACAGGTTTTTAGACAGAGTTGCAGCCGCTCTCAGCACATTAAAGACGAGCGTCATCAGAGTCTTCAAGCACAGCGAAACAGGATGCAAGTCACCTGAGAGAAAATTGAAAAAAAAAAAATGAAGAAGCCAACGTCATACAACTCCATCGCCATGGCCGTAATCAGTTGACAAGTGCAAGTTTTCTATCAAGAGAAGAATATACCAACTATTTTCATGCCACGGAAAGCACTGGAAAATGAAAGTGAAATATTTTTTATCCGGAGAAACCCTGTACAGAAGAAAATTGGCTTCAAGTATGGGAGCACAAACAGCATAAAGATTATGTAAGAAGACTCTGCTATCATACGAAGAAAGAATAAATACATCAGGAAGATTACAGCAGTTTCGAAGGGATGGATATACCTGGTTGTCTGTCTGGATGAAACCTAGATTAAGCAGTTCTATACAGCAGCATACAGATAGACAGATCCAACCACAAGCATATGATTGATTTGGCACCACTCTCTCAAGAAATCACTGCGAACAGATGGCAGAGAATCATTGTCGTTCATGCTGGTTGTGACAAATATGGTCTTCTTGAGGACTCTGAACTGGTTTCCAGGCAAAATGGACTGACGGCGACTTCCATGGCGAGATGAATGGGATTACCTTCATTGACTGGTTTCAAAATCGTATGATGCCTGCTCTAAAGGAGCCCTCTGTCATCGTCATGGACAATGCAGACAACTACAATGTACTGACAGCAAATTCTGAGTCGCCAACGTCCAACAGCCGCAAAGGAGATATGGTGCGATGGGTACAAGACAAGGGAGTAGACGTGCTTCTTGATCATCAAATCCAGGCCCGTTCCCAGGGGGCTATCGAGGGTGTAGTCTGACACTCCCATCTTCACTTAAAGGTCCAAAATTTGATATCAATGTTTTAATCAAGAAAGAGAGAGAGACAGAGAAGAAAAGAAAAGAAAAAGAAATTGCTGAAAACAAACAAAATAATATTACCTATTACAATGTCATGGCCTAGCTATGTCTAATATATTAAGGCTATCCTGCAAATGTGTCAGACTATATTATAGGTCAAGGACGCCGCATAAATGAAGGCGGAATGGCATTGTAAAAGAGTACGTCGTCGTTTATTCGCTGCCAACTGAAGAAATGCAGTTTATCCATACGTGTATGTGCACAAACCTTCAGTTTGTGAATTCTGTGTGCACCGGGTTGGAGAGTGGAAAAGCTTGAATCAGGGACGTGGCGTTCAGAACAGGACGTCCCTGATTGAATCCACCTGATCGTGATATTATGATAAGCAAATTGACTTTGGTTCCCTCTCAGGCCATGTTATATAATGGTACATGGACTTTGGCATGGATATAAAAATGACTGACAGAAACAATGTATTCATAGTGACAGCAATAGCATGTAAAACAATGGTGAAGCATTCTTGTCCATGACGACAGACAGTTATATTCATCAGTTCCATATAAGCAATGCATGAAGATATCACACAGCCAATGGTGCTTGGATCTTCACTAATTTTGATAACTCAACCAGTTTCATATAAATTGTTTTGAGGCACTCTCTATGTACAATCAGTCTTGCAATGTGCAGCAATCGAGAACCATTAAAACTGTACATTTTTTATGCATGAACATGATGAAAGAAGCACCGTCTTTCTTGTAAGCTGAATACGTAAGTAGTGATGCCTCAGTGTTGAACCTTCAACATACGCAGCTTTATCCTAACTAAAAAATGAGATACAAACCATTCTGATGAAAGCCTCGAGACAAGCATTTTTACTCAAAGTTAGTACTAATAAAAGCATTTTTGATGAAAATTGTCGATAAGACCTACCATGATGGCATGCCCCAGGTCAATATTGTGGCGTCAGTGCCAAGAAAGCTATTGACCCAGTCTTTCTCTGAGCAGGAAAGAGTTCAGACTCAAAAAGAAGTTTGGATGTTTCGGTGAGAGGTTTGTTGTGGTCGGGTGCTTATTATCTTTTCTGCCTATTCCAGAGAGAACTTTCCCTAGTTATTACATTTGCAAAGAACAAGCATATCAATAGTCTTTAAGTCTGCAATGACGTTTTATGCGGAAATGCCATTTCATTTCAGCAAATTTGTCTAATATCATTATCATCCATTGCATGCTTTTTGTCATCGATTCAAAGAAATGATAATTTTATCCTGAATATTATTGACCAGGTAATGACAACGGACGGTTTGAACTGTGGTTACCCCTGCTACCTCCAAACTGAAGCAAGGTCCAGTACAGCGCCACACATACGAATTGCTCCACTACCCAGAATGTGAAAACTTGACAGATATTTCTTCCATATTTTCATGTACAAATGATGAGTCTCACACGTAACACACAATTTACGAACCACCATCATGCTGATATGAAAATCAGCGTATTCAGACCCTACATGATTTAAAACCAGCTTAACAGCAGATCAATTATCGATCCTCTCAATACATCAGAACAAATTGCTAGCTATGGCGTGATCGATAATGTGTCTTGTACCCATTTTCCCATGTCGGGCTAAAGACCAGCATACTTCTGTCTGCTCTGGATTTAAAAACAAGATTGACCTTGGTTTGAGATGTTTTGCAGCATCAGACAAGGTCTTCAGTCTGGTCTTGAACACGTCCCTGTTCTAAAATGTGGCAGACTCAGATCCAGATCAGCTTTATTTGGCCGATAAACAGGTAACTGTTTAACACGATTACATACTGTAGGGTACATAAGGGTAAAAGTACCACATAGGTCACCATTTAAATTTGAATTTTTGCTATATTTACCTATATATGTGCATATACTTGTTCATTTAAATTCTCAAAGCCTTGCTATTATTAGCAAGAACTTCTTGTACAGTATATGTATGTGTGTATTTGCTGATATGTTACGTTTTTATACATTCAAGTGGGATGTCTTTACCAATACAAATACAAGGTAAAGGCAAGCAGTCGCCATCACATAAAGAGCATGTCCGAGAATTTAAGGCTGCGAAGCATGCTTGGTGGTTTCCTGCTAATTACCTGATTAGAAATTAATATGACTGTTGGGGCCTGGAATTTTCAAAATTTTTAATCTTACGTGATAATATGTTAATGAATTTATAGGTTTAGACACAGACAGTCACTTAATCGGTTATGGAACATAGAGAGACTGTTTTTTGTGGGGGGGGGGGGGCGGGAAGGGGAGTTCAGAACGACATGGAAGATGTGTAACTGTTGCTCATATTTGTATAATAGATCTGCCAAGAATGTTAAAGCTACCCCAGCTATAAGGTCTCAGGATTAAATTCGCCATGGCTGTGACCACATACCTTAGGTCAACTGGACAGGTAACATCTGCTTTTCAAAAAGTCAAAGTAACAAGAAATATAAAAGTAAGTTGATCGTGGTGAAATAAAAGATAGGTGAGGAAAATGTATCATTTATTGTAACTGATGTGACAATCATCAATGCTGTAAAATTCAGAATACCGGCTAATAAAAGAAAGGAAGTAAAAAAAAAAGAGAGGACAGATGAAGCCAATCTAGCTATTTCTCTTCATTAGTGTGCTCTCTGTCGACATTAGGCAATAATATGACAAGTTGCAAAAACTAGCTGTCCGATGGCGGTTTGGTCAAAATGAACTGCTATGCCAGGGAGGCGATAGCAGCTAGGAGCACCAATAACTGCTTACAATATGATAGGCCTATGCTGCAGACCTACAAGAAATATATCCGCTGCACCTGACATCTGAACGCCAATAATTTACATCAATGAACTCCCAGACTGCACTGAATGGTCTTCTAGGCATGCATGGGAAACAAACAAACAAACAAACAACAACAACAATAACAACAAACACACAATAAAGGTCTGAGACTAAGAATCTGCCTAAAATATTATAACCAATGAGACCATCATGTAAATACAGGACCAAGGTTTCTTTAAAACTTTCTTGTTTAGTAATGGAATTGAATCAAACAGTTTATTAAGTCATGTTTTATCAGTTCAGAATAAAACTGACAATTCAAGTCGAAAAAAAAACTGTAGTTTAAATCACTTGAATATTTACAGAAGTGGAATATAATACAAGCAATGCGGGTTTATTGGAGGCCGTTCTGCAATATCCCAGTTGCTTAGAGTCTTTGATAAATGGGCAGAAATTGCAGATATTGGTGGCCAAGTGGATGCAATCGTTATAGATTTCATGAAAGCCTTTGATAAGGAACCGCATCTTATTGGTAAATGTGAAGCTTATGGATTGATTGTGGAAATCTCTAGTTGGCTTACGGCTTTGTCTCTAATAGAAAACAAGAAGTAATTGTGAATGGCATAAGTTCAAAAACTACTCCAGTATATGGTATACCTCAAGGGTCAGTGTTGGGACCGACGCTCCTTATCATTAACATCAATGACCTCCCAAATATTGTGCTTTCTCATGTATTTCTGTTTGCGGATGATACAGAGATATTCCAGCATATTACATCTTAGCATGATATGGGATTGCTTCAAAGAGACCTGGATGCATTGCCAAAATGGCTACTGTTTTTCCACCCTGAAAAATGCAATTTGTTGAGCATTGGGAAAATTTTTGGAAACTTCATATACAATGAAAGACAAAACTGATAACATAGTAAACTCCAGAGAACAAGGGATGGAAAAGGACCTGGGTATCATTATTGATGAAAAATTGTCATTTGATAAACTTATAGTTGAAAAGGTTAACCTGGCAAACCGAAACATGGGTATTATTAGGAGAACATTCCAATTTTTAGACACAGCCTCTTTCAAATAGTTATATAAAGACTAAGTTTGACCACATTTAGAGCATGCCAACTCGGTGTGGAAACTATATAAGGCTAAGAATATTGATCTAATTGAAAAAGTACAATAAGGAGCCAGAAAACAAATGCCAGGATTAAGAGATCTCTCTTCAAGAAAGATTAAAAGAACTGGGATTATACACCTTGGCCTATAGGAGGTTAAGAGGTGACCTTATAGAGGTTAATAAGATCTTAACAAGATTAACTGATCCAGAAACGGCACTTGATTTGCATCTAATACGTGAAACAGACACTAGAGACAATGGAAAGAAACTTTCAAGTTTTAAGAGCAGAAGGGGCCATAGCTATAGACAGAACCACTTCACCCTTCGTGTATAAAAATATGGACAAGTTTACCACGTAATGTTGTATAGGCAGAGTCATTAACTTCATTCAAATAAAAAAAGGATAAACATTTTGACCGTCACCCTTTAAAATGGTATTATAATATCAGACATCTATGTTATTATTAAGGACTAGATTGGACTTTTGATATGGATAGAGAGGCTGAATAAAAAATGTCTTTATATTGTATTGTATTGTAGTGAGTGTTTGCATTGCATCGTAAAGCAGAAAAAAAACAGGGAACATTAATATTTGTTTTTAATCTTGCTAAGGGTGGACCAGAATCCTTCGATGACTATTACGCATATCCACTGGGAGGACATTGTCACTGACGACGTATTGTTTGATGATGTATACCAGTGACATACAGGTGCAAACTGTTTCACTACAAAAACATGTGATACCAGAGCATAATGTGCAAATGCAGTGCATTTTTTGTAAGTGAAACATTGTTGAAAAAAGTTAAGAATAATGCTTAATGATTAAGAGACGTGGCTGTGAAGTGGAGGGATCACGAAGGAATGTAGACAGCAGGACCTGCAACATGAGTGAAGCCTCACCGCCACATCAAGAAAGCCGCTTCGCTCACGAGAGTAAACAGTGAGGCCCTCTTATGGGGTTTGCGAAAGCTGGGCATTAGGCCATGTATTTTGAGGGGAAAAGAGAACATGTATCATGATTTTGCGAGACTGAGGGAACAAAACTAATTTAAGGGAACAATAAAGAAAATAATTATGGGAAAATAAAAATCTATTTTACAGAACAAGAGAAAATGACATCCTTTTGGAGGCACCTCTCCGTCCATCACTTTGTATCCAAGTGTAAGTAACTGGCAACACAATTATATTTTACTTGATACAAAACATTTTTCTTTTACTTCCAACCATGGTTTTTTTTTTTTGTTTTTTTTTTTTTTTAACGAATAATGTGAAGCTGGGGTGGTTAACTATCTGGAAAAATAAACCATGACAAAGTAGCTTGTTGATAGCAAATTGTTGCAATATCTCACAACAAACGTGTAAAGTACAGTTAAGTGTTGCCAAGCAAATTGTTGCAAGTACATTGCCGAAAGTGACAAATAAATTGAACAGACCAATGTAAAAGAAATTACAGTGATTAAACTTCCAATTTATTCTAAAAATAGTTCAAATAAAGTGTTCCGAGACAAAAGTGTGGTGAAATCATTATAAATTTTCAAATACTGGTAAAATATCCACCAAAATAAACATAAGCATAAATGTTTTATAGATTACATTGTAGTAATTGATATGTTTCAAATATAGTGTTGTGCAAAGAACATTTGCAAGCAACTAGTTCTTGATAAATTTCAAGTGAATAGGTGCAAGTAAACTGTTCAGAGGTAAATTTTGAAAATTAAGTTTTCATTCTAAATTGCAAAAGAAATGTTACAGTAAATTATGACTGACGCTCAGGTGCGACCAATTTGGCATCAGTTGGCATTTGAATCAAAGTGCATAAGCCTGCACATACATGCATACATACATACATACATACATACATACATACATACATACATACATACATACATACATACATACATGCCCGTATGTTTTCATTTTTCTTTTTGAATGGAAAGTAGGTTTTATTTTGACGTCAATCTTCGCCCATGGTATCAATATAAGCCACAGTGGATGTTATAATATCACCTCAATGCATCATAACAAAATTGTGATAGACTTTATGTATCGTTGTTCTCGTCATAAAGTAAATTAATAAGTGTATAATGTTCTGTGTTGATGTTATATACTGAACCCCAATGAAAAGTATCCACATAAAAAAATTAACACATTAATTTTGTAAGTTACTAAGTACTGTGTGTGCATATATGCATGGTTTGGAGCCTACATCAGGGTCATTCAGGACAACTTTTTAACTTTTGCTGGGTTGTTACATAATGCATGTGACTTTTGTGCACCGAATATGGCTTCTGACCACCACTCCTATTGGATGGCTAAAATGACCTGATGTTTTCAGTGGCTTTAAAAAGGGATGTTCAGCCAAGAAAAAAGCCAGTGGTCTCAGGTGTGTTGAGGCGATCATGCCGCGTCTGAGCCAAGGTCAAAGACACCATGCTTTGGGGCTTGCAGAGGGTGGAGTCCCAATCACTCAAATCGCACAAAGAATGGGGTGTACTCGGCGCACCATCCAACGACTAATTGAACGGCAACAAGAAACTGGATCCGTAGATGATCGGCCTAGGCCTGGCCGAGAAAGAGTGACAACACCTGGCCAAGACCGTCACATCCGGCTGATGCACCTGCGAGACCGTTTCCGTACAGCAGGCCAAACAGCCCGTGAGACTCAAGGGGTGAATCACCGTCCTGTCAGTAGTTCTACTGTGGAGAGGCGACTGAGGAGCAGTGGCCTAACAGCCAGAAGACCTTACAGGGGTAACCTGCTGACCCAACCCAGAAGAGAAAGACGACTGCAGTGGTGTAGAGCACACTCCAGGTGGACTCGCCAGCAGTGGAATACCGTCCTTTTTACTGACGAGTCCCGTTTTTGTGTCAGCAGAGCAGATGGCAGAGAACGTGTGTGGCGCCGGACTGGGGAGAGATATGCAGATGCCTGTGTCCGTCAGGCAGATCGATGGGGTGGACCCTAGGCTCTGTCATGGTGTGGGCAGGCATCAGCAACCGCTACCGGACACCCCTAGTGGTCATTCAAGGGATCCTCAATGCTAGGCGGTACATTGATGAGGTGCTGGAGCCGCACATGGTCCCATTTATGGAGCAGCATCAAGATCTGGCGATCTTTCAGCAGGACAATGCACGTGCACACTCTGCAAGATTAACAATGAACTTTCTCAATGAGAACAACATCAATGTCATGGAATGGCCAGCGTTCTCACCCGATCTGAGCCCTATTGAACATTTGTGGGATCAGTTAGGCCAAGGTATTCAACGGAGGACACCTAGGCCTACTACCCGAAACCAGCTGATCCAAGCTCTGCAGGAAGAATGGAATAATGTTCCCCAACACAGAATTCAAACCCTGGTCAGCAGTATGCGCCGCAGATGTATAGCATGTGTTGATGCTCGAGGTGGCCACATCCCATATTGAACAGAAAAATTTGTGTGACTTTCAATTAGGGCAGTTAATGACATTTTTTGCCTGTAAGTGACGTTAATGTCGGTAGAGCGTGACATTATTTTTACGCCAGAAAAGTGAATGCTTTGTTAAGTTCTAAGCACGTCTAGGTATGAAATGTTTCAAGTATAAACAATAAAATACTTCAAAATTGGCATGTGGATACTTTTCATTGGGGTTCAGTATAGCTGTACATACTTTAAATTTATTGATTCATCGTGCATATCTCTGATTGCCCATTATTATTGTTGTATTTTAAACGCATCGGTTTGATCAGAGTCGATGTTGAAATTTAAAATTTACTACATATCAAATGGGGGTAAAGCCTAAGGGGGTTAGCCTTAGTCTTATTTTACTCCATCATTTGATCATGCTATGAAGCGTCATGATCGGTCAGCTTCAGGTTAATGTTTAGTCAGTCTACAAGCAAGAGTCAAATAAGGTTACAAATAAGCTTCATACATAAGAAAAATACTCAAGATTATATTGGCTCAGACGTTTTTAGAATTTACTTCTCCAGTTTTCAATTGCCTGACATTAGGCCTAAGGCTTATATAATTACCTAACTCAGCAGCTCACTAATTGATCAAGCTGTGAACTGTCCAATTATCAATACTAGGCCTATTGCAACGTCGGTTTAATTTAGGCCCAATTCACTTAGGTCTAAGCTGGCATTTTAGAGGTCTGAGTTATTTGCATATTATAAGTATTTCTTATAAAGCCCTTTAGCATAGCTACATGCATTGTACATCTAAAGGGAGCTGAGGCTAGGATTTTTTTCCAATTATCAATATTCATTAATCACTGTAGCAATTAAGAAAAGGAGGCTTCAAAGGAACGAGAATAATTATGGCAAGAGTAAATTTAATTTCTGAAATAACAAAACTACCGTAATAAATTTAAAATGTTATGGCATTTGACGTTGACGGATATATGTTGAAATTGGAGCAAATATCAAGAGCCTAACACTGGATAAATATAGCTTTCGTATGCAACTGCCATGATTTTATATGTAAATATAATGACAGAAACCAATATATTAACCGACATGGAAAAGTGACTTTGAAAAAATAAATAAATGATACAGGGTCTAAGAGTACTGAAATATTTCGTTTTGGTGATAGGAAGATTGATAGAATTCAGGCTTGACTCGGACTGGCCTAAGCTATAGTTGATCGATTTCTACTCGATGCGTCTAGTTGAAACTCAACTTCTTCCTTGTGGTACCTCAGCTGACTGAGAACAACTCGTGGTTGTATTTTCCATTCTCTTTTTCTTTCTTATTCTGGGGGGAGGGGGTGGAGAGAGAGATTTCCATTTGCTTTTTGGTTTTCGATTTTGTTTGTTTCTTTTCTGTCCTCTCTCTTTTTGTCTTGTTTTCTTTTTCTGTTTTCTTTCTCCATACCAAATACAAAATTTAAATCATAAATTAAGATAGTTCTTCATAGCTTTGAACTTTAAACTGTCATACTATTTAGCATATATACAAAGGATATTTTAGAAATCGGGATATGTTCAAGGCAGTTTCCAGATACATCAAATTAATTGCTAGATTTAAGATTTGGCTATGCTAAGGTCGGTCCTCTAGCAATTTCATTATACTAATATTATAAGCCATTTCTATACATATCGTAACAAGGCTATTTCTATTTTGCCGCCAAATACATGTATCAAAATAATTAATACCTATTTGTTCTTTCCCGCCTTTCGTTGTATGGAAGTTATCCTCTTATTTGTTTCTATTGGAAATTTGTGAAAAAGAGGCCCGAATATATATATTGTGACGTGACAAAAAAATCTTATTTTTATGAAATTGCAACAGAAAATAAGAAAACATTCGAACCAACCTTCCCTGCATTTCTTATTAATCTGCAACACTCTCAAAACATTGTTTGATCAGGGGTATTGGTATACAGAAACCAGTTTGCTTACTATTTTATTATTTGAGCAGAGTACTTCAGGGAAGTTGTACAGCTTATTTACGCCACGAAACGTTAGGGCTGTCCATACTTGCCAATATTTTAACTTATTAACAAAACATTCGTTGAGGGAAGGGATCGGAATTAAATTATTTTGGCCATGAAAGATTTTTTTTTAAATCAATACTAAAATTCAAATGATTCAGTCCGTAAAGTTAAACACACACACACACACACACACACACACACACACACACACACACACACACAGAGTAAAAGGTATCACTACCAGGCACCCCATAGCCATACCATGGGTGTAACAATGTCCATGCATGTTACATAAGCTTGTGACCCAGGCTTCCAGGCTCTCAGACTTCCATGATGTGATTGGCTATCGTGAAACAGTTTGATTTAGAAACATGCAACCTGCATTATTTACAGACAAGAATTCCAATAATGTAAAATGCATGTCGTATTTTGCAAAGTTAGCAAGTTTAAGTAAAGCAGCAATTATGTAAATATCATCCTGATCTGAACTGTTTTGTATGTACATGTGCATCCTAATATGTGTGTAACTGTGTCTATGTGTGTAACAGACGTCACATGGCTGGGAAACCCCCTTCTTGAGCGTGATTAACCCTACCTATGGTGAGTCATCTTAAGACTCATAAAAATCTTCAGTATTCCTGAAAGAACCTAGGCTTCTTCCAAACGCTGTCAAAGAATCTTTATTTCTACTATTGATTGGTGTTTCCAGTATAATACTCCGCTGAATTTAAAAAGCACTGACACAAAATCTTGCTATACTCCCTCATGATATTACCCTCACAAGTCATCAAAAAATAAATTTTGTCTCGTCCTTCATACCTTGAACATTTGCACACAAATTTCAACAGGGGTATTTTCTGATTGGGGATAACTTAAGTTTGGGTAAAGATGACGATATGCTAATTTTGACGCAAGTTATAGGCCCCCAAACTTAAGCACCGTGCGTTGGTCAGGGATACTGTTCATTTACTTAGTGCATTGCAGTGCATGTGTTGCAATATTGTCAAATTGGTTGTACGTAATGCGTTGATTTTACACACAGATGTTCCCCATCTAGACCTCTACCGATTTTGCAAAGGAGATTGTGATGGTGCAATATTCTAATGAATTTTTATTTTCCTTTTATTTCTTATTTTTGAAATATTTATTTTAAAAAAATCAAAATTTCTTGCAGGGACTACTTTGTAAATTGCCTCGATATTGCACACAGTCATCTGGGTCAGCAAGATATTATTTTGGCCACCAGGCTGTACTGCAATGTTTTCCTTTTTTTAAATTTATAATTATCTCATGTGTGTGTGTGTGTGTGTGTGTGTGAGTGAGTGAGTGAGTGTGCGCACGCGCGCGCGCGAGCGAGAGCGCACATGAATATACATAGGCTATTGTAGACTTGTTCCAAAGAACGGTCAAACAGAATTGTTTGAAATTTTCTGAAAACATAGTCTGCATAAAGATAATAAAATTTGCAAACATGATAGGGATGAATTAATTTTTGACAAAGTTATCGGAGTTCAAATTTTGGGATCACGTGTCGGTAAGTGCTGCTACTATGCAAGTATACATACACGACATATATTTCGACGACTCCAAACGAAAAGCAGTTCTCTTTCCAAACTTCGTAGAAAGGTGGCTTTACTCGTTATTCTCTATGCTTGTCCACCAGGTGAGAGCACTGTCATAATGCTGGTTTTTCAAAGATTTTCTAATTGCATGATGATCAGTTAGAGTACATGTGAGCATGGTTATCATAGCACAGGGACACTAGTAAGCTTGTGAACATGCATAGTATGTTGTTTTGTCCAAAATCGTTGACCAGGTCCACTTCAAACTTACTGATTTTTTGGATGTCTGTCAAGTGTCGTATGGTCATGCTCCAGTCAATTTTGATTTATTTCTTTAGAAAACCTTAATATTGGGTTTTGAACTTGCAAACAAATACCCATGGATACCTCTAGGCCAGTTTGGGACTTATTTCGGGTTGCAAGTACCACGTTTAGCTGCGGATGGGCTGTTCACACAGCCCTCTTGCTTCGCGTGAATGTTTCTTCCGTCTGGCGTCACCGCTAGATATTTTTTGTTTTCCTGTTTTCGCCCAAGACATTGGCATACTTGCCAAAACCAATATGACATTTCTGTATTGGATAATTTTCATACAGCTTCTCCATCTAGAAATCAACTTGTGGTGTTCTTCCGTTTTACATATAGGCCGACGGCCTAAATACGAATTCAGACCTATAAGTTACAGGCCAACAGGGCTTAATTGTAGACGGAGGCACAGGCCAACGGGTTGTATCGGTTGGTGTAATAATATGAAGATCAGTCACTGGCTTGAATTTGCTCCCTTTAGACAGGGGCATGTTAATATCTTCATAATTTCAGTTTAAACATCCCTTCCATCACCTTTTCCTTTTGAATGTGTCTCTTGCATTTCCCCCATTTAACTGGGGCTTTACCACAGCCTTTGACGGTTTCGATCGCGTCTGACAAAGAAATTAAGTGCTTTATTCACGGGTATAATGTGCCAGGCTTAATTAAAATTACGATTGATCAACAAAATAGAATTCAGAACCATGTCGTTTAAAAAACAAAAATACAATAAAACAACGACAACAACAACAAAAAAATGCACGCTTCGCATGGAAAATCATTGACGATAACACATCACCCAAATAACCCTTGGCGGTTATGCTCATGTGCAGCCGGACAAGATATAGACTACGTTTACACATGTATCTTCTCTGTGTCCTTATTTCCCTGTCAATTCGTAATAAACGATTAATTGTTTATTATAAGTCAGAGATTTATCGTTTGATCAGAAAAAAGCATTTGGACCACATACATGGCGATATCCCAATAAATTGCATAAATATTATAGGCCTACAAACCAGAGCATAGCTAATACATGAATACAGAAATTGAAAGTAATAAACTGCAATAGACTGGCAGAAAAATGAAAGCGATTTTAGCTTTGGTAACGAAACAACATAAATAATCAAATTATAGCTATCTGGGTATAGAGATAAGAACAGATATTTCCCTCTCAAATTCCATACAAATATCAAATAATAAAATTAAGAAAGCTCAAGACAGATTATGCGATTGAAAAAAAAACTTGACACGTCGATAAGTGTACCGGCACAACCGAGTTTATTTCATAGATTATCACCCATGTCATGCGCCTTGAAGTGTGTGGGTGGGTGGGTGGCGGGGAGCGGCATCACCCAAAAAATGTTCGTGAAATAATGGTTTAAAATATCATCTGAAATACCCTTTTGAGATGTTTCATATAAAATTCTATTTGTTTGTTCGTTCACTCACCAGCTTTGCCTCAGAGTTCAAGGAAATCTGCAAATATTGCTGTGGTGAGTAAATTGGTAGAACATCCACCTGTTTTAAACTTATGTGTTGATATTGCCTATACGAAACCGAATTACTTGTCATATGTGTGCTATCTTTCTGATGCCGACAATGTAAAGCCATATGAACAAAATTTCTTGATTATCATCATTTTTAAAAATTTGAGTGAGGGAGAAGGGATGTCATTTTTACTTTTTATTCCTAATTTATTCGCATATGCCCGCAACACGTCACCACATTTACTATTGTGCAGTTTTTATCACTATTTTTATTGATTAATCAAAACTGGTATTCTTTCCTTTGCAGGTATTTCAGCACTAGCACACATTTGTAGGAGGGATGGACAATTACAGATAAACCCAATAAGATTAAATATAAATTTTCATCAAGGATTTTACTTACTTTGGGTATTCTCTCCCAATTTGTTATCAGTTTTAAATGTTACAAGTACCATGCACACCATCAGGTCTTAACTAATATTGGCTGCAGTCTTATAGCAATATCCTTGAAATCTGATTGACGACAATTGAAATATAATGAAAAGTGATTTTGATATTCTGGTAGGATGTCCAGTGAAAACTTTTTGTGTACATATAGTAATGAAAGAATAAGTGCATGCTCAAATGGCATTATGTATATATATATATATATATATATATATATATATATATATATATTGTTATAGTATAATGTATCACACGAGTGACGGATAGCGTCATAAACTAAAAAAGAGCTAATTCAATATTATTAGACCCATGTCCCCAAACTTGAGCGCATTAAATGATACTGAATCATACATGTCTGAGTTAATAGCTACAAGGCAAAAATTGCCCCCAAACATTATCATTGCTGAAATAAACATAAACAGCTTCAGATACTAGTTCGTAGTACTAAACGAGCTTCCATACCGCCGACTTGTGGACCTCCTTGTGGTTGTGGAAACAAAACTGGACGAAACTTATGGTTATGCCCAGTTTCATGCTGAAGGTGACAGACCATGTAGACGTGACCGCAATGAAAATGGTAGTATTGCCATTCTGTATGTGAGATCAGATCTACCTTCCAGGGAGAGGAAAGACCTCCAGCCTTCACAGGCAGAAGCTTTAAGTGTAGAACTACACATAAACAAGACAAAATGGTTTGTCACGGGGACATATCGACCGCCTGACATGCCACTACAAGCATGCATTCATAAACCTACAACAGTACTATAGATAAAGTTTATGCAAAGTACGACAATGTGATAATAACTGGCGATTTATTATTTTTTTTATTTATTTATTTATTTATTTATTTATTTATTTATTTATTTATTTATTTATTTATTTATTTATTTATTTATTTATTTATTTGATCTGTTGCATGCAACAAGGCCAACCATTGCGGGGTTTTGTGGGGGTGTCTTTTTGTTTGTTTGTTTGTTTGTTTGTTTGTTTTTTGGAGGGGGTGACATTCTTGCACTGATAAATTTTGTCAAAACTGCTATATGCTTTATGAAAAATAGCATACCATCCTTAATTGATGTCATTTTAACAAACGAACCAAATTTATTTATGAACACTATGTGTTTTGATACTGGACTCATTGACTGGCATCATGCCGTTTTAATTGTTATTAAGAGTACTGCTAAAACTGTGGCTAGGGTCAAAATGCACAACAGAAGTTACAAAGACATGAATGAAAAGGAGCTGACAGATGACCTCGGTAATGTGCCCTTTCATATTGCTCACATAGCTGACGATATGGAAGATACTTACTGGGCACATAATATGATTTTTAATGAAGTTTTAAATGAGCATACACCGATGAGAAAAATTCAAAAGACAAACACAGGCACCATTTATGAACGGACAATGAATCACAAGAGAGCCTTATTTAGAAAAACAAATAAAAAAACACAAGACTAATCGAATTTGGAACCGGTTCACCAAAATGAGAAACAAGGTCACTAGACTTAAAAGAGGTACGTTTCACCGAAAGATGCTCAAATGGACCCAATTCCAGAGAATTCTGGAAAACTGTTCCACCCTTTCCTACCAATAAATGTCTAAAAGATAGGGAGGTCATAGCATTGTGTGAGGAAGGAAATATTACAACAAACCAGAAAGATGTCTATGAAATTATCAAGCAATACTTTGTAAACAATGCAAAAGACATAGGAAAAAACAACCCTTCAATGCTTACTCAACATGGTCACCCAAGCATAAAAGTAATTAAAGAAAACCTCCCCTGCACAAACCCAGGCCACATTTACATCCATATGTGAAGATGAGATTGACAAATACCTGTACAAAATTGGCAAAAGAAAAGCAACGGGCCTTGATTACAGATCAATCAAGATGCTAAAACGGGTAAGGTTGCCAGAATTACACCCGTGTACAAGAAAAAAGACCCCATCCACACGAAAAATTACCGCCAGCTAAGCATACTACCTGTAGTTTCCAATGTGTTTGAGAGAGCAATGACCACACAATTAAACGAGTATTTTCGTCTTTTGCTCCACCCATACTAATCAGCTTTCCGTCCTGGTTATAGCTGCTGAACGGTGCTACTTGCACTGGTGAGGCGTGCCTTGGAGGAAAATAAGTTTGTGGGAGTACACTCATGGACCTTACGAAATCTTTTGATTGTTTGCCCCATACCCTTATTCTCGAAACACTTAGGACGTATGGACTCAGACAGTGCAGTAGATCTACAGGCCAGCTAACTCAAGGATACAAAACAGTGTGTAGTCTTGGGAAATCATACCCGTGTTTACAGAAATGTACTTAAGGGTGTACCCCAAAGCTCAATCTTGGGGTCTTTCTTTTTAATGTTTTTATAAATGACACTTTTTATTCCATCAAAGGCACCAAATTGTACAATTATGCAGATGACAATACGATTAGCCATTCTGCTGACTCCTTCACCGAATTTTTGAATGGCCTGGAGACTGAAGGTGGTGCCATAGTTTATTGGTTTGAAGCCAACGATATGGAGGCAAACCCAGATAAATTTCAGGGGCTTGCAGTAGGTAAGAAGACCTATAAATGATACCTACCTTCAGTGTCCATGACATCCACATCCCATAGGAGGAACATGTCATACTCCTTGGAGTAGACATTGACCACGTGCTCAAATTTGATTTTCATGTATCCAACATATGCAAAAGGGCGTCGAACCAGATCAACGTGCTCAAACGTATCGGTACCCACCTGCCCTTTAAGTGCAGAAAGGCAATATACCATGCCTTTTTAATGTCAATTTTGAACTTCTGTCCACTTGTGTGGAGACATTGTGGTGCTACGAGTTTAACAAAACTTGAGGCATTATATGGTTTAAACATATTTTTATTTCAAAAAGCGATTGGAAAACATGCAGAACCTATATTAATTCATTTTCATATTAATTAATTTTGAGGCATTATATTAGCGGGCACTGAAATTTGTTCATCAAAATTTTGACAGCACGTATGAAAACATCCTAAACAAAGCGGACACGTGCTCACTGCAAGTGATATGGATGAGGTTAACTGCAATTGAAACCTTTAAAATTTTTAATGGAGAAAGATCAACCTATATGACTGACCTGGTAAAATGCAAAAATTTAACATATAATTTTTGGTGCACAAATATCCTGGAAGTACCAAGGGTAAGAACAGAACCATACGGCAAACACAGTTTTAGATACTCCTGTACCAAAATTTGGAATGAGCTACCATGAAAAATAAGGGTTGCATGAACATCAAGGTTTAGTAATAAAAAAAAAAAACTGATTTGAGTATGGAGTGGCAATGAATGTAAATGCACCTTATGTAAATACTAGCAATATTAGTTACTAAGGCATTATATCTCGATTTTTTTTAAGTATTTCTCGATGTACAATTCACCTGTATAGCGAAATGTAAAAGCTCATTGAGTTTATGTTATTGTACAGACCCCAATTTAAATGAAGTTTACTTACTTATTTATGAATTTTATATGCAAATCCGTTCTGTCAAGTATCATGATTGATGCATGTACTCTCACATTTAAACGTATCACTATAGTAAATTGTGAGCCACTAGCTGTGACCATGTATTCTACATGTATTTGTTCTATACTCGCACATTTATTTAGAGACTCACTGGAGACATTTAGTAACATGATTTCTCTTTAAACTTAATTTTGGTTGCTTTTGACTGTGCAGTTTGAGTCTCTTACGGTGGAGGAAATAGGATAGCAGTCATGAGATACATTCAGACTGTCTAGTAGGTGTACTGTACCAGCGTGGAAACAAACATCCTCAAAGCCAGCAGTATCAAATGGCTTCCATTGGGTTGTGTACAATCCAATTTAGCTTTGACAAATTATACTGTTCACTCTGTCTTCATTAACGTCGGATAAATTTGACCCGCATTTGTACATTTCGTCTTCCATCAATTTCTCAGGTTTAATGCTATCCACAGTATACAGTGATTGAACACAATCGATCTTTTAATTATATTACCCGCCGTAATGATTGAGAATTTTTATTACCTTATGCATTTGACAGATAGACAGACAGATAGATAGATATATAGATAGATAGATAGATAGATAGATAGATAGATAGATAGATAGATAGATAGATAGATAGATAGATAGATAGATAGATAGATAGATAGATAGATAGATAGATAGATAGATAGATAGATAGATAGATAGATAGATAGATAGATAGATAGATAGATAGATAGATACTCTTCAGGCAATCCGGGACCTTCATAATTTGCCATGATTGTTTAAAAAACACGTTTTCCTCATGAGCAGTTCTACAAAAACATGTTTTCATTTACCTCAGGACAAATGTAGCCCTTTACACAGCGCATATTCCTTTGAGCTGATATGGTTTGTTTCATTAGGTCAATAATGGTTAAAAGTCAGGCGGCCTACCGGGTGATTTAATTGTCAATTCCCTAACATTTGTGAACCAGGAAGTAGCTTGGCCACATTATAACGGCTGACTTTCACGATGATCTTGATATTTAACGCCAATGCAGCTTCCTTTGCATGAGGGCAGGCATGATAAAATAAAAATTTCACATGTGTACCCATGGAAAAAAAGCTAAATAGTCATGCTGTATGTCTTTCTATACCGCAGTGCTGTGCTGTAGTTATACCAAGTCTGAAATGATAACACTAACTGTATGCTACAACAGCCCTTACTCTTTGAGATTGTTTTTAGTTTGACACTATCAGAAATTCTGTAGTGCCAGTGTAATTGTACAGTTCGTCTGTTATCATGTAAAGTCGTCAGAAGTACAGGGAACATTAGGCCTTATTTCCGTTGGGATTCATTATAAACTTAAGTTTCTTGATATCCGTACGATTTTTAAAAAAATGGCAGTTACCATTGTTCATTTTTTCGAAAAGGTCATGCCTTAACATATAGTATAGGCATTGCAGTGTAATATTACGTGTATTTCATCTTCCACCTGACCCACACCGCATATGGTACATTTTATTTGTTTAAACTGTGTTGTGAGTAGGTATATTGTCCAGTTTCTACTGCCAGCGTACGAGCACTTATTCTAAGTTTACTGAGATTCTTTCTTTTCTTAACAGCAATATTACTTTGCAGGCAAGGTTCTAGAACAAATTTGTTCTTGGCTTACAGTAGTACCGAACTTCTTTTGTTCATCTCTGTCAACACCATTTGATATGTCTTAGTTACTGACACTCATAAATAGTTGGAATCCGTGTTCTTTATCTCGTAATGGGTGTAGACTTATTGATTCCTTCCAAGTTACTTCAGTAAACTGCATGCCAGTATGATACAGAATATCATGAATAATTTTGATCTGGCAATCATTACCGGAGAAAAATTGTTCATCGTTTTCTCATCAAACACTTGAATACGAGCGAATTCTGCTTATAATTTTGTAGATGAATCCAGTATTTTACCACTTTACTTGCTACATCAATCATACTCGGTAGCTCCCAAGTTCAACCATTACAGCAACATCTGTAGCGCCTCGGCGGACTCCAAGTATGTATTTGCAAAACTCGGCGTGTACTTATGCTTTCTGGGGGCAGGTTTAGAACAAAGTGACATAAGAAATCGTTATTGTTTAGTCTCTTTAGCAGGGTAGGCAACAATACTTCACTAATGTAACACATTATCGGTGTAATCAAAGGGTCAAATAGCTTCAACGACAGCTTCACACTATCATTCACTGGAAACTGTCTAATTTGAAAAGTGCCTTGTTGGCCTGGTGTTTTAATTTAGTTAAACCAGGATTGACAGTGTCAGAGGCACTGAATTGTACACCTAAATGATAGTAATTTTGTTCGACATCTATGGGCTTTTGTTCAAAACAAAACAAGGGAACTTGACCTTGCCCCCCCCCCCCCAACCTTGTTGAATGCTATAATTGCTGGTTTTTTACAATATTCACAGTAAGTTTCCATCTTTCACAATATTCTGGAAGCTTATCAAGTGTACATTGCAGGCCAGTTGATGATTGCGACATCAGAACGAGATTATCGTTATAGTGCAAGCAGTTAAATGTAAGATCATACAACTCTGCATGGTCTCAGAAATCATTGAAAATCGCTGGCAAATCGGCAATTAAGGAAGAGATTGAACAAAATGGGACTTAACACACAGCCCTGTTGAACACCGATATTCGATGCAAACGACTCTGTGTTTCCACTAGCTGTCTCAATGCAATATCTCACCTCTTTGTACATGGATTGAAGAACATTCAGGAAATTACCATCCACATCATATGATAATAGCTTGTACAAGAAAGCTTGTCTCCAAACAGTGTCAAATGCACATTTAACACCAACAAAGCCAACATACAAGCGGTCTTTTTTCGCGCTGCAGTTCAAGTATTTTTATCGATTAAAGTTTTCATACTGTAAAAATGTGATCACCTGTTCTTCTGTCCTTTTTAAATCTTATTTGTTGCATGGAAATGGTATTTTTATATTTTCCAACTGAGCAATTTTTTTGTATGTTTGGGGGGGGGTGTTTTGGTTTGTTTTTGTTTTTGTTTGTTTGTTTGTTTGTTTTTTGTAGGTTTTTTTGTTTTTTGTTTTTTTTTTTTTGTTTTTTTTTTGTTTTGTTTTTGTTTATGTCTAACTTTGTAACATGTTAACATGTTTGCGTTAAAGGACTGTGCATGTAAAATAGTTGCTGTGTTCTTTAAATTCTTATAAAATTGGTTACAATAAGTTTGTAACCTCAGACACTGGGTCTGAAGCCTCGCAATTCCCGTTAGACACGCTGGATATAATTTGATGTATTTTATCCTGTGCACTTGAAGATAGTAGAACAGTTCTATATTTGATGTCACCATCGTTTTTCCAAACGAACTTGTAACTTTTACAGTCGATACACCATGTATATTTACCTCCAAATTGACAGGTCGCTATGCACGTAGCCATCATGCAGTGTATAGAATGGGCCGTTGGATTATATTCATGAAAAATCTCAATTCTTCTGAATAAAGCTAGGTTTCCTAACATAGGCAATTGTCAGTGTCACCCATTAACCTGCCATTTAGAATACTGTGGCTGCAGAGCCGCAAAATATAAACAGAGTAAAATGTAGACATTTATATTTTGCGTTAACGCAAAGTGTAGATACTGACTCCAAATCAGAAATGAAATTCCACATTATAAACTGAACGTAAAATGTAAACCTCGACATTTGGGTCAAATCAAAATGTAGTTATCGAAAAAAAATCTGCAAAACATGTTTTTTTGGTGATACAAAATGTAGACTGACGCCAAACGTAAACAACAAACCTGTTTCAAAATTGTCCAAGTAGAGACCAAATGATAAATACACGCTAGTTGCGCTAGTGCCTTCCAGAAATAAACTGCATTGTGAAATCTGAATAGACGAGGGTATCATTTCTCATGAAGCTACACAGTAACATACAATATATATATATATATATATATATATATATATATATATATAAAGAGTCTTACTACTACGAAACACATACTTTCATCCTTCTCATTAGATATTGTCGCTTAGTTTGTTTCCTTTAAAAGTGAATAAACAACCCTGTCAGCATGGGTGAGAGGCCAGTATATAAAATAATTTTGAGAAAGTTGTTTAAAAATGAAAATATATACATTTGATGTTCATTATATTCCCACTCCAGACAGATCAAAGATCAAAACTTCCAATTTCTTGAAAACAAATGCTTATAAAAGTCTCGGCCTTCGACATTTTTGCACCAACATTGAAATAAAAGGCCTACTTCATGAACTGAAAACGTTTTAAAGAAGGTTGGTGACGGTGACATTTTTTTTTTTTTACATCAAAGTACTTCTGAGAATTCAAAAACAGATGGACTATAAACGTCAATTTTGTGACATTACGGTGTTTAACAGGCTACCTCAAACAGGTGGCTGGAAATCTGTAAAAATCGCCCTGCAGACACTGAAAAATTAATGGGTTGTGATTCAAAAATATTTCCCAAACAAACAAGACCCACAAAAATGGTACATGATGTTTCAATAGGCAAGGTAGGAATAGAAGGTTCAAGAACTGCGTAAAAGAAGGCACTGCAGTCAGTGGAGGGCTAGGGTTGTGTATCCCATTACTTTACATTGTAATTTGCAACTTAATAACTTGAAAACTACTGCACATAGAAACACCAAATTTCAGACAGTAAATCTACATGCATGACTAAATTCCTCATAAAAATCATATAACCACAGCAACAAAAATGACTGGTTTATTTCAGGTTGCTTTAACATACAAACTAATGGGAATATACAGATCTAGCCCTCCAAATGTTTGTGTATTCAGTTGTGTATTGGGGAGAATTCATACCTCAGAGCTAATTCTGACCTTTCCTATTAAAAATATTGCAGAATCTCCGGTTGTACCGTTGGCGAAATGGAAAGTAGATCTTAATATTGATATGTCACAAGAACAGTTTAATAATTATTTTAATCTGATATACTGCACTACTATTTCTGCCAAGTTGAGGGTCTTTCTTTATCGTTTCTTAAATCGATGCTTTAGAACAAACACATTTGTATTTAAGACAGGTTTAATCAGATTTACTCTAACATGTTGAAATATTATTGGCAATTCTCAAATGTCAAAGAAATATATTATCTGTCGGTACCTCTTATCTTCTTTCAAACATTACATATATTATTGTGACTGTATATGATGGCTCAATAAAAAAAGCATATAATTTTCTGGAAGTGATGGGTGCTGGTGATCATCTCCTGCATGCGGATTTTATGGACTAATTCTCTTTACTCTCAGCAAGATAATGGACAGCTGGTACTTAACTGAGCAGCCGTTCAGGAATGAATAACCTTGTTGTTTACATGGACTCTGTTTATCTCTATGTGTACTATTTTTATATACTTACTGTAGTCCTACTGGTGTTTGAAATAAAGACTGAATATCTCACAAGGTCATTTTCAAGATAGCCTACTATAGATATTTTAGACACCAGGCGTATAGTCGTCTAGTTTATAAATTTTGCCCAAACACATGGTTGTAAAATTTTGCTCAACACATTCGCATGAAATAAACGGCGACTGAAAGATATTTATGAATGAAGGACCTAACTTAGGCCTTGGGACGGATATTTGGGTTTGGTGAACAAAGGATTTATTGTATTGATTTCGGTCGCCAGAAGTGGAGAAAAGGTGCTAGAACCGTGTTCAGTAATTAAAAAAGGGCAAAAATCCGACCCTTTTAAAGTTTAACTGTTGAGCATAATTTCACAAATTTTAAAGTTTCTTTGATCAATAGATTTCCTGAACCCTTGCACAAAATTCAAAGGAGACCCCTTTGCTTATGTCATGAGGGGCTTACCCTCTTACCCTCCACATTTAAAGTCACAAGTTTTATTTGAACATGTTGCTTGGACCGCGCATCTGAGCGAACAGATGATATGCAATTTAAATGGTAAAGATTGGACAAAAAGTGACAAAAACAGCTAACTTTAACCTGTGGTGAATAGCGCAACTGCAAGGCCACAGATGCGTAAAAATCGTATTTTTCAATTGTTAAAAGGAGGTCTTTTTAAAGTCTCAAAATCTCACACTTTTTTCTTTTCTTCTGGATGCTCTAAATTTGTTATGTGCTGATGCAAGTTTCGAATGTATATGCCTTTGTGTCACTTGTCTGTAATTTCCTGTGAGAGAACACTAATGTTTTTGCATGCGGGCTAAAAAGGTGTAGACCTACAGGTATTTACCAAATATTGGAATGGGCGCACGGTGTAACAAATAAAGTTCGTTTCATTCAACTTTTGCTGGGCTTTATGCTTCTGTTGTTTCTTTTCTGAAAAGAATACACAATACATTTGTCAGTGTGATTGTACATATGACGTACACATCATTTGATACGCGTGTGACATGTAGTCCACAATACTCTAATTATACTTAAATTATAATAATGCTGCAGTCATCTGTTGAATGAAATCACAGACAGCTTACGCGTAAACTGTAATCGTTCTGGGTAATTAAGTTACAATGATAAATATTCAGTTGAACACAATAGGACTCTATTATGAAAAAAGAGGTGCAGGGATGCGGGTCAGTGTGATAGTGTTATCATAATTTAGAACATAACCAGAGAAATTTTATTTCCTTGTCATCAAATCAGTGTGCGTACCTCGAAAACTTTTAAAGATTAATTTTTCAGTACTAATTAAACTCCTGCAGCGAAGATTTTTATTGAACGGTTGTTCAAAAGAGACATAAACAGTTGAGCTGTTTCACAAACCTATAAATTGAAGTTGGACTGGTACTTTAATCTATAAAAGTTCTGAAGTTACCCAAGATTTAAATTGTGTGTACATGTATTTGACTAATTTGCACAGATCAAATAGCTAAAAAGTTGATTCATGTTTCCTTGGATGCAGATATTTCACAATTGAAGTTAGAATGACACCTTTACCCACAACAATATTGAAGTAGAATATTCAAGATTTAAGTGTTTTTTTTTTTAATTTGCACAATGTGCATAAATTTCAATGATACAACCTTGGCCCATATATCGCTTGGTGCAGCTATGTCACAGACCTATCAATTGAGGTTTGAATGATACTTCTATCTATAACAGTTTTGAAGTTGTTCGAGATTTAAATTGTGCGTATTCTAATTTGCATAAGTTAAAATTCTACAACTTTTGGTAGTGGTCAATTGCATGTGTCAATAGCAGAAACCTAAGTGTAAATGGTATCTCTACCTTTTATAGTTTTGAACATTTTTCAAGTGCATCTAATCACCATAAATTTTAAAGTGCATCTAATCAGCATAAATCAAAATTCTACAAGTTTTGCTTGTGGTTCATTGCACGCGCCTACAGCACAAACATGTGAACTGAAGTTGGTGTGGCACTTCTACCTCTAATAATTTTGAAAATATTCAACATTCAAACTGTTCAAGTGCATCTAAATAGCATACATCAAAATCTACAACTTTAGCTTGTGGATCCTTGGCTGCGCCTACAGCACAAACCTACGAATTAAAGTTGGAATGGTACATCTGCCTTTAATGGCTTTGAAGTTTTGAAAAAATTTCAAATGGCGCTAATTTGATTTATTTCCAACATGATGACTATTCCAAAGCAAAGAATGCATTTCACTTCTTGGTCTATCACCATGCCCTAGTTTGTGCTTTTCTTTTCGGAACAATACCATAGTGTCCCAGAAAAAATTAGGGCAAAATTCGCATATAATTGGGTAGGTAAGTAGGTAGGTAGGTAGGTAGGTAGGTTGAAAGGTAGGTAGGTAGGCAGACAGGCAGGCAAGCAAGTAAGTAAGTGAATAAATAAGCTTTGTTTGCTTGGTTGATTTATCCTTCTTTGCTATTAAGCACGGATCTCAATTCATGTTGAAAAATAGACAAAGACGGAGCTGACACCACCTCTTGTGGAAGACTATTCCATTTATCAACTAGTCTGTTGGGGGGGGGGATTTATAGGTGCCAGTCCTTGCATGCTTCTTCTCTAACTTATAAGAGTGACCAAGTATAGAGTCCGATTTGGATAGGGAAAACATCTGTCTGGACTATTTTTTATATAGACCATGTGACATTTTGTAAGTCTCAAACATGTCACTGAAATTTCTGCGATCCGCAAGGGTTTCTAAATGCATTTCTTTTGAAGAAAGCTTCAGGCAACGTCTGTGCACTGACTCAAGAAGAACTAAGCTTTTTACATTTTTATGCCATTTTGCTCTTACCGTTGGCCCCTTATTCCAGCATTGGTCTCACTAAACTCTTATATAATGTAGGGCCTATTGATTTTATTTTCAAGAGCTGTAAAGCATCTTTTTATCAACTCCAATCTCTGGTCAGCTTTGTTTACAACTTTTTCAATATGTAGTGAAGGTGAAAGATTATCAGTTACTAACACTCCAAAGTCTTTTTGCTGTTTTGCTTGACTTCATTCTACACCATTTAGAATATACATTTTCTTTTCTTTGTCTTTGAGTTTCAGTACAACATATTTGTCCGCATTGAAGTTCAGCAACCATGCATGTGTCTGACCAACAACTTGGTGAATTTAAGTTGTCTTGAAGTTTTTCACAGTCAGTGACTGAGTATATTTGTCCATAGACTTTCGTGTCACCAGTAAACATTTTGGTAATAGAAGTAATATGACTAATAATGCCTGGGACGTCATTAACATAAATAAGAAAGAGCAGCGGACCCAAGATTGATTCCTAGTATAAGGAACGCCACTTGTCACTTTTTTGCCATTTCGATACCCCATTTCTGAAAATTACTCTTTGCCTTCTTCCTCTGAGAAAGCTGTCTCACCATGACAGTACTTTTCGCTTAAAACCTGCCTGTCTTGGTTTACGGAGCAGTCTGGTATGGGGCACACAGTATCAAAAGCTTCTGCAAAATCCAGATATAGGCCTATAACGTGCGTCTCCATCTTTTCATTTAAGTTACAAGACCAATCACAAAGACACCCAAACACATGTGTCACACAGCTACAGCTATCCTGAAATTGAAAACCATGCTGATCACCGCTAATAGTACTTTTATTGTCTAGGATTACCGTGCTTTCAGTATTTTATCATGAAAAAAATCTTTCTAGAAGCATTCAAGCTTGATGATCTGACTGGGGAGTGATACAGGTAATAACAGTCAGTGCAATTGGAACAGAGTTGTCTGGATTCCTTCTTATGCAGGGGGTTACATTTGAATCCTTCCAACTTTGTGGTAGAAATCCAGTTAGCAGAGATTGATTTAAACAAAAGTCATTGAAAAGAGCCAGTGGTACATCACGATTTCGACAATTTCTCATGACATTTATGCTAACCTCATCAGGAGCACTCGCTTTGTTTAACTTTAACTTCGATAGTATGTCTCTCACAGTGTTTAGCTGGATGGCGAAGTCGAGAAACTCGATGAATAAATGATGAAATACAAACACATGTATGCACACATACATATGATATGAAATTCTCTGGACTGCAGAGGCTGGCCCAGATCATGTTTCAGATAAAGCGCCAAATGACGTCATCACCCTAAATGCCATGCGCAAAATTAATCCAACATGGCGACTTACAGAGACTATGGGAATCGAGAATCGGCAAAATTCATTGAAATATCAAATATCTGGAATACATTTTGTTTATCGTAGGACGATTTCTAGAAGATCCACTCAAGGTAAGTTGAAACCAACAGGAGAATTAGCAATCAGGATACAAGGAGAATCAAAATTCTTGTGATTCATCACTTACGACGGTACCCTCCCCCCTCAACCTTAGTCTCAATGAATGGTGAGCTTCATGATCATGGCTTCATCGACAAATTCTAATCAGGTTGGACAGACCATTTTCTGATGAATGTGACAATGCTGGTATTGACAGAAAGTAGAATTGTTGATAATTAGACATTTCAGCTAACAGTTTTATGTGGACTGGTTACAGATGCTCAAAAACGTCAGGTTTATTTTGACAGCCGTGTGGGTCCTGCGGCCATATTGTTGTTTTGGTTTGACATGCTGCCTTGCTGGCAGTCACGGCTATTCAGGACGATGTTATTGTTAATATATATATGTCGCTTTAAGTGACAAACTGAGAGGTTACCTTTATATTGAGATCACGAAACCATGTCATTGTCCACATACTGAGACTGGTCGTAAATCCCAGACTACAGAGAATCAGATATATGGCAGTGTCCGTGAAGATCATTTCGCGTTTCTCAACATGAGACTCAACGGGCAGGAATAATAAATTTATGGAAGATGGTGTAAAATCAGATAAACGGACATTGGTCATTTGACCTGATGACAATCACTGAGTCAAACAGTTTTTGCCTTGCCTTTGACCTGGGAGTCTTATTAAAAGCCCATCAGTGCCAATTGAAGGTTTTGATGATGAGGGTGATAAATCAATTCCCACGGCTCAAAATATAATACTAGTAATAAATAGTAGTATTATTGTATTACCATTACCAGATGTCATGTCCAGTCTGAAATACTGATCCCCCAGCCAGTGCATGACTTGGGAAAAGCTGCAAGCTCAACATATAGGGGGGTAACTTTTTAAAGCTTATGGGTTTTCTCGAAATTGTGGGTATTTCCCACTTATGCCAAAAAAGGGGGGGAGGGGGGGATTTGCCATCAGAGCTATAGCTAAAAATAAACACATATGACAGACGTTACCATATGATGTGCCTCAATGACCACGTCTAGTTTTCTTGTCAAGTCTTGCACTTGTTTTCAGTGATTGAAAATGTTGAGCAAAATATAGCCCAACATAGGCCTATATTTTATTCCACGTACATGTAGTTGATAGCTTTGGAAAAACACTGTATTTGATGAAAGTATGTTAACTCCAATTTTGCCTTAGAGCATAGACACCAGAGCAGTGGAAAGTGTCATTTGACTGTTGGACCGATTATTAAACTTGTATCATGGAGGAATAATACAGATCTACTATTCCTCCATGATGCAACTTAGGAGACTACATTATTTTAAGCTGCATCTCACATGGACACTAGCTCACCTGCTATTTTAGAGTTAGACCATTCATACTGTCAACAAAAAAGTGGTATCGTATTGCAGGTGGTCTAAAATACAGGTAAATTAAGGTGAGAAATAGACCAGGCACATGGAAGGGTGGTTTTTAAAAGAAGTACAGTATTTCATGAGAGGTGGTCTTTAGAGCATCAAGGGACAAGAATTAACCGCATTTAAAAATACACATTCCATCCACACTGTTTACCAAATTCCATAATTTACCACATGTGGTAATTTTGTAGGACAAAATGTATTGATCAAATTTTGAAATCGGACAGTATTTTGTATTAAAAAGTTGTTGCAATATCATAATTTAGTCTATTCCTAATGCAGGCTACTTGCTGCAACAATGTGTGTCACAATCAGATCAAACTACAATAAATATATCTTTCACATGCATGTTTTTAATTTAATAGTTTTCATTTTTTTTTATTTACAATTTTTGCAGATTTTGTCCTTAATTTTTAAATTCCACATCTACAGCCCATTTCCGTAAAAATGGTTGCTTCTCCGCAGTTGCAGTGTATGTGTGTCCCTGCATGCAGATCTATATTGCTGTATGAGGCCTACATTTTTTAATAACTGTCATGGTACTTTGCTATGTGTGGTCATTCCAGTTCAAGCATTTGCTTTATCTAGGTATTGTATATTCCTTCAGTATGTTGTCTCTCATTTGATCATGAAATGTACAGCCTATCATAAAAGGCATCTCATCTTCAATGCAGTACCTTGGTCCTCTTCTTACAAGGCCCCGCTTGCCAAGACCATGTGTCATTTGGGACGGCTATTTTAGTGAAGAAAGTAGTCATTTATAGTATATTGTCCCTCTCAAGAAATGCCACCCTGTTAATATAGAGCTCTATGTTTGTAGTGCCGTAGGAATAGCATTACAGGGAGATGTGTGCACTTAAATATGTGTTGATTCTCTTGCATTTAATGATGCTTTTGTCATTGAATTAAATTTTTCCACTGAAATAATCAATGTGTCTCCAAAATAAATTTTTAACATCATCTTGTTGCTGTCCATGGCCAAATTTCTGTTTGATTGTGCAAAAACCTCCAGGTTTATAAATATATCCATTGTACCCAATGTGGGTCTGCCATCCAACTGGATACTAAATGATGTGTGTGTGTGTGTGTGTGTCCTCTTTTCTATTTTAGTTTGGTTAAGGAAATTTGTATTCTTAGATCTTTTTGCAAGGTTTTGGGTCACATCGTCTGTTTGAATATTTAATTTCCAACTTTGTACTGGAAAGATGCAACTGCAGCTCACCCAAATGAACTAACCTGTAATATTGAGAGAGCAAATGATCCGTTTAACTCAGCTCAAAGTCAGTGATACCTGTATGGGTAAAAAAATGTAGATTCTTGTGTTGTGTACATGATGTTTTGTGTATGATGTAGCAGATTCCATGCATAAACACAGAATTCAGGATTAAAAGCAGAAGAGACAAACTTGCACAGAAATATATACATGGAGTTGAACCACTAAGCTCTGTACAAAGCCAAGATAGTTTTGGAGTCTGGATTAGTCTGTCAATGAAACTCAGAAACCATGATGTGGAGGTACTAATGGTTTTGGCAGGAGGACGAGGGGGATGAAGAAGATATTTTATTGCAAATGATGAGTATTTACATTGTATGAGATTTTTTTTATAAAATTATGCAGTTTTTTCAAGTAAGGTAATGCAGTGGAGCATCTGGTAGACAGCTAATTGTTGCAGTGCACTGTGCATCTAGTGAAAGGGCACAGGCAAGTATGCTGATGACGTTAAATGGGAAAATAGTAAGTAACTTTCTTGTTTGTGCAGATCACTTATTATGTCTGTCAATGTGACACACAGAATGGTGATGCAACATAACAAGTCTGTTGAGCAGTCACTTTGTGGAGCTGGCAGACAGCGAGCAGTCAGTCTTGGTCATCTTTTGTCAGATCAGCTCTTTTAAAGCTGCAGTCTGTTATGATAGGCCATATGTATATTTGACAGTCAGGGCTATATTAATAAATAAAAAGCATACACCTTAATATGGAACTATTATACAGAATCAAGAACAAATAGTTGAAACTTGTATATTAAAATATTAAAGTAGCTTCCACTCAGAGGGTTACTCAGGGTATGGCTGCGAGAAGAGTCCCAGTGTGAGAGAACAAGGAAGGAAGACCAGCTGATTAGTCACCTTTTTGTCAAAAGTATATTTTATATGTTGAAATTACTTTTCATGAAGATGTCTTGAAGTGTGCTCACAGACATATAGAGAATCTCCATCGCTAACTGGATACAGGTTCACAGATGTGACAAGCAAGTTTGAGTGATACATCACTACACTGAAGGGGGAGTAATGTATCCCTCAAATGGAGCTTGTGAGCCTCATAGATCTGTGAACCTGTATCCAGTTACAAGATGGTGATTCTGTTTGTCCCAAGTTTAAATGCAGAATAGGCATGAAGTGATGAGAGTGTTTGTGCAATAAATAACAGCATGTTAGGGTAAATTGGTTTTGTACACATCGCAAAGGGTAGACAATTTAAGTCCAGTAAAAGTGAGTAGCATTACAGTTTGAAAATGGAGCTTTGCTGTTAGTGCTGAGAGGAAGAAGGAACAAACTGCAGAATTTTAAAGAATTACTTTAAGTTGGTCTTTAAGGATGTGCCACTTCACTGACAAAAGGTGAAAGCAGTAAACAGGAGGGAATGAATGTCATTGACACAACAGTGTATGTGCTGCTGCACAACAGAATGAGGAAACATGGTCATGGAAGACTGTGGATGGACAGAGAACACACTGTTTTAGGCATTACCGTGATTCAATCATGTTGACAATGATTGTTCCTGGGCCAATAAAACATGCTCCCTACAATCATGCCAGACATTCAGTTATTGGCGTGGGACATGGATGTCACAGTGGGAGTAAGAGTGAATGTAGCAGTTTGTGGTGTTTCAGACATGAGTTGAGGAGCACTCAGAGAAGGCAAGATGGCCAGCTCTTGGCAAATATCAAAGCAGGACGCGGGTACCAAGTACCATCACTGGCTTGAGGACATCCAAGATTTGTCAGGATTGCATTCAGTTGTCATGTGCATGAGAGTGACACTGTTATCTAAAATAATTTGTCTTCCAATTGTAAATCTATGGAAGTTACTCAGGCTGAAGCTTGTGGACTTAATTGGGTCCCTTGCAGGGGTAGAAATTAACTTATTTTAAATGGTAGCAAGAGTTTGCTACCAAGTTTAATTTCTGGTAGCAAATCTGAGAATAGAGTAGCGAATCAGGAGGGTTTGGCGAGCGCCCACCTGGTGTGTGCGAAGGCATGCCCCCTCCCCCCCAACGAAAATATTGAAATTAAGGATGCAAATTGATGCACTCTGAGGCACTTTTTGACAGAAACTGAATTTGTGATTTTTGACCCACAAAATTTTGGCAGCAAAGGTTTTCTACTGCACAATAAATATAGGTAGCAGACCATAAAAGTTGGTAGCAAATGCTGCCAATGCTACCCCTAATTTCGACCCTTGCCTTGTAATGCCCCGCCTGCCTGCCAACAGAGCACAGGACAATCTTAGTCATCTTTTTGTGACTACTTAAAAACCTGTTTGCATGGACAGCATAAATACAAAGTTCACTTGGGTCAATGATGACATCTTGATAGTAAAATCTATAATTTTGTTCCTCCATGACATTGTTTCTGTTATAAAATTTTACTGTGTATTGTTTTGTTAATTATATGCAAGTACAACCTGGTTTATACTTGTGTCATTAGAAATGGGGACATATTTTTGGTATAGACCCTGCACATTGTGGAGGTAGGGAAAATGGAGTCTTGAAAAATCTTGGCCAGTTAAATCTAATGGTTCGTGTAGGCTAATATGACCACCATCCCCATTTCCACCCCCACCTTTTCTTACCAGGGAGTTATGGTCATTAATATATGATCATGATGTGTAGTCAGGTCGTTTGTGTTGTCATGGTGGGACACTTGACCTGAAAATCCATTTGTGAATCCTTAACTTGACTATTAGATAGCAAAAGTTTACATGCTAGGACAGCTGTTTATGGTCATTAACATGATCCACTCCAATGTGTGGTATTGCATCCCTGTTAAGGTGGAATTATGGCACTGACACTTTAAAAGTGACAGGAGGTGGTGTATTCAAATTTCTCATGAAAATAGATGCCATTCACAGTACCAGTATGCACAAAGTCAGTAAGTTTTTGCTTTGCTCATCAGCAATTCATCAAAGGCAGAACTGCAATGTGCAATGCAAGAAGCACTGACTAGGGCCAAATTTGCCATTAATGGAATAAGTTCAGAATGAAGATGTTGAGACACCCTGCAGCGATGAGCTGCAAAAGGAGTGAACTTAAGGGAAACAAAAATATATGTTTGTTTTGTTGCTGTTAACCTAATTATGCCATTAGAACTTTATGAATTTTGTAATCAGTGGTCAGAATATTGGGTGACAAGTGTAACATTATAAGTTATCTTGAAATTTATTGCAAGGTTGCAGGGTGATCCCAAACACAAAGAAGATGCAGCTAATTATATATGATAGGAAAAAAATACACAAGATGGATCAGCTTTAAATTACAGTGTACTGTTGTCACGTATTCAAGTGTACATACATATAATGTCATTAAACGTGATTTTCCACACATTTATTCGAGCAATGGGGTGCCATCCAACAAAAGTGGATGTCCCCTTTGGGTGTAAATTCATCTCAACGTAGTGGTTCTGAGTGGCTACTATTTGTCTCCAAATATATAAAAAATGAGAGTGTTATGTAATCTCCTGTGCAAGATTCTGTTTTGAAGCCGTTTGAAAAAAAATTATGCTTTCATGCTCATGAATGCATTTCTTTTTTCTTTTTTTTCTTTTTTTTTTTTTTGATTGTCGTGTGTTGTGGGTGTGGCTGATGTATATTCCGGTCACTAAGGTCTACAGATCTTTCAGTATGTGATACTGGGATTTGTAGGTCGTGTGAGATCAATGTTGTCCCCTGGTACTTCTTAGTTCATTCAAAATCGATTTGGCCTATAATTTGATTCTAATGAAAGAAAAGGTGGTTTTTAAGCTTTATTTACCATACGGTTTTGGATGGTTTTATCTTCGTTACCTTTTTTGTAAACATGGTTTAAAAAACGTTATTTTTTGGGGTTTTTTTTTTAAGACTGTAAAAAAAACATAAGGTGAGGATGTCACCCTTACTTTATGCTTTTTTACAGTTTTTCTTTTGGGGGGGGGGGGGACTAGAATATTTTGAAGATTTGTCTAATTTTTAGAGTCTACACAGGACCCCCATTGACACAGAACCATTTATGTCCTGTCATGCCTGGTAAATTGCAATAGGAAGGCCATCTGACCCTTGCCAAGGGTCAGTGGGGTCATTTCATTGGTCTCATCATAGGGGTTTTAAATCACAGGTAAAGTTCATTGTACATGAAGAAGTGCTCTTAAAGCCACATTAACCCTTTGCATGGACAAACAGTGCCAAGATGAGAAAGGGTAAATAAGCCTTGTCAACAAGATCACATTTTAGGAGCAACCTGGGGGTTTACACTTTGTGTAGGAATATCTGTTACACTCCATTATGCCCTCTGTTACAGCTTCTTGCCTCCCTGGCTTTGTGCTGAATCACATTTTATGGCTGCCATGCAAAGGGTCAGTGCTGTCCCTGTTATTGATGCATAAGATTAGATGAAGTTTGTGTGTGGACTTATCTCCTGAACTTGATGACCAAGCTCCATGTAATCTCACTTTCACTCCTTACACTCGTAACTTGAGTCTGGTGTGTTTCTCAAGTTGAGATCAAAATTCAGCTTACAAGTACGGATAAAAAGTTCTTTGGTGATGTTGTAAATATGGTGTGTCTAAAAAAAACAGAAAAAAACGAAGCTTGGCTGACATGCACTCTATATCCACATCATACATATATGTATTGAATTTATCATTGATGTACCCCCCACCACCAAACACACACACTTAAAACAAACCATCATCTGCATTTTTTCCTGTCCAAAGTGAAGAGTGGAAAACTAGTGGCCGTAAGTCAAGTTAGCAGGCAAACTGCAGCCCCAACAGAGACACAGCTCAAAACTCTGCTTTCATGCATGTCTGTCAGTTTTGTGCACTTGAGATCAGGAG
Source organism: Hermodice carunculata (assembly GCA_964020975.1). Taxonomy (NCBI): domain Eukaryota; kingdom Metazoa; phylum Annelida; class Polychaeta; order Eunicida; family Amphinomidae; genus Hermodice; species Hermodice carunculata. The sequence continues at coordinate 91,034,859 of OZ026613.1, read as the reverse complement.
ATAGGGTTTTTTTTCTGGGAAATCCTCAAACATTAGGGGGATTACCCATTACAGTAAAATTAAAGCACAAGTCTCCCAGTCAATGAATACCTACATGCCACAGAGTCAGAGAATCTCCATGTAGTAACTGGGTACAGCTTTACAGATGACATGAACATGTTTCATTTCAGTGATACATTATGATGTCAGAGGTGGAGCAATATATTGTTCCAGTGGAACTTGATGATGTCATCTGTTTAAAAAGGAGCTGTGTGTCCTGTCACAAGATGGTGGTTCTGCATGTATTTATCCCAATTTTAAATACAAAATAAACAAAATTTTATGTCATTGTTCTCAGAATAATACTTGCTGCATACACATACAGATGCTAAGTTTAGAATCATTAAAAGCATCACAGTTTAAGCATTGGAAAATTAGAGTGTCATTTGCCAATGCTGTAAGATAATTGGCCCATGTCATGCGGCGTAAAAGGAAGTCAACAATAAAGGATCACAAACATCTCAAAACAAACAGTCGTTGGATATTGGCTGGGTATTGGGGTCATGCTGGCACAAACTTTGGATAAAATAGAGATACGTACTTATTATAAAGCCCTAATGTTTGCCTTAAAGTCCTTTATTTTTGTGGTTTGGGAAAATTCTGTGGCACAAGTTACATTTGGTCAACCCATGATACTGTCAGAAGAGGGCCAAGTGAGTACAGCATACAGGCATGCCAGAGATGCAGTCTGTGATGCATATGTTGACATGGTGAAATAATCACCACTTTCTGTCACTGTTGCAGTGTATATCTCATTTCAAGTTCACATTGGCTGCATTGAATCAGCCCATGGCAAGTTACCCATGTGTTGTGCATTCATGAACCATCATCAAGGCTCCACTATAAAAAAAACAACAACAAAAATAAACACACACAAAAAAAAAAAAATCAAAAACTCATGGCTTTCAGATCTCTGTTGCCTCCTTGAAGTTCATTTGCCCTGATCTAGATATTTATACATGTAGTAATAGTGGCACATGCTCTGTCTTAACCCATTACAAACTGTGTCAAAAGCTTCATGTGGTACACTGTGCACATTGCATCCAGATTGTGCAAAGGAAAGCTGTTGACTGAGGGCATCTTACATACATGTATTCTTTATGGCAAGAAAAAAACAAAAACAAAAACAAACAAACAAAAAAAAAAAAAAAACCAAAACCAGACAACATTTACCCCATTAGATTCTGGTCATTTTAATGGGAAAAAGATGCATGCCAATGCGGTAGCTTTCAGTTCACCAGGTTAGAAAAGTAAATGCTGATACAGTGAAACCTCATTATAATGGCACCATCTGTTCCCTGAAAATGTGTCAGATAAGTGGATCACATAACATGAAAATGCACTTGTTGTCCCTTAAACGGTGTGTCATTAAGTGAATATGTCAGATAATGGAGGGTTGTTATTATGAGTTTTCACTGTATTTTCATTATTACAAAAGATAATCATGGTACATGTTTGGTGGTCACAAAGATTAAATCATTAATCCTTTCCCACACAAGTTGTGTAAAAGCATTCAAATGTAAAACATCATCAGCTTCAATGTTTTTAAATTTCCCATTAACAAACCATAGCACTTGTTCAGAAGACCACCTGTTACATGAGAGACCAGGTATCTGTGTGAGACCACCCTTCAGTGATATAGGAGTCTATTCCACTGATAAGTTGGACAAGCAATGTGAGACCATTTGTTGCTAGCATTATGTGTGGTATTACAAATCAGGCTGTAGGCCTACTGCAATACCTTGAAATCAAAATTGTAGATGAAACAATGGGAATGATATTCCCCAGGTCAATAGCATTCCTTTGCACTGTGCACCTAAGTCAGACCAAGGAAAGCTGTTGGCCCAGTCAACCTTAACTAGCATTGGGTCAATCAAACTTAACTGATGTGCAATGTAGCCATGAAAGTGCTTGTCCAATGAGCAACCACTTGACAAAAATGGTTAGTGGCAATAGTATAAAATGGATGTCCACTGTAGGCATGAGAGTGATCGTTGTCTTGTCTATAGGCAACAACTTTAGAAAATGCTCTGTTTTAACTGGTGTGCACTGAAGGCATAAAATCAAACATACCCCAGTTAAACTTCAGCTTCTCGTGGGGAAGCAGACTTATGAATTGGCAAGAGAGCCGTGCTTGCGTGGTTGTTTGTGCAGGTGATTTCGTTTGACAGAGGAATGTGCTCCAATGTGAACATCTGTTGGAGGTGCTCTGATGAGAGATATGTTTGTGCAAGATTTGTCATAATGTTTGTGTTTACATGTACATAGAGAGTCACTGTTTGTCACTACGATACCATGACAGTCTGGGCATTTTGGTGAGATGATACAAAATGCAGTGCTAGAAAGAAATTTCAGATCGTAGAATACTCAAAAATTGCTTTAGGCTTCTGTGTTATCGTTTTTCAGTGAGCTGCTTAATCTCTGAGAAAAATAGGGCCACTTGTCAAGAGCTTTCATGCAAGGTAGTCATGGCAGTAAGGTTGATCTTATATTGATATTTTGCTATGTGACTATGGTCATTTCCGTCACTGATGATGATTATGAGTTACTTTGCTGATGTGCCATGAGCTAGTCTTTAATCCAAATTCTGACAATGGGAGACTGCTTAAGGCTTCAAGAATATGAAGACTTTGATCTTACACCAATGGTATATGGTTGCTGCTGCAAGAGTAATGGCTAAAGTTCTATCTATATTTTCAGGTGTCAAGACAGCATTGATATGAATGTGCTAAGGAAAATAAGGGGCCAGCCCCGATCTGAGGCAGACATGAGTCGACAATCGCCGGATAACAGTTTGGGACTTATGCATCTTAGGAAACTGTTTGCAGAGTTCCGACACCCAGTGGACGGTGCTGCACAGAAAGACTTAGAGGACAAGCTTTATAACATGTTACCCTTGTTTTGTAAGGTAAGCGCATTGCAATCATTTGATGATGGGCTTTAACTCAGTGCACCCTGATAGAAGACCAAGTCAACAGCTTTCCTTGATGCGGAGCATGTCAAGGAAAGCTGTTGACCATGGGCATATAATTTGGGATGATCTTCCATACACATTTCATCCAAAATTTTGAAAAAGAATCCCTTAATTAATAAAATACAATTTAGCAGAGACATTAAGATATTAGCGGGAAAAAGTGTCATTAGGGTGGATTGAGTAAATGCTCTACATCTCCTTGGTGACAATAGAAATGGTGTTGATTTAATTAAACATGTTTTTATTTTCCTAGTGAATCTTGACAAAAATAGTCAGGTGCAATCAGGGACGAGGTAGAGACTGTAGCAGTGGTGTTTGCAGTCCCTGTCTCATCCTGTTTTGCTGTCCTGTGGGTCACCCAGTGATGCACCTTTAGACATGTCATGGTTTTGCCAGTTTTTGGTGCATTGCAGTTTTCATGACAAGATTTTGTGCCTGATCCTCATGATGTCACAAATGAAAACAACACTGAAAAACACCCATTATGCTTACAAAACAACCAGATATTGAATGCAAAATAATGGAAATACAGCGGGTAGTTGGTGTTGGCTAAAATCACTAAGACTCCCCAAAAGCTGATGTGACATTAAAAATTGTTGACCTTTCTTGTTCCAATATGAAAGTGTTTGCTGATGACACTGCAGGGCTAGAAATAGGGCTTATCCGCTTGTCCGTACTAAATGAAACTTGTGACGGACAAGTAAAGTTGCCAATGCACTTGTCCAAAATTTACATACAGTTCAATTAGAATAAGACTCCACTTGGTTGGCGGACAAGTGAAAATTTTTCCTTATTTCTAGCACTGCACTGTATCTAACTGTTGACAATCGTTTGCTGCAGTGTTGGCAAGTGGTTCATCAACAAGTCATATAAAATAATTATTTTATTTTTGAATCAATGCAGATCAATTAAAAAATGTATGAAGATTGCTGATTTTCTAACTTGAATGAAGCTTAAAAAGATGCATAACACATATGTCTACTGAACTGTTCGTCTGCACATCATGATCAGACTAAATACAGGTTAGGGCCTGTGGAGGTCATCTCATCTGCAATAGCACCTTCACAACAGCATAACTGAGCACTGTGTATTTGAGAACTCGAAAACTCAGTGTTAACAAAACACTTGGACCATCAGTAGTTGCTGTTGATCTAAAGTGATAATGATCACTGTCTGTCAGGCCAGGTCTGTGCCTTTAACTAAGAAACCCTTTGACTGCTGGCCATGAAAGCAGCTTGTGACTTGACATGTAGTATGGTGGCCATTTGGGCTGTACAGTACTCTTACATGTAGTATGGTGGCCATGTGGGCTCTTCAGTACTCTTACATTTAGTATGGTGGCCATGTGGGCTCTTCAGTACTCTGACATGTAGTATGGTGGCCATTTGGGCTGTACAGTACTCTTACATGTAGTATGGTGGCCATGTGGGCTCTTCAGTACTCTTACATTTAGTATGGTGGCCATGTGGGCTCTTCAGTACTCTGACATGTAGTATGGTGGCCATTTGGGCTGTACAGTACTCTTACATGTAGTATGGTGGCCATGTGGACTCTTCAGTACTCTCACATGTAATATGGTGGCCATGTGGGCTGTACCATATTCGTGCATGTAGTATATGTGGGCCATGCGGGCTCTACTGTACTCTTACATGCGGTATATATGGTGGCCATGTGGGCTATACTGTACTCTTACATGTAGTATTGTGGCCATGTGGGCTAGAATGTACTCTTACATGTAGCATGGTGGCCATGTGGGCTGTACTGTACTCTTATGTATGTACATGTTGTATGGTAGCTATGTGGGCTCTATTGTGCTCTTACATGTAGTATATATGGTGGCCATGTGGGCTGTACTGTACTCTTACATGTAGTATGGTGGCCATTTGGGCTGTACTGTACTCTTATGTATGTAGTATGGTGGCCATGTAGGCTCTATTGTACTCTTACATGTAGTTTATATGGTGGCCATGTGGGCTATACTGTACTCTTACATGTAGTATTGTGGCCATGTGGGCTGTACTGTACTCTTACATGTAGCATGGTGGCCATGTGGGCTGTACTGTACTCTATGTATGTACATGTAGTATGTGGGCTGTACTGTACTCTTACATGTAGTATGTGGGCTATACTGTACTCTTACATGTAGTATGGTGGCCATGTGGGCTGTACTGTTACATGTAGCATGGTGGCCATGTGGGCTGTACTGTACTCTATGTATGTACATGTAGTATGTGGGCTGTACTCTTACATGTAGCATGGTGGCCATGTGGGCTGTACTGTACTCTATGTATGTACATGTAGTATGTGGGCTGTACTGTACTCTTACATGTAGTATGTGGGCTATACTGTACTCTTACATGTAGTATGGTGGCCATGTGGGCTGTACTGTACTCTTACATGTAGTATATATATGGTGGCTATGTGGGCTATACTGTACTCTTACATGTAGTATATATGGTGGCCACGTGGGCTGTACTGCACTCACACACAAAGTACCATGCAATTGAAGTTACTGTGCTACTTCAGTTTACAGTGTATTGTGATTACATATTACCTGGGACTCTTGTCAGCTCACTAATGTACTAAATTGAAATCAAAGAAAGTGGGTCATTGAAATAAATCAGGGTATTATGGGGTGAAATTTGTATTTTCAGGTAGGCTGGCTTTTCAGTTAGTTTCTTAGCATACTTTATGGTATGCCCTATCTGTGACTCACTAGTCAAAATTGATTGAAATAGCTCCATCAGAATACCAGGTTCATTTTTCTCATATAAAGTTAATGCAACAGAAACACAGGTCAGTACGAACTGATTCTGCAGACTATCCTCCCATCCTAAGCCAGCATACACATACCACACATGATTAAAGTTCATCCATCTAGATACAGGCAACAAATATATGATTTAATAATATTTTGTAAAATAATTAGTTTAAAGATTGATATGATGATACAGAGTGATAAATATGATAAAGTACATGTAATCTCTGCTTGAGATTCCACGGCAGATGGAGTGAAAGGCTGAACATAACAAACATTTGATCAGATTTATCACCGCTGAAATGTGCATAAAATGACATTGACTTTGACTTTCCTGTATTCTGACTCCAAATCCATATCAGTTTGAAAAAGGTATGACCAGAAATCTTGACTTGAACATATTGAGGCTTTTGTCACTGTAGTATGGGTTTTTTAATGATGATGGATATAGGTTCATTTTAAGGACACTGCCATATATGGTTTTAAAAGCCCTTCTCTTCACATTTAACTTTCATAAGGTCTCTCCCAGTGTGTTCTAAAAATTTCCCCTTTTTTGAAGTTCAGTTCAGTTTTCAGTTTGCTGAGCTTGTAGCATCACTCAATGTCCACCATTGGTCTTGAGTTTCCAATAATTCTTGTTCTCGACTTCACTCAAACGATATGCCACATCCCTCTTCAATCTTGATGGGTGTGTACCTTGATGCCATTGTTATTTCTTGATTTTAATTAATTTCTGAAATTATATCATGATCAGTATGAGTATGTGCTAACCCTTCCCCCCTTGACAAGTGCCCAACACATGCCAAGGAAAGCTGTGGAGCTGGGGCTTGTTATCTTGATAGGTCTAATCTACAGTTCTCTGTTTTTTCGTTTCTGTTAATTAGTTAAAAAGCAGAAGCAGACAACCTTTGACCACCAGCCTGTTTTGTGTGGTTTGATGGGGAAAGGGTTAACATAGAGTTGGGATAGCAGCATAAATGTGTGTGGATATAGATTTCTCCAAAAACGGCTGAACAGATCCACTTTAGTGTCTATTCTGTGTATTCTCTCAATACATGTACATCATGGTTCAGTGATTTTTAAAATTCCGTATGCAGTCTTGTGTTCATTATGGGTACATAAAAAAAATCCCATTTGAAATCATTTAGAAATTGCATAGGGACACTTCAAGGTTCCCCGAGACATTGTGATGTAACATCATGTTCATCAGGCAGCACTTAAATTTCATCTTATTATTTTTTTTTTTTTTTCTGTTTTTGTAATTTTCAAATTTTTCTCACAAATCACACACAATTCTTCTCAAACTGGGTTTGAATGTGGCTTGATTCAGTTCCCATCATACCTGTGCAGTGGCAGGTGCTACTGTAATTTCTTGATTCATATTTTTTACCTCAGCTGACTTCTCAGCTCAGGTTACAGGATGGTCCATTGTCAGTCAGGTTACAGGATGGTCCATTGTCAGTCATCTGTCTGTCTGTCTATCTGCCTACAATTTACATTTTCAACTTCATCTCCAAAACCATTGGCCAGATTCACATCAAACTTGGTGGGGTCAGTAACAAATTGCCCATGCTTCATTGATTTTTGGATTTTATTTATGATTAAAAAAATGGCAAAAAGTTAAAAGAATTATCTCTGAAACCACTTTACAAAATTTTGCATTGGCACTGCTGTCCAGCTGAAAACCTCTGTAGCAAAATTGTCTTTACTTGCAGCATTTTTTTCCACTTCTTTACATAAGAAACACTATTTTTAGAGAAAATCTGTAGCAATTTTGAAGAGCTTTGTAGCAGAATTTTGCTTCAATGCTCCAGTTGGACAGCCCTGATAGGGACACCACCAGAGACCCATGGACCCCCTTAATTTGTTCAACAGATGGCAGTGCAATCTTTTTCTATTTTGTTATGACTTGTCAGATGGTGCTAAAACTTGTTGGAGATCTACCTTTGATGGGTCCCTATTGATTACATGTAAGTCAATGGGGAAAATATATAATTGGTCTCGAACCAGCAACCTTCGGCACTAATCCCCTTGCCGAAAATGGGAAACACACATACCAACTGCACCAAATCCTTCTTCCTAAAAAGAATGGTTCAGTGGAGACCGGTTTGGGTATATATTTTTGTAATAATCAAAATCCCCCCCCCCCCCCCATTCATGAAAGTTTAGCAAAGTGCAAGTAAGCTGCAGGACATATAGACAGATTATCATGGGCAGGGTTTGTAGTCAGAAGGAAATCATTCTTGGTGGTGGAAGTAGTTCCCACTAGCAAGAATGATTCATTTCTGGCTGTAAACAAAATTGTATTTGTCACTTATTTTTTCATTGTAAAAGCTTATTTTATATTTATTAATGTTGCAAGCATGCATTCCATCAGAGGGTGCTTGAATATTTAATCAAAAAACATAGTAAACAGTCACTTGACCCATGCATTATAAGTGCTAATACATAATAGTAATGACGTCATTGAGGAGGTTTCTTGCTCCCAAGATGTCATGCCTGTAAATCCTCCTTGTATTTGCATCTGATAGCCTCTATTATGGGATAAAACTCATGCTCAGCTGTGGCAGAATGGAAGATTGACAATGTTATTTCTTATCACTTCATCTCATAATGTGAATAGAGCTGTTGGCACCATGAAAAATGTTCCTTGCCTGTCTGAAATCAGAGCATGTATTCAAAGTCACATTCAATATACTGCATTCTATGCAGCAATACCATTCTGCCAGGAGGGACACTTCATTCATGAACCAGTGATGACTGGGAGGTTTGATTTAGAGATGTTCTGTAATCGAGACCTCTAGTTTACTGTTCTACTTATTTAAATTGACAACAATACAGTAAACATGTTTGATCAGGGTGTAAATACAGAGAGTAATAAAAATATTCAACAAGATGAATTTGCTCAAAATACCAAGCTGTTATTTGCAGTTTGGTTAATGCATATATCAGAACCTTCAACATCAGCTTCTGTGTGGGAATAGATTAAAGAGTACCTCATTTTGTATGGTTGGCATAGTAACCCTACATTGCCTTTATAAGTGCCTCATTCCCAGGTGACTTTTTTCATTTCCATTTTACAGCTGTTGTCTGGGACTCTCCAGGATCCATACACTTGGATTGGTACTCGCAACATGTGCTAACTGATGCACACATGACGTGTTGCATTCAGCCCCGTATGATATTACATGTATTATCAATAATGTTTTTCACCTTTGAAATTAAGAGTTCCATACCCTGTATCACATATGATTACCTCTGGCCAAGAGGAATATCCAAAACACACAACTGTTTGCCTGTATTTTCTTTTCGTAGAGAAAGGATCTCATGAACTGTCCAGCTTATTACCATAGTCAACCTAATTACTGGATATCTGTTGAAGGATTAAGACATTTTTTTGTGTCATATTCTTTTTTTTTTTTTTTCGTTAGGAAGATAAAATTTACATACTGTAAGAAAGGTGTCCAGCATTAACTGAAACCATGCAAAGATTCCAACCTATAGGAATGTTGTGCATTGGTGTTTATGGAACATCCATGGTAACTACCACTGAATAGTGAACAGTATTGTTGGTGCCACTCTGCAGAAAATACAACATAAGCTGCAGCACACCACACAGTAAAGTGTCATAACTACTCTAGCCTTTCAGATTAGCACTCAGGCAAGTGAACTAGCAATTAATTGACCCATTGTGTTTCCTGGAGTTATTGTGTAAACACTTGCAGAGCCTAGTCTTTGATTGAAGAGTCCCTTTTTTTTCCCCATGATCCTTGAAGATTTACCCTTGATGCTTGAAGATTCCTTTGGAGTTCCACACACCATGTACTTCCTGTGATTAAGGCAAATTAATGGATTTCCATCCAAGAAATTTGGCAAACAGTCTGAAATGTCATTCTTACATTTTTTCACATGTTAAGTCATTGTTATTTTAAACATGGTAAAATTGCTATACCAACCCTTCCCAGTTGAATTAGGACTGAGTTAATTCTGAGTCAACATCTTTCTTTGGTATGGATTGCGCATTGCACACCCATCCCACTCCAAGAAAGCTGTGGAGCAGGGGCATGTTATCTTAAAAATGCCTCATCTCAAATTCTCATTCAAATTGTGTTTAATCAGTCAAAATCTTTGAAGTAGATGACATTGGACTACCACTTAATTTTGGTCAGTTCAAAGGAGAAAAGTTTAAAAAATCCACAGACCTAGAAATGAGCAGCCATGACAGTTATTACAGTGGGCCATACAAGACCCACCAGGTGTTGAGAAGGGAATACCATATACATGTAACTGTGATATGTCGATGTAAATGCAATGTACCGTATTCATTCCAATTGGCGCACGTGCCCCAATAAGCACACACACCCACTTTTACTGAATGATCCCCAAGTAACTTACTGTAAAACTGGGGTGGTTTTCAATGTAACTCTTTTATCATCATGCATGACTAGCTATGAAATCAATAGTTTTCCAATCAAGTACAATTCTTATCACAAAAAGCATGATGGTTTGTTTGTCTTGTTTTGTAAATGCTCTCCACCTTTTCTGCATAGCTGTGTGTACTTTGAAAACAAGAACTCCCTCTTTGCTGAGCACTTCCTGTCATATTACACATGCTCTGTCACCACTTCCTGTTTAGGTAGCGGTGCTGGGTTGCTCACATGGGAGGCAGGCCCAAGCATTTAGTTGGCTGAATGTCACCTCTGTTTACCAAAATTTTTGTTTTTCAACAACAGAAATAAAGTTTGACATGTATGTTATCATCCTATGGGGTTTAGGTGAGTCTACAAAATTCATATTGATAGTTTTACCGGCGATTTTACTGATGTGAATATGATGACTCTTCCAACTCTTTGGAAGACTTGCCATGGGAAAATTGGGGTGTGCGCTTATGATTGATTTTTCTGGGCTGGATTTTCATGTAAAATATTTTTTAAGCACACAGTGCACCAATTGGAATGAATACAGTATTCTGCCTTAAAAAACCTGACTTTTTGAGAGGAGCAGCACCTGGTGGGGATGGGGGCAGGTTACTGCAGCAGTAGCAACCAAGTTAGTGCAAGTGGGACAAAGTTTAGGCCTGACAACATGTGCCCTGTCTGACTACATGCGCCCTGGCGTGGTATGCTTCCCCCTGTTAACGACTGTATACATGTGCATACTGTGATGCATTCTGTCATTCACATTATATCATTGGCCGTTCTTTGGAATATGGTCCGGGTGTTTAGAAGTGAAAGTATGGCATGTATTATTAGAAACTTTTGTAGAGGAACTAGTAACTATCACAGGTTGGGATATCTGTTGTTAAATTTAGTATCTGTACTCTAGATTAATTATTTTCCACTTTAGTATAGTACCCGTAGCCTCCGTAGTCGTCTTTATTCGCCATATTGGTCTAGTAGTACGTTTGGTTCTCACTAGATGGTGCTCCTTGCAATGCATTCTCACTCGAGCTTTCAAGTTCGGCATGAATGCCACAGATCACCAACAATCTCCGCTAGCCCAGGCAGTAAGAGAGGAGGGCTACGGGAAAGGGTTTGGACATGTGTGGGTTCAACTCCCCCACAGGGTAGCGGTAGAGGTAGTGCGAAGGGGGGTGTGGGGGTATCCCCCACATAAGATAAAGGGGGTGTTGGGGGAACCCCCCCAATAAAAAAGACCCTTTTCGCAAAAAAAAAAAAAAAGTAAAATGAAATTAAACCCAAAGCTCCACAATCTGGACCATATCCCAAAGGAGCTCCATACCATTTACTAATAAACACAACTTTGGTGTTGAAACTTTGTGACCATTAGACATGCACGCATTACAGCCTAACATCTTCTGCAGCTGGTTGAATTGTGCATGAAAACAAGAAAACAGTCTTGTGTTAGTTCGATACTTGGAAGGGTGCTATTGCACTGCCAACATTTTGCATTACTGTAAATGTACTTATTTTCGCGTGTATACATTTTCATGGTTTTTGCATTTCAGGCATTTCAATGAATTTTTAATTTCACTATTTTGCACAAAATTCCTATCAAATCAATGTTAAAGTACTATTTAACTGTATTTTAATTTTCACGGTTTTGTGCCATTAGCGAAATAAGCGAAAATAAAAATACAGCGAAATTAAAGCTATTTACAGTACCATGATTACAGATCTTACAAATACCATAATTCTACAAATTCTGATGCGAACATTATTTTGCTTATTTAACTCATTCCACTCTAATGATGCTTTTTCCCACCAATGTCTGAATGTCATCTGCTGATTGTATTGTACTAATTTGGGGATTATTTTTCAAAATTTAGGATGAAACTTGTGTGGAAGATCATTCCAAATTATAAGCCCATGGTCAACAGCTTTCCTTGATGCCCTCTGGGTGTATTTGCATCCAGAGTGCACCAAGGAAAGCTGTTGACTCGGTCTTCTATCAGGGTGGAATGACTTAAACAAAATAGAATCTTTTTGCACCTTCCAGTTTCATGCAGCCATTGTTGTGCAAGTTCAAAACTGTAGAAAGTAACTGCTCAAAATGACAGGTCTTAAGTCTCATATATTGTACACCATTACTTTGAGGTGGCATTCAAAGCACCTCGGAAGGTAAAATGTCCCCTCACTTCAGTGCACAAGAGTGCAGTCCTGTTTGTAAAGTTTGTACTCCTAGTGAGTATGCAAATAGGGCTTTATTAAAACTTGGTTCAACAACAGTATGTGACATCCTATTCATAAGTGTCTCCAGAACTGGTTTATGCTGATTTACACATACAGTGCTCTCTCTTTATAGCACCCCTCATTACAGGGTGGTTTCCGATATAACATGGTGGGTACCATGGCTCCCACTGAAACAGTCATCCCATTACATGTACTTCTATGTTAAAAGTCCCTCTGTTACAAGGTGGTTTTGCTATAACACGGTATATTTTGTGGACCCCAACACCAGCATTATAATGAGGGAGCACTGTAAGCTGCATGGGTCTAGAGTATGAAACATGCAGTGCTGTAGATCTTCTGTGACCCCCCACAATCAACTTCCTTGTTGTCACAGTTCATTTTTTCCATTAACACCTTGGTGGAGAACTTGGAAATACGAATCAGTATTTGGGGTCAATTTTCATGTAGAGAAGCACATTTAGCAGGATATCTTGTGATGACCTGTAGCCAGACACTGTCAGGCTGGGCTGGGATCAGACAGCTCTGTATATTGCAGAGGAGACCACGTGCCTTGCTCTGGTGCCAGGTCTGCTGATGGTGTACATGTTGTGTACATGTTAACCCACTCACTGCCAGCACCAACCACATCAACAAACGGGAACATGAGAGAAAAGCACCAAACGTGGCTTTGTTCGATTTGTCTTGATCTACAAAATCTGGTTTACATCTCAACTCTTTGACATTTCTCCAGATTTTAGCCAGTAGGTCTGTGCGGGCAGAAAACAAGTGGTCATCAATTGAGTATGTATCTATGTACTTTGGAGTGATTTCCTTCCTTAGAATCATGAGAGTACAAATGTGTCACCCACTATACATAGTTCAGCTCAAAAGACAAAAAAATCGTGAACACATGGGATCAAATCAGCACAGAGCTGTAGAGTATCTTAACACACCCAAATTCAGGTCAGCAATTATATATATGATTCCTTGGTTTGAGACCTGTCTGAGTCAGCTGTGAATGAAGTAGCTGGAATGCCTTGGTGATATGACTTAGTGGTTATGGCACAGTTAATTCTTAGCTTACTGCATCCATTCTGTGGATGGGATAATGCAGTTCATGTGTTTTTCAAGCTTTACAAGCATGGCCCCCACGAATCAGTTAACCCTTGATAATACGGAGGAGGACTTTCATGATCCAAGACATGTTGGTCCTTGGAAATAAAATTTGTCCAGACCAAGTCCAAGGGAAGTGAGTAGGATTTGTGATCTACCCTGCAACCACAGGTTGTATCGCTTGATTTCTTATGATTAGTGGTTCAGTTGTGCAAGATGGACTTAAAACATCACACAAAATATTTTTAAGACATGACACCATTTTCACATTTCTGTGAAGCCTGAGAGATAAATTGTCAATTCCTGTTTGGGAAATGTATACAGAGTTGTAGATTAAAAAAAAAGTGATAATTTGTATGTTTTTCTAATCAGGAATTTAGTCTTACACATACATGTACAAATAAGGTATAATATTGGTTAAATTCCTGTGTCCGATAGTGTCTAGTGTTTATGACTGTGTCCTCACAATGCTCTTTAACACTGAAGCAGTTTGTATAACACAGTAGGCTCCTTAGACCCTATGGAAGAGACAGTCCAATTACCTCTATTCTGTGTGTACAGTGAATTATAACAGCCTTGAAAATATCTCTGATGACTGCCCTGAGAACAAGAATCATAAATTTGATTTGCAAATCTCTTGTTTTAATTTTTAAGGGGGGGGAGGATGAAATATTCTAAAATTATTTTTTAGTGTTAAACTATGACATAGTGTGCTATAAATGTATCTTTCATCATGTTAAAATCATGAAAACAGTAGTCGTTCCTCAGAAGAGGTTGAACATGGTGATTACAACAGAAGAATGTTGGATTGGCCATCTTAATTACCCCATAACCCCCCGAACCCCACTCCTATGGCACCCCCTGAAGAAGAAGGCATGTAGCATCTCTTCATTCTGTCAGTCCCACTGGCAGACTGCCACTGGCCAGCATGCCAGGGCTTCCTTTTTACTTCCTCAATCTGAAGCATTTAGCCTGGGACTTGGAAATTGCCAATATTCACCCATTAAGGCTACTTTGCAATAGGATAGCAGATCAATAAATAACCTGACCAAATTCCCAAGGACACAGAACACTTACTGTGGATTCTTGATTCCAGATTGTAACTCAAATTATTTGAACTGGAACCTTCATATTGCATAAGATTATTGACTATGCACATTAGTGCCTTGTGAAGTTTCTCATCATTTAAGCTTGAATTGATTATAAAAATAAATACATCACAAAACTTCGGACTGAGAATAGTGTAGAAATGAGTGATCCAAAACTTATTTCACCCAACATGAGGAAAATTTTTTTTTTTATAAGAAATTATACTCCAGCAAACACATAACGACTGATTTTGAAAATTGTCCTTTCTTTGAACAAGATGTGCCAAAATTAGATGAAGAGGAAAGACTTAAGTGTGAAGGAATTTTGACAGAAACAGAATGCAAAATAGTTAGTCAAGTTTTGAGCCACAAAATATACTTTTTTGAATGACAACATCACCAAGGTTAAGCTACAAGTTTATTTCACACAATAATAAAAACACAGGACAGAAGAAATGAGTATTTGTCATATTACAGCCATAAATGCACAAGAATTGGGCAACATTGTCTTTCAGTGCGATTTTGTCAGAGCTCTTTTTTTGCTCAACCTCTGCAATTTGTATCTCATCTCACAAACGTAAGAATTGTCCTGTCACATTAAAATCAACGGACATCAAAAGAAAAATACCATACCCAGGAGTGGTTCCCAGGAATTCTTTTCCTGACAACCCCTTCCGTGACTTTTGGAGCAGTTTGTAGAAAGAAACTGAACAACCTGTCAGGACTAACTTAAAAATTTTATTATAACTTTTTATTCATGCTATTTCAGGACTCACTATTGAATTTGATTCTAGACATGGATATATATTTTCAATTTATTCTGATTTCAACTTGAAAAAAAAATAATTTTGTGCGACTTCTGCATGAAAAATGTGAAAATCCTACCAAGCCAGAAAGAATGCTATAAAATCTCAAAAAATTCCAATCCTGCAAAAACACCTGTGGATACAAATCTATGGATATGTATTAATCGAAAAATATATAGGTTTAATGTACTTGTGAAAAAATTTCATTGGTAATATCGATCCAAAGTTGCCAGTCTCACTGCGCACTAGCTTCAGATCTTCTACCTTAAGAATCATTTGAGCCAAGACTTGCATCGAGTCCCTATAAGGATGTTAGAGAGGCTTCAATTTCTTTGAGACACATAAAGGGATTTCATATAAGGTGAATGTGACCAAATCCCCAAGGTCATAGAGCACTTGAAATGAAAGGCGATTTGTGTTTCCAGAAATAGCTTGACTGGGACTTTCATATTGTATATGTGATAATGGTACTCTTTAAGGGCTTGCATCTGAATCGCAGATCACCCATATATGGGTGATGCTGACCCATTTTCCAAGGTCACACGCTATGTGTCATGAACTTTATTTCCGGATGGGAGGTCAAGAATGTTTTGAGTTCAGACCTTGATTTTGCCACATGAAGTAAAGTTTTATATATGGGTTTGCCTTTGATTGCAGATAGTTGACCTTAACCTAGTATTCAAGTCAGGCTGTCTTCTGCGACTGTCCTTTATGGGTGGTCTTGTAAGAACTACTTGCACAAGACATTAATATTGTGCATGATGAAGGTCTTCCAGCTATAGTTAGATTGTATATAAGTGACCCAGACCTTATTTCAAATGTCACAGATTAATTTTGTCCATATTTGACTTCCATAAGAAAACTAGACTTGCTCAAGTCTCACTGGACTGTCTTCTGTATTTTATTTAAAATCAAATTCATTGCCAAATCAAATTTTAAGTAAACACACGTCGTAGCCTTATTCTGTTACAATATAGGTAGGCCCTTCAAGTTACCTAGCTGATTGGCGTGGAACGTGTATATAACCAGATAACATTGACTCCAGATGATTAGCGCCGGGCGGTCTGCACTGTGTTTCTTATCACACAGACAAGCGAGGTCATAACGCACTCCTCTTCAGAAGCTGTTAATTGAGCTACTGTGTAATGAAGGATTAATTGCAGTGCACCGCATCAGGCGGAGGGCGTCCAGTGAGACTTGTAAAACTTGCCGGCTTGTCGCTGCTATGAATTATTCATGAGTAGTCAAGCACGTGACAGATTCAAGGTCGTCTCAAATTCCTTGTGTTGACTGTTGTTTATTTACGTGCAAGCATGCACATTTTATTGTAGAGAAATGTCAGTTCTTGCCGATGGCTATTTCCATTTTGCGTTAAAATGAATATTTTCCTTCTACGATGATTTAAGTCAATGATCGGGTCGTTGCTTGTTACAATTTGAATGATGTAACTTTGCAAAACTGGGCAAAAATAGGGTGATTTCATCGTCTCTATCTCTTTTTTTTTGTCTCCGCGCCATGTTGTTTATATGGTTAGAATGCTCAGAACCTTGTCTATTTTAACAACAATCTCTCCCATTGGCTGAAACAAAAGTATTTTAGCGGGAACCCCTTCAAAACTGCTTCTATTTCAAACAGATGCGTCGTTATTTTAGTCGGAAACTACAAGGGCGCAGAATCGATCACATAGTGTTCGCTGTCTAATCAAAAAGTTTTTCTACCGCTGTTTCGTTCAGTAGAACTCGCTGCCTCGTGTTGTGAAGTCTGGCTTGAGAGATGGGTGACATTTGTGTGAACATAAGTGGTTTAAACATATTTTATTCGTAGAATACAATTGGGAAGGAGGACAGAGTGACAAGTGACGATTACGGACAATTTATTAAAGCAAGGAACAAAATTTAACGCTGTAAATTGGTCAGAACGAGAACATATACTACCTCTGTACCAATCTTTGCGTACAATAGAGCAGAGGGTCCAATTTTTTCAGGGAAAGAGAGTAAAATACGCCAGCCGCAGGTAAACATGGCTCGGGTGAAAATACCGCTGCCGCGTGTTTATCATGCTGACAGTTTGTCAGTAACTGCGATAAAGTGTGTTTATGGACTATTTACTGCAGCAACAAGCTCTACCACTATAGTTGAATGGCAATTATAACACACAACCGATCTTTAGAAAAAATAAAAGAGGAACCATCGTTCGTGACTCTAACCAAGAAAAATGCACGGACCGGTACCCATGCAATTGTATTCACACAGGTTTGACAGCTTTGATCAAATCGTGATTGAGATCGATATATTTCCTTTGTTAGGGTGAAGGGCAAGAGTTTTTGTTTAAATTGACAAAAGAGTCACATAGAAATGTAGAGGTCTTACTCAACAAAACTTAAATTATGACAAAAAGTTGTGGCACTGATTTGACTTCTAAGATCCTGCGAAACCCCGGATGTTGTGATGTCACTCCCACCGAATTGATGGTAGTCCAGAGTGGGCTTGTGCAAGTTTGACAAGTCCCTAGTGTCGGCAGCCGGAGGGAGACGGTCAGCTTTGTCTCGCTTGAGTGGCCTGTGACTAGCCATGCATTCATCGAAGACCACTTTCCACTCGCAATGATAATGGGATTAGAACTGACCAGGACTCAATAGCTGCTACTGTTGAAACCGACACAGCGGCAGTGTCGACCATAAAAAAAAAAATAATAATAATAACAGTAGGACCTACTTAATAACACCGTGTAGTTGGCATAATATTATTCAGTTAACTTTGTGGAAGGGAAAATGTATCGCACTTCTGGGTGGGACCGCGGGATGGGAAAATAGGGACATGCACCAGGGACTTGTGCACGTCTGCAAGAAAACTTGAGATCTATTGAGCTAAGACTATTAAAAACCATGTCCTCTCTGTTATCAGTAAGAATGTAGAAAAAAATCAGGGGTCAGAATCAGGTAAGTATAGGCTAGGGTGAAGATAAGATTTTCATCTATATTGCATGTATACTCCTGCTAAAATAAAGAGAATGCTACTATTAGTAAAGCATCAGGCATGGTGCAGAGGGTAAGTGTGCATGCTCCTGGCTACTTCATGCTACAAAAGGCTGGCTTCCAACATTGCAGTGGTCCTCCCCCTATCAAACTGCTGCATCTGCATCCAGTGATCCCCTTTTTGGGACATGTTGGCTTCCATGTGCATCAACATGCTACCAGTGCTGTTATTTTAAAGCCCCTGTGAACCTCAATGCTAGACACAATGATCACAAAATTACAAACTTGATTCCATTTCAATGACAGTTTTTTGTACTGTACGCAATTAAACTTGAACTAGTGTTCGTTGACCACATTCCATGTTAAGTGAAAGCTTTCCCTCCCCCCCTTTTTTTACAGGAGTATACATGTACCATTTCAATTTTTCTCAAAGGGATTTCTCAAATTAAAAGGGTGATAGAGCCCCGTATAGGAAAATTGTCATATATGGTACATGTATGTGCTCCTGTATCAAGGTGATGCTGGGATTATTCAGTCAAACCTGTCTATTGTGGACACCTCTGGGACTGGCAAAAAGTGTCCACAATAGACAGGTGCCTTTAAGAAGAAAATTGACGTTTTGGTCGTGGACATAACTGTCTGCATTACACAGGTGTCCACATTATAGAGGGGTCCACAAGGACGTGTTTTACTGTATATTGCATGGGTGACACTGGCATGATTGACCTTACCTTCAAGGTCAAATGGCAACTTCTGTAAGCTTGGAAGAGAACAGGTCAGGTTGGCATCAGAAATTATATGAGAGATGTTGACTTATTTTCAAGGTCAAACAGAAACTTGTATAAGCTTCTGAGAGACTATCTAATTTTACACACAAAAATCAATTATATACCAAGCTCCATCATGTAGGAAGGAGGGATACTGTCACCTATCTCAGGGTACCTGTAATTAATGGAAAAAAATGTGCACACAAAAAGTGTGTTACATTGTCATTGAAAGATGATTATTTTCAAAGTTGGGCAAGTTTTCCTACTTGCCCATGTATAAAGTACTGTAGCTGTTACATGTAGGTATGACATAAACAGAACATCGCGTTATAGATTTTTCGCAGAGAGGCTCATGGTATTGTTTGTAAACATGTCCAGTGCCTTGCTCAGTCTTCTACCCACTAAAAAAATTATTCTTATGGGAGTAAAAAAGTCGTAAGTGGATTTATCTAAATCCAACCTAAGACAAGAAGCTGACTTGAGTTGAAGATATGTAAGGTTTCTGTCTGGTACTTCCATCCAAATAATAACCCTTTCCTTCTCTAACTGACCAAAACAGACTAGTGATCAAATATCACATTTCTAGTGCAGCTGACTTGTCAGTCAGCTGAGCTTATGTTATGGCAAGCCATCTGTCGTCCGTCCGTCTGTCCGCCGTCTGTCATCCACAATTCAGTTTTCTACTTCTCCAAAACCGTCAAACCGGGGGAATGTGTCTTGGACGCGTCTCTACCAAGTTTGCTCAAGTGGTCACGCTCCAATGATTTTTGGATAATTTATGATTTTTTTGGTTCTTTTGGGGGCAAATCTTAAAAAATCTTCTTCGAAACCGCTCACCCAATTGCTTTGATATTGCTCAGGGACACTTCCGGGATTTCTTAGTTCTGAATTTGTTCACCAGGTGGAGCTGCAATTTTATTTTGATTTTTTGTGTGTTTTTGCTATTTTTGACTTGTTCTCCAGAACCGTCAGTCAAATTAAGCTGAAACTTGGTGAATATGTTCCTTGTGGAAGGGCCAAATAAAGTTGTTCACTAGGTGGCACTGCTGTGGATTTTTTACCATTTTTTCAATTCGGGTACTTATCGGTCAATGCAGCTTTCCTATTGATTACTGTGTAAGTCAATGGGCATTCTAATGCTAATTCACATTTTTGACTTCTCCGAAACCATCATCCTGATTGACTTCAAACTTGGTGGCAGTGTACCTTGGGTGGGTTTCTACCAGGTTTGTTCAAATGGTCACACTCCAGGGATTTTTTATTTACTTCAAACTTGGTGGCAATGTACCTTGGGTGGGTCTGTCCCAAGTTTGCTCAAATGGTCACGTTCCAGTTATTTTTTTATTTTTTTATTATTATATTTTTAATTTTTAAAAAAGTTTTAATAGGAAAGTTTAACATGGTCTCTTGTAATGGTTATAATTTTGGCCAGACTTGTGCCAAACTTAGTAGGGATGTACTTATTATATAAGTATCTACCTATTTTGTGCAAATGGTCATGCTCCAGTGATGTTTGGACCTTGACCTCATTCCCAAGGTCACAGGACAACTGACACAAAATTTACTGTTCACTTGATAACTTGAGATCTGTTATGAGTTAGGACCTTGGTGTTGCACATGTTAATGTGTGTCTGTGAAGGTAATGCTTAGACAGTACATGAGTGACCTTGACCTCATTACTGGGGTCACAGTGCAACATACATGAATTTTACTCAGCACTATAAATTGAGAACTACTTGAACTGGGACCTTGATGTTGCACATGTTGGTGTTCTTCAATAAAGGTCAGACTTACTCAGTACATGTGTGACCTTGATCCTATCCCAAGTTCACAGAGCTGCAATTGTGATGAATGTCTAGGTCTGCTGAGCATGGGCTGTTCACACAGCCCTCTTGTTCATCATTTTTGCCTAGTTTCGTCATTTAGTAGAAACATTATGAATTGTAAAAGCAGATGAAACATATCAGAATTAAAACATGCCCCAAGTCAAACACATTCCTTGGTACCTGTTTTGAAAGCACTCAACCCATGCTGAGAACAGCCGTCCACTCACTTTTTAGTCCAGGTGAGGGGAAAGGGTTAAAGTTTTCATGTTTCTTGGGGGTCCCATATAGATTTCCATGGTTGTGGATTATGCATGCAGACATTTAACTGTCTTGCTCAAATTCCTGAGTGTCAGCATAGACACCTGGATGAACCCCTAATGACTGAGGTAGGTATCTCCCTTGTTTCTTGGGCCTTGTGTAATAACATGGCATAACTGGCAACGACTGACTCAAATTACACAAACATTGAGTGACCACTGTGGCCACTCTAGGGTGGCACAGGTGTTCATTGTAGTGCCATTTGCTTTGATCCTGTTGTCGATAAATTTGTCTGTAATATTGACTCATTTTATCCTAGAGTATTATTATCTGCCATCATAGAGGTGCCAAGCTTGTGAAAAATGCATCAGGGCAAAGCACACCAAGAGGCGATGTCAGGTATATCATCTTGTCAGTGCTTGAGAGAACTCAGAAACTGTTAACAATAAATGAAAGAACTTAAACTTGAAAAGTGGTGTATTGGTCACCATTTTTGATTGTGAAAAAAAATACTAATTAGATTTCTACTGTATTGAAGTGTGTGCACTAGTATAAATGCATGTACTGCTTGTTTTTGTATGCAGTTCTCTGGACAAGTTCTAGAAGATGTGTGAAAAATGCTTACAAGTGAAACTCTGATAATTTGTTAGGCTTTGAGTTAAAGAGTTTCCAATATGTGTACAGTAAAACCTGTTTTGAGAGACCACCCCTAGGACAGGCCATAAAGTAGTTGCATAAGGCAGGTGGTCTCTCAATGGAGGTGCAATAACATGGGTAAGATGGTGAAAGGGACATTGTAAACATGGTCTGAAAACCCAGGTGGTCTTTCATCACAGTAGTCTCTCAAAACAGGTTTCACTGTACTGGAATAGGATCACTCATGTCCATCCATCATGTTGTCCAACCAAACATTAACTTTTGGGTTGTGAGTACAATACCATCCACAGTTTCCAAGTTAGCCCAACATAACTTTCAGGACTTATAGGGTGTATGAAAATCTAGGTCCTTTTCGATATTGGTGGCGCCAAGTACAATATTATGTAATATAGGGGTCAAAATATGAAAATCTTGTGAACGCTCCTCCATCTTTAATTTTTGGCAGATCTTCACCAAATGTGGTGGGATTGTGGAGGATTTCAAAGTCTAAGTTGCTAGTGATACTAGTGGCGCCATCTATAATTTGACAGAAATTATGGGCCAAAATGTGTTTTAAGATATAAAATTCCATATTTGGAAAAGTAATTAGATTAGACTTGCCAAATTTATAGAATATAAATACCATGTGCAATGTCAGAATGTTATGTAATATCAGTCACCTGCCAGTAAAGTTGAAAGAGGTGATTTTGTAATGGCAGGGTGTAGCTTGGACATAAACGTCAAAACGAATTGAACCTACAGATCAAAATTCCACTTAATTACATTGTACATAAAACTGTACTTGGTGACCTACTTTTTGGGTCACCATGACCCAGTTACTATGGAGTGTGGCACTTGTCCAAACTTATTGTTTTTTTCCAGTAACTTGAAAAGTTATTACCCAATTTGAACAAACAGACCATGTATGGAAAGCAGGATGTGGGGTGCACATTTTGAACAATAACAATTGTTTAATCCGAGTTGAAGGTCAAGGTCAAATGGCCAGTTTGAATATAGGGGGGTCATCCCATGAATGCCATGCACCCCACAATTTTTGAGTTAGGCCTATATTACATTTAGTGGTTATAAAAGGTATGAAACTCTTCATCGACATCAATGTTGGTGGCCCCACCTGTAGTATTATATAATATACGGGTCAAAATATGAAAATCTTTTGACTGTGATACCGTCCACAGTTTCCAAGTTAACCCAATATAACTTTAAAGGACTTACAATGTATATGAAAATCTAGTTCCCTTTAGATATTGGTGGTGCCACTTACAAGATTATGCAATATTGGGGTCAAAAGATGAAAATCTTGTGAACACTCTAGCATCTTTAACTTTTGGTGGATCTTCACAGAATTTGATAGGATTGTGGGGGAGGTCAAAATCTAAGTTGCCAGTGATACTAATGGTCCTACCTATAAATTGATGGAAATTATGAGCCAAAATGTGTTTTAAAATATAAAATTCCATATTTGGAAAAGTAATTAGATTAGACTTGCCAAATTTATAGGATATATAGACCATGTGCAGTGCTATAATATTATGTAATATCAGTGACCTTGATGTATTTTTGTGAGGTCACTATGCCTGTAAAGTTGAAAGAGGTAATTTTGTAATGGTAGGGTGTAGCTTTGACATCAATGGCAATGTCAGGACAGCACAAACAATATGGGCCTCTTGTATTACATAATCTGGATGACCTTGATCTTCTTTCCCGAGGTCACTGAGGACATAACGTTAAGGACTCACTGATTGTTATCATGGCACATGCAACAATACCCATGACAGGAATTGCACAAATAAGCTATGATTACATGTGGAGTGAAGTACCGTCTGGTGGATGTTTTAAACATTAAATGTACATAAGCTTTACATGTTCAGAAGCCACTTGAGGGCTTGCAATTTTGGTGTAGCCACGATGCCAGCAGAATGTTAGGCCCTTGGGCCTGTTGTCACTTGGACATGAACACATGCGGAATATCGGTGGATGACATGTACACATATGTGATGTGAGCAGAACAGAACAGCACTGACTTTCCACATTTTGTTCAGATGTGTGCAAGTCTTGAACCTTCTGGGTATTAAGTCAACAGCCTGTTTTGACACAGTGGACATAAAAGTCTTGAACTTTCTGAGAATTAAGTCAACAGCTGGTTTTGACACAGTGGACATAAAAGTTTTAAACCTTCTGGGTACTGAGTCAACAGCTTGTCTTGACATAGTGTATGCCCAGATGACCATAGGAGTAACTGTTGACTAGTCGCGTACATGCATATCATTCTGATGGAAAGAGAAACAGACATCAGCAACACATTTCTGGTAATCAATAATGGAAAAATAGCAGGGAGATCTATTGTCATAAGGTTTTTTCGGGGTTAATGCATATATCTTAAAAATTTGTTTTCTGTACAGGTGTTTGGGACAGCACCCTCAAGCGACATGACAGAGAAGTTCGGAGACATTCTTCAATTCTGCAGTCATGTATCACGACTGATGGTCAGTGAGATACGAAGGCGAGCATCCAACCAGTCAACAGGTCAGTAAAGCTTTTGACCCCTGTGACCATGGCAACCTATTAAATGTCATCTTTGTCCAAGCCCCATGAAATTTTCTTGAATAGTTCTATAAGTGAAAACCCATATTGAGTTTGCTACAGGTGACAGTATTATAGGACTACTTGTCATTCCGGCTGTATTATTGCAAGAGAATATTTAAAATGTTGCAGAATATGGATCACCTAGATTGACATTTTTTGAGATCACCAGGGTTATGATGTTGATGAAGTGTGCAGGACTGTACTGTCATTAATTTTTTTGTGCATCTTTATGCAATGAATATATTTTAGTACAGCGTATCCTCATGTTACAGATGACCATTAGCTGCCAGTTTTCAGACAGTGTTAGGTACAATACATTGTGGTGGACAATACAAACAACTATGCTCACTAAAGCCAACATGTAGAACCACTCAAATGGATTTTTTTTTCAAGAGTGGGGAAATGACCCAGTGGATATGTGCATTTTACATTGTTTGCTGACCAGTATGAGATATAAAAAAATACATGTTTGAGAGAAATGTAGGGGAAGTAAAGGTGTCCAGTGAGTGAGCTGAGAGTGGTGCCACCTTTTTTTTAACCAAAAGTGTGAGCAAGATGTACTAATGGGAGATACTAGTGACGCCACCTATGGTTTAATATAACTATGAACTATAATTGACTAATATATATATATATAGCTCAAGAAGAATGAAGTGACCATAAATAAATTGGTAACAAACATGTGTCAGATCTGGAAGTTAAATTGTATATATGGCATATACCATATGTACCTGACCTACACATACTTTCTGCCACAGATTTGAATGCTATGGAATGTTGATGGATGACAGGAGAGTGCAGGGCCCATGGGCCTCTTTTGATCATTTGTCTGCGCCTATTTTAAGTTACGCTCATTTGTTTCAAAATAAAAATACACAGAGAGTTTATTACTGTAAAAATCTGATGAGAAAATCTTATTAGGCCATTTCTTGGGACCTTCACTGAGTCTTATTTTATTTAACATGTGGCATTGTAGGCTTCTTTGATAGGCATTATGCCTTGTTCAGATATTGATGACAGGTTTAAGGCAAGGTAATGTGAGCATGTCTATGGAGGTAATGATATGCTAGCCTATGGATATATTTTCAAATGCAGGTTTAATAAATTTATTTAGTAATGTGTTTTGGGCAAGATATTGAGGTAGACAGAAATCTTCTGTATCATTAATGTCCTACCAGTCAGATGACATAAAAATACCATGAATAGAAACATGAGTGTCAGGGAACATACCTCGGGCCTGCACTCCAAATGGCAGGTTTTAAGTTGACCTGTAAAGCATTGCATTCTCAAGCAAAAGTCTTGAAACATTCCTGGACTGCACCTGATTCTGGAACAAATGTACATACATGTATATGAAATGAAATTATGAGTTGGAAATGGCTTGTGGTAAAGAGTGTAATTATCAAGGCCATGTCAGTTTTTAGGTCATTAGGATGTTGAGTGTTGAGCTTTGTTAACCCCTTTGATCCCCAACTACTTTAATTTAGGGTATAAATTGCTTTTTATTTTTTCCATTTTAAGCCTGGTATGAGAGATTTTAAAAAACTGCTGGATTATAAGCCTATTACAGGTTTTAAGAAATACCTGGAGAGTTCAAAGATTTAGGATTAGCACTGATATTTCAGACATTTTTTCATGGTGTGGATAAGTAGCAGCCCTTGCATGGCTGAGTGTTCTCTTTGGACACAAGATGAGGTTTACTTGACTTTGTGAAGTTTATGTTGTGGCTGATGCCTTGTGGTTTCATACTTTTTAAGCCCAGCACTTGATGAAGGTATTTTTAAAACAAAATATTCAGGAATTGGACTTTGATCTACCAAAAAAGTCAGCATCAGGAGTTTCTGTTGAAGTGTAATTTGTGGGCATCACCTTCAATGTTGTAAAGAGAGTGTACTGAGGAATAGAACGTCCTTTCAATCATATTTGTTAGCAGGTGATTGCAACTTGATGATGGGCATTTATGCTGACATCACTGTAAAAATGCCTGCCATCAAATTGAAATTAAACAATGATGAATATAATTGAAACAACGTCAATTCTTATAATTTTATATGTACATTCAAGAAACATGGCAGGTAGCCTTTAATTCGAATGTTTTAACACTTGATCTCATTATTCTTATTGCTCAAATGGTTGGAACATGCTATAGTGGGGGGGGGGGGGGGAGAACATTAGTAGGGCACATATTTCAGGCCCAGCAGTGAAAGCTAAACTGGTATTGACAACCTTACTGCATGCACTGTACTAGAAGGTTGCTGTTATTGCACATGCACATGTAATCATCAACTGCATTCATGGGAAAATGAACCTCAAGACTTTCTCTTTTAATGCTAAAGACAAGACCAAATGTTAAATTTTCTACTTGAGTGCTCCCCTTTTTCTTGTAAATGGCAAAGAGATTGAATTTTGCTGAAATGGTTTAATTTCAAATGGAAATACCACCCATATTAGAAAAAATGCTAAGTAGTGCATTTCAAAGCAATATAATAACATGTATTTTAATGTGATATATATGTGATTGTCAAAATATGATATTTTAATGTGACATGGTAAAGTATGATATTTTAATGTGACATGGTAAAGTATGATATTTTAATGTGACGTATTAAAGTATGATATTTTAATGTGACATGTTAAAGTATGATATTTCCATGTGACATTTTAAAATATGATATTTTTAATGTGACGTGTTAAAGTATGATATTTCCATGTGACATGTTACAGTATGTCATTTTGATATGTTTTGATGCACAGTATTTTGATATAACCTGAGTATGACATTTAATTATGGCATGTATTACGTAACAGATGTCCCTCCCAGTGGTACATTTACATATGGTGCGGACCAATCAACATGTCCAATACGTAAGCATCCTGATGTTTGTCTTGTACACAGTTTGGTGTGAGAGTGTGATGCACACAAAATTTGAAGCCACAGTCAGGGGTGGATATAACTGACCAAACTAACATCACAGCTGGGGAAATCCTCAGGAAAACACAGGGTGAGAAAAGGGCTGCCATGCAGACAGGTACAATAGCCCCCCTTTCAAGACACCCGGTTGCAGGATTGGAGTCTTTGTAGAACAGTCATCAGGATTCTCCAAACATCATGTGAAATAAAGTGGACTTTTAACAGTAATTGCCCAACTCCACCCCCACC
Organism: Hermodice carunculata; assembly: GCA_964020975.1. Classification (NCBI taxonomy): domain Eukaryota; kingdom Metazoa; phylum Annelida; class Polychaeta; order Eunicida; family Amphinomidae; genus Hermodice; species Hermodice carunculata. Next base: position 91,007,224 of record OZ026613.1, on the reverse strand, counting down.
CCCCTCCCTGGACATCTGTTGACATGGGGCATGGTGTATTGATAAGACTCTACCTTAATTCTAAATCAAATTGTTTTTCACATTTCTGTTCCATAGTCAAAATATGGAGGCAGACAACATTTAACCACAGCTGGTCTGGGCTGGTGTAAGGGGGAAAAGGGGGAAAAACAATGATATGGTAGCTTACCATCATGTGTGTATTCTACTCATCTTATCCACCTACTAAGAGAGCATTTTAGTACATGAAATGAGATACAAGTATGATAGTTCTTACTTACATTAAGAAATACTTCAATTTAAGAAATTATCCTGCCTGTCCCACAAGAAAGATTCTCGACATTGGCTGTTGCAGACTCAAAAAGTATTCAGATGGAGATGAAAAATGACACTGAGTTCTGCTTATTTGATCTGTATTTCAGCAAGGGAATGAGGAACTTCCAGGGACATTAATCAAAATGCCACATGGTTTATTAACCCAAATCATCAGGCTTGTGTGTGGTTCCACTTGCCTTGAGTTACTCTTAACTCTTTAACCCAAAGCTACCAGTGTTTGAATGACTTACTCAACTCTTTGACCCTATGGACACTGGGTCAACATTTTTCCATGGGCCCATTCTTGGCACAATGCCCTGAGTAGAGCTGCTGACTAATCACTTTTATCCGCTTGTTGTAAAAAGAAGCAGGTGAACCATTTCTGGTCAGTTTTAATGGGAAAAAGTTGCATGGAAATACATAAGACTGACACGGGTTTCTGAGGATGGAGTTATATGTACTCCATACCTGACACTGACTGATATTGTAGTGGAAGTAAAATGGAAATGATGAAGTCAAATACTTTTCAGTGCTCCCTGACTGCCATGGATGTGGGACTGCTTTGCTCATGATAAAAAGATTACCATCATCCCTGGTCTAGTCAGTGGTTTTTGCATTACCTGGTAGATTATGTACAAATGTGATGACCAAGACTGCTTCCAGCATAAAATGCAGGTAGTTAACCACTTAAATTTATAATGGAAATATGAATGGTTCTTGCAGATTTGGAAGGCTCAAACTATTACAAGAAAATATTTTTTAAGTAAGAATTTTTTTGTTACATGGTAGCATTAAAATCCCGTGGGGTTTTGGCAGTACTGACTTGCAGAGAACATGGATTACCATGTAAGTACACAGTGGAAACTACGCAGTACATGCACATGATGCATTTTATGGGGAACACTTCAGTGTCATTTATAAATTCATAACCTAGCAATATATAATATAGAAATTAAAACGATTTTGATCTGAATTTTCCTATTTCTGGATGGAAAGATATGTAAAATGTAGTCACTAACAGAGATTTGACAGGAGTAATTTAACACTCACTGCAGTTCTTTTGTCATTTTATTCATGGAGCTGACTGTCAATGGAACAAGCCAGAAGATTACCATGGTATGATCAAATCCCATCAGTGGAATTTTTCCTGCAAAATACAGTGCATAAGAAACTTTCAGGAAATTGACTGTGCTTAATTATATAGATCAGTCAAGCACTGCCACGAAATGCTAAAATAATTCATATTTCACTCTGAAATACCTCTCTCATCAACTGGATAACTAAGCTTGCACTAAGTTTTGTCCCATGTCAATCTTCGTGTCCAAGTGCCTAATAATTGTCTCTCTCTGTGCATTTTTACAGTTTCAAGCAGTCAGTGATATAAAGGGTTAACCACACCCTTTTAATGCTAAGCTGGAAACTGCATCAACAGCTTTCCTCAGCACCCTGGTGGGAACACGGCACCTGAAACGCAATGAGGAAAGCTGTTGATGTAGTTCATTTTTACTGCTGCAAATATATAGGCATGCTGATATTTGAATAAAAGGTCTTCTAATAAGAAATGTGAACCTAGTATATTTTGATATTTCAGATGAACACAACTTCTGTTGTGTTGAGATTTGAAAAAGCCATATTTTCATATGAGAGAATGACCACTGTTTCTTGTTTACAAAATGGCCATTGTTTTGTTATAGCGACAATGGCCATTGCTTTGTTATTGAGAGAATGACCATTGCTTGTTATTGAGAAAATGACCATTGTTTTTTTTTTTTTTTTGTGAAAATGGCTGTTGTTTGTTATTGATAGAATGGTCATTGTTTTTGTTAGTGTTCTCGTGTGCTCCAAGTGCAGAGAGCGCAGCAAAAAAGTTACAGGATTAACTCTTATGATTGACAAACCACCTATAGCTTTAAAAAATAAAAATTGTCATAAAAGTGTAGGTCACTGGCTGTACATGTATTTTGTATACAATCCTGTCAATGGACATCTGTTATCTATCCTTGCAAAAATAAAGATGCTTTTCATATATGTGAATCATGTGCATGTATGTAGATCAGTGAACAAAATAGTAGTACAGTAAAACCTTTCTTACAGAACACCTCTGTATACCGAACTCCTCTCTCTACTGGACACCATTTCTCAGTCCCAAATATATGTTCAATGCTATCAAACCTCCCTATACTGAACACCTCACTATATAGTGAACACTTTTTTCTGGTCCCAAGGGTGTTCTGTATAGGGAGGTTTCACTGTAAATGACAGTTTAATCATGATGGACTTACCTCTGTACAACTTGTCCATTTAGCTGAGCTTTATTGACACCAGCAAGGATTTAAAAATCTGTAACCATCCGAGACTCTTATTCAGTGTAGCCACATGCAACATTTTCTCATTGAAAACCAGCAGAAATGGTTCAGTGTCTTAAATGTCCTTTGCCTCTTTCATCAAGGATGATATCAGTGATTATTCAAGCGCTTTCCACTATAATGTACAGTACATGTAGGTGCTATGTGCTTAGAGCTTTCCAAGGAAAGCTGTTGACTCAGTCCTCAAAGCTTGTTAGTGGCACAAACTATTTACTTATAACGTGTGTTGTTCTGACAACTAATTTTGGTCCTTTGCCAGCAGTCATTGTGACCGTCTTATTCTGGGTAAAAAGGGATTAAGGATGGTCGTTCATAAGTTTTCTTTTAACCCATTGTGCTGAATCATTCTTAAATTAACACTTACTTAAAAGCAGATTTGAGGGCTGAAAAGGTTTGGGGGGGGGGATGTTAAGACTAGATTGCACTCTATGGGTGAGGATGGGAGTGAGGGTCAAGACCAGATTACACTGTACTTTCAGGCCTGTACTGGAGAGGAATCATTTGCAGGAAGATCACGCTACTATAAGTCCCAATTGGCAGTGTTGATAGTTGCAGTAAGATTATATGGCTTCTGCTGCCTGGACCAACAAGGACATGGCAATCGGTGTTCCTAATCAATGTACAAAGAGTAAGATTCTGGCTTCTGTTACATTTAATGACCAGCAGATGAAAAATCAGGGTTTCCAGTCAAGTGTGCAAGGAACTAAGGGCTATAATTGCATTCAGGGTTCACACAGTGCATGATCTAAAGTGATTTGATCTGATTCATTTCATAGCAGTATCAGGTGTATTCAGTTTGTACAACTGCAGTGAATTCCTTGTAAGAGCATTCACACACCTGTAAGTTGTGCTACTGCTGGGACATTGCCTGCCAGAGGGAGCAGGATACTGGTCAGGGACGGCCTGGATCAGTTGTAAATATGGCAGTTCAACCTGTGGACACCTGAGACCTGATGCCTATGTATTGGCAGGCAACTTATACCCATGAAAATTTAGCAAAAATGTTCCAGTCCTATAAATATTACCTACTTTGTTTTGTTTCTCTTTTTAGCTCTTCTGACCTAAGTAATTAGGATCACCCACCTTGATTAATGTGGCCCACCAATTTCAAGAAACCAAGGTCTGGATTTGGAAGCTGTTCGTGAATATTAATTTAGCAGAAAAGTGCCTAACACTTATCATTTCATAAATGAAATAATTGGAGTTTTGGGGTCCAGACTGACAAGATGCTACTCGAACATGAGAATTACTCAAAGTCTCATCAATCTCTGATGAGATAAGTTAGCATCGAAACCAGTCAGACTTAACGCCTTGATATATTGAATCGTTGTTTACATTCGGTCTTGCCCAGTCGTATTTGCTCAATTACTCAAAGTACCCTGAATGGATGGTCTTTGAAAGCAGGTGGTTTCTTATTAGAGTTGTCTTTGAGCTCAGGGACAACTGTTACCTGGTGTCTGTTATGCACCTGTCAGACTAACCACCCAAGTCATTGTTTCTGTACATGTATGACATGGGTCTGTTCCGTGGAGGCAAACTGCTCCTCAGAGTATAGAATTTGGGGAGAGAACGCTGTGCCAATGTTGTGGGCCAAGGACTGGCTTCCAGCTGGGAGCACCAGTAACTTTATTGATTGCATGTACAAGTCTGCATTGGATAATTATTGGCCTCTGTGATGAGGGGAAGAAGGGAGACAAAGGGTTATTTACATGACACAAGAAACTTTGTCAATTTTCTTGGCCACTTGAATGATTTTTTTTTTTCATTCATGTTGTGTGTGAATCAGTGTCATTATTTATTATGAATCCTCGCAGAGCCAAGCAAATTTGGTGTAAGACAAGAAACCATTTTTGTTTTATGAGAGATATGATTTCCATAATCCCCCCTCAGTGACTGTTGCGTTCCAAGGTAGAGTTAAGGAAGAAAAAGTGCCAGGTTGCAGAGACGGGCCCAGTCTCCAGTGGTTGGTGTAAATTGTTATTCCGTTTGACTGGCTGGATCATGAGGCTGGCCATGTCCTACATGCATATCCAGGGCCAGCTACAGTAACAAAGGTATCCCCTGTAACCATGACAACTCTTTCTGTGCTAAGTTTTGATTGAGTCAACAGCTTTGTACCCAAAGTGTGCCAGGAAATCTGTTGACCCAGGTCATACGTAGGGTAGCTGTACCTGTAGACATACTGGTAAAGGTCTGTTCTCAAAGAATGTGAATCGGGCACTATTATTCAATTCAGAGGGCAGTGCCTCATCGCAATCAGCAAGGAAAGAGTCAAACAGATCATTTTCCCACTTTTATTGGAAGGACATCTGAGGCTTTTCAGATGGATGCGAGTTCCTCATCTGTGGTTTCAAAGCATTGCAAACTAATTGAGAAAGCTAATAGCATTTTCTGTTGTAGATAGAAATGTAGCTTTAATGTTACACCTGGCATGCTTGATGGTCCAGAAATTAATTTATCTTTTTCTTTAGGTCCATGATTTGACTTCAAAGGGTTTTGTTAGCAAATAGGTTCACAAGAATCCAGATAAAGGAACTCTTTAAATGCTGCTTACAGAATTACATGGCAGTGGAGTTTTAACCCTTTCTGGGTTAAAACAAGACTGGGTTAACAGTTTTCATTGGCAAGGGTCAGGTATAAAACACCCAGTCCAAACCAAGGAAAGTTTGTTGACCTGGGGTAGTTTATACCAATAGCTCTCATCCACAATTCTCTAATCCAAATATTTTCCATTTATTAAAAATTTAAGTCAAAATATTCAGGCATTTTACATCCAGGCACTTGTTTCACAGATTGAGAAGAAAAGGGTTGAGTTAGCATTTTCACAGGTGATTTGGTTTGTTGCCAACTTTGCCAAGCTTCTTTAAATTCCTTTCACACCAAATCAGCTCATTTGACTGTTCCAATTAATTTTTAATAGGAACCAAGTTGATTTCCTCTCTGGAGGAAATTATATTCAAATGCATGAAACAAGAATCCTGCAGAGGAAGAGAGGCATGGTCACAGGAAAGAATACAGACTGTTTATAAAGTCTAATGCCTAGAAAGTGTGGGGTAAAGTGTGGATCCCTGTTTTAACCCTTGTTCTCTATGACATCAGAATATTGGGCCAAAAATCTTACTTGGCCCATGTTTAACCTTTTTCTTCCAAAACCAGCCAAAGAAGCTGGAGGTTACATGTTATCGTCATTTACTGTTATAGATTTTAGTGTTGGTGAGAAACAGCTTAATGAGAATTGGTGATAGGCCCTATCAAAGTAGGTCAACAGCATTCTTTGGGGGCAGGATGGACACTTAGCACCCACCCTACCCCATGGAAGGCTGTTGACTTGGTCTTGATTACAGGACAAAGGCTAATTTCAACATTAATGAAAAACATTTTGAATGAGAATTACAGATGAGACCTAAATGTAGCATGCTGGAGTGGAACAGCTTTACTTGGCATGAGTTGAAGTGTTGAAGGACACTGGCAGAATTATGGCCACTTCTTTTATTCAGCAGTTTGACCAGAGATTTTTTTGGACTCAAAATCAATTTGTGTTTTCACTGTGTCCCATCAAAAATGATCAGATATTTCTAGCTGGAGATATCTAGTGGCTTTCAATAAAAGAGTGACATTGCGGTTGCTTTGTTTGGTATGCACAAGAGATAAGAGCAGGACAAAATTTAAAAAAAAAAAAAAAAAAAAAAAAAAAAAGACTGAAGAAATGTTAATGACACCTTAATTGAAGTATTCCCACATATTAACTCAGCATGAATCCTAGCCCCAAGCCTCTTTGCATTATATAGATCTTCAGCATTGAGAATGTGTTCTATTTTTGACCTTTTCAGCTGCAGGTTATCATGGCTATTTCCAGGTCATTAAGACTAGAATCAAAAAGTGTGTCTGAGAGAAGGGTCCCAAAGGGAAATTGTGTCCATGGTTTATAAAGAAAGTCCTCATACTGGACTGCAGCAAACAGTTTTGGCCGAAATTACAGACATGTATACTTATTATGGTTTTGGCTAATTAGAATAATTACAATCACAAATTACTATATCAAAGTGACTTCATTGCACAGGAAGCATAATTCATTGTGCAATGACTCTTTGGCTGTCTGAGAAGTACGTATGACCTTCGTCATGAATGGAAGCCATCCATGTGTAATGGTAGCATTTTATGAGGTATCCAGTAATCTTGACTCAGAACAGGCTCTTTTGTTGGGAGTTCACTAAGTTGGTGACTTGAGGCAACTTATTCTGTGCTCAAAGTCAGGTTATGGCATTGAAAAAACAAACAAAAAAGTGCATAAAGATTTTGATCAAAGCAAGTTTACTTGTCATGGACATGGTAAATTGAAATTGAAAGGGACATTGCCTGTTTTGTTTTGACGATCATTATAAGAATGCTTGATTAATCCTTGTGTTCAGAAATTCCATTTTGCTATACAGTATAGTCCCATTCCAAAGCTATACCCCATGGTGATGTAAATGTCCTGTATAATGCATTCTGCTGTCAAATAGTTTCAAAACATTTCCTGGAAATAAGATTTTTTCCTTTTCTTCTTCTTCACCAGAAATTAAGCTTACAAATCTGAGAAGAAACTCGTTTTTGATTGACAGTGGTTGAAGACTCAATCCCCAACATATACACTGTATCATGCTGTGTCTCAAACCAATCCTCTGTGGCAAACTGTTAAATGACAATGCTGTGCTAACTATATGCAAAGGTTATTAGACATTGCAAGAGAGTGTCTTTGAAGGTTCAGTTCTGCCTTGATGTTTGATCCTGTGTGTTGCTTTCCTTCTCACTCAGTTGCTGTTCTCTGGCTCAGGCCACAAGATCTTTCTCTGTCACTGTACTTCACAGTTTGCACATTTGAGATCTAGCAGAATGTTGAATTGGAAGTAAACTTGGTTAATACCAGATACCTTTGAACTAAATGTCATCATAGTATTATGTACAAGAAGGATTAATCAAATGGTATTCAAACAGGCTAATGTAAAACAGTAGCAGGTTATCACTGTGACACATGGATACAGGGAAATTGCTGATACCTGGATACAGGGAAATCACTGTGACACCTGGATACTGGATAATCACTGTGATACCTTGATGCAGGGAAATCACTGTGACACCTGGATACAGGGATATCACACTGACACCTGGATTCTGTTTAATTGCTGTGACACCTGGATACAGGGAAATCACTGTGACACCTGGATACTGGGTAATCACTGTGAAACCTGGATACGATATTCACATGTTCATACATTTTATGATGAGAAAACTGAAAAGTTCAGTCAAAGAAACAAATGTCTATGCTTTGTGAATATCACTTTGAGAGGGCAGGGTAGTATGCTATAATTAAACATGTTTTTTTTTTCTGTCTACAGGGAAATGTTTTTTAAGACAGGTTTTCTTTGCACTATTTCTTGGAAACAACAAACACAACCATCATGCTGGATGCCTCCTGTTGAAGTTAATTCTTTATTGTGCACCAATTAGAAGGAAGATTACGTGGATTCTTTCTTCCTTGGATTAAGACTGGGTCAACAGCTTTCCTTGGTATGGGTTTGGAATTCAGTTCCATACCTATGACAAGGAAAGCTGTTGACCTGAACAAAATATTTTGGTAGTCTCATCTACAAGTCTACTTCAATTTCAAATTGCTTTTTATTAATGATAAAATTACCTCCCCTCCCAAAACAAAGAAGAAAAGTGATAAATAAATAAACACACACACATGCACACACAAAACATAGATTGAAGCAGACAACATTTAAGCATGAGCATCCTTTGACAGGACAGGGTCAGGTGTAGTCACAGGTCTGTGTGTGGGTGGTCGTGCGATGCTGGTATGAAGGGCAGTAACAGGTATGGCAGGTCAGACACAGTGCTACAAGTGTACACATGATACCTGTACACAGCTGTTCGCTTGGTTATTGAATATGCTTAAAAAACTAACAGTTGTAGGTTAAGTAGGTGTGTTGTTTGATTGCATGGGCATAATGACCTTAATTATCAGTAATTTCTTGTAGTGCTTCCATCGCTTCCTCCTCAGGCTAATATCACATGTACAGAAGTCCCTCTTTTAAGAGACCACCCTGAGGGCAGGTCCAAAAGTGATCACATAACATCAAGTTGTCTGTCAAAGGAGGTAAAATAATATAGAAAATTCAGCAGTGTGGGCTGTGTAAAAATGCTCATAAAAGCAGGCAGTATTTTAATAGAGTGGTCTCTCAGAGGAACTACTGTATGATGGACCTTTAAGCTTCCTTTGCTCAGATTTGTACGTGTTTCTGCATGTATGTCAAGGTCAAGACTTCTTGTTGGTCCTCAGTCAGTTCGCTAGAGGCCACAAACTCCAGCCAGCTGCAGACACATGACTCTGGGCAACAAAGATTATTGGTCATATCTTTGAATAACTATAATTATGATGAATTCCTAGCCTGACTCAAACACCAATGATGGATGCTCCGACATGGTATTGATTGTGTGATTAGCTTTCATCCTGTGGCAACCTCAATTTTGTCACTGAAATCCTCTTCCCTTCACAATTTTGGACAGCAGTGTTCTAGGAAGCTGTGAATTTTGTTAAATATTCAAATTAAAATGGGCGGGTATCAGGGAATCAAAATGCACCTCTAGTAAAAATTATTGTCCTCATTCTTGTTTGTTGAATGGTGTAACCTTGAAAAAAGTGAGTGCAGTATCGTCTGGAAATATTGGGAGAAGCAGCAGAAGGGGTTAAGGGTTATGAAATAGTCAGAATCCCTGCCGGTTACCAAGGATAAAATAACAGTGATGCAAGATAACCAATAAAACAAGCTTTGAGAAGGGATTTGACTCATTGCTTGCTGCCCACAACAGAAGTCACACTCATCAGGAGTATTATGATGTATTGTGATTTTAGGTTCAAACTGATATGAAGAAAAAAAAAGAAGAAAATATTTATCCAAGTGCCAGCATGCCTGTGTTTCCAGAAATGATAGAATGGTTGAGATCAACAGTTTCCATGGCCAAGTGTGGTGCAATGCACCCACTGTGCTGTAAGGACAAGCTTCCATGGCCAAGTGTGGTGCAATGCGCCCACAGTGCTGTAAGGACAAGCTTCCATGGCCAAGTGTGGTGCAATGCACCCACAGTGCCATAAGGACAAGCTTCCATGGCCAAGTGTGGTGCAATGCACCCACAGTGCCATAAGGACAAGCTTCCATGGCCAAGTGTGGTGCAATGCACCCACAGTGCTGTAAGGACAAGCTTCCATGGCCAAGTGTGGTGCAATGCACCCACAGTGCCATAAGGACAAGCTTCCATGGCCAAGTGTGGTGCAATGCACCCACAGTGCCATAAGGACAAGCTTCCATGGCCAAGTGTGGTGCAATGCACCCATAGTGCCATAAGGACAAGCTTCCATGGCCAAGTGTGGTGCAATGCACCCACAGTGCCATAAGGACAAGCTTCTATGGCCAAGTGGGGTGCAATGCACCCACAGTGCTGTTACTACAGCTGTTGACTGAGTGTCCAGCCTGGCATTGAAACAGTTAACACAAACTTAATACAGCATATATTTAATGCTGGCACGTAAGCTGGCTTTCATGGTCTGTTATAAGACATTAACCATTGTGTTTCCCCCTGGTAACATGTCCTCTGTTTAACCATTGATTGACATCAGTTGACGATAAAGTGTGTATGCTTTGTGAAGATATTCCTCAGACTTCTATTTCGGGAATCTCTAAGTGTAGCCTCTCTTTGGGGTGCAAGTTTGCCATGCAGGCTCTCAGGCAACAGAAACTTTTGTGATCCCTAACCCTTACTAAAGCACCCCTCTTTTTGTAGCCCAGAAAATGCTAAATTAATTTCAACATTGTAAATCTTAACCATAACTGGTGATAGTACAAATGTAATGTGATCATATTCAAAACATATGTCTGAACTTAAGAGTCACGTTCTGAAAATTTTCTTTAGTACGTGGGTTGTTAATGGGAATAATATGGCGGATCAGTTTACAGGCTGTGATAAAAGGAAATGTGGTGCTTCATTGTAAAACTGAGAGTGGATCCACAATGAAGACAGTTCATTCACAATAGTGTTTCCATGACAGTAAGTACATGTATATTGAATTGATAATACCCTAATCATATATCAGGTGAAAGATCACATTGGTTCATATTTCAGCATAATTTTTATAATAATAATCTTAATAATTATGGCATCATCTCATTTAACTTTTTCTGTTATTGGCTCAGAATTCAGGTACATGTAAGGTATTATAATATAGTAGATGGTGTGAAAACAAGGCCACTGTGATATAACGCTTTGTTTGCCGTGATATAATTAGAGGTTATTCCATGGCTAAATCAGTATCCTACCTGGTAAAGTTCCCCTGAGAGCCTGTATACTCCCAAGACCCAAATGGTCCAGGAAGGATAGAGCTCGAGGGGGAACTGTACAGAGTAGGAGACTGATTTAGCCATGAAATGATCTTTGTATCCTAAATGTATTAATGTATCAACCATGATTAGACGAAAAAGGCAAGTGCAGCTTTTCCTGGGATTATGTAAGATGCTACATACCAACCTTGTAGCCAAAACACACAATTTCAAGTTCATAATTTTGTGTGAGAAAAACCCACCTCCCCTTCAGGAAAAAACAGGCCCGCACGACTCTCCTGTCAGGTCATGCATCTTGTGCGGCACACACCCTTGCAACGTAAGTGACGTCATGGTACATAACGTCATTACAGTCACTGTTTGCGCAAATGTAGAACATGAGGGATATACTGACTTTTAATGTTATTTTAATGGGGTGATTGTTTTTCCCTTGGGAAGATACTGGCTGTTGCTAGTGTAACATTATCCATGTATTCCAATTGGACAGTTTCAGTATCCTCCCTTATTTTGGTGTTGGTATGTCCCCTGAAAGACACTGTATGCTACAGGACAGAAATCGCAGTATTAGGGCAGTTCTGACACTACATTTAGGATACCATCTGATATATCACGATGACCCTTCTTTTTGTTGTACTTACTCCCACTGAGTTACCACCCCATATGAGGCCTGGATTTCTATTTCACCATCATTAACAAAGTACCTACAAGTGTATGGTTGCTTAGTTAATTTAATAAAGCAATTACAGCAAATGTTCACAAAATATCTTTCACAGAAATGCAATGTTTACTTTTGGTTCCTCGTTCTAATATGGTAGTTTCCGTGGTTTGTAAAAGATGGCAGAGTAACTACCATACACCATATGTGCTCCCTATCCACACTTGCCATCAATGCTGTGACAACCAAATGTAGCAAAGTTACAAACTTTATCATGCCATTACAACACAATTATTATTCCAATGATCTTGACAGATGTAATGACAAGTCGATGCAAGTGCACTCATAGACACACTTGGTAAATAATCCTCCAGATGACGGCAACCATTGAATCAGTGTCAAGACACTGTGTCCGTCAGGAGGCCCAGTATGAGAACTTAAAGTAGGCCTACCCATGAAACGGTATTCAATTCCTCCAGCTCCACACCCAAAATGAACTTTGCTAAATACTGCCATAATTGTTGTATGGGCCTTGCACTTAAGAAACATCTGTCCCAAAAAAATAATCCAAACAGAACATGAACTATTTCGAAAACGGCCCAGCACACGGCGACTTTGCCTGCTTGCCATGGTCCGTCACTTTCAACGGTGATGCATTGATTTGTCACAGGAGCTCACTTAGCCAATCACATTTGTTGGACATCGTTCATCTGGGGGTATCCTATGAGGGTTTTCACATTTGAAAAAGCTTCCAAAAAGCCATATCTGCAGGATAGCCAAGTGTAGGCCTAAGACACAATTATGATATACTTCAGATCTCTGTTTTTTATGATCAATATTTTGAGGCTAGGTCTTTTTGGAAGGTTGTAATTTACAGCATTACAATCTTTACATCTGCAGCCCCCCAAATAGGGCCCCGCTCATCTCCAAAACAGTAAATTCTGCAGTGGAGGGAGCATGCAAGCAAAGGGGAACAGCATTGACAAAAGCAAAGATAACGGGTGAAAATAGGCCAGTAAATCCCTTTTTTGTGTCAAATTTGGGGGATTTTCAACTTGGAAACATATTACAAGAGGAATTAAGTATGGCATGATATTGATTGTTGCCAATATATCACACAGGAGGTGGTGAGACTCCATCAGATTGCTCGCAATGTGACTTCAATCTCACCACCTCCTGCATGATATATTGGCAACAGTCAATGTCACGCCATACTTAATTCCATAATCGAAAGAATTAGTGTGACGGCAGTCATAGCGTCAAACCAGAATTAGTCTGGTGGCTCTTAGAAAGGGACTTTTCCCATCAGCAATCTTCACAGTGTAGCCTCCAGAGGTCTCCACTTGTCCAACCTGTTTTTGCAAGGGTTGTTAATTATTCATGAGGTCTGGCAACATTGGCATGAGGTAGGGCTAAGAGGATCACTGTTGCAAAAAGTCTCTTGTTTAATGACATGCCCAGCCACATGGTGGCTTGGCTCATTGAAGCTCCAAGCCAGGGTCACCCCCACACCAATAATATTGAATATTTATTATTATTTATTTGTTAATTTATAGATTTAATTCTTTTATTACATTGAAATCACCGGACACACACACACATATATATGTCAGTAGACTAGCCAAGAAAGGGACTTAAGAAAGTCTTGGGTACACCTTCTGACTTGAGACTTCAGGTAATCATTGTTCTGGAATTATAGTCTTCTGTTGGTGTACATGGGTTGATAAGCATTCAATCATGGCCAAGAAAGCAATATATACAAAGCATAGCATTTGGAAAGGCCTTGTGATTTTTTTTTTTTTTTTTGGTCATTAGTAAAAAAAAAACTCTTGATAAAATGAAGCAGAAAACATCATGCATTCAGCTGGTTTTGCCAGATCAAGATAAAGGGTTAAATGTAAGCTTCTCCACTAGGATCCCAATTTGAGGTTTCTTGTAAGACTGACTAGTACATGTAATAGGATTGTGTTGACATCAGGTCAGTAGAACGCCTTTCATTTGATTATAGATTGCCATGTAATTTGTAATCAATGACTGGTTAACATTTTCAGTATCAAAGCCAGGTCCAGAAGGACAGGGGTTAATATAAAAAGTAACCCAGTACATATGTGAAGTCAGCTGCACTCAACATCCTTTGTAGAGTTGCTACATGTACATACAGTTCAGACCTGGTTTAACCCTCCCCATTTCCCTTTGTGTTTATATCAGTCAACAGCTTTCCAGTGGACCACAGAAAGCTGTTGACATAGTGCATGCTGTTTTGATGGATCTCCTCTACATTTGTTCAAAAAATCTTTTACATTAATTCTGAAGCTTGTTGCCCTGACAATGCAATTTTAAAGCCCTCCAGCTCTTTGGACTTCTGAGGCCAATGCATGATGGCAAGTTCAGAGTAAGACTAATGGACAGCCTAGGGTGTGTTTGCTGTATTAATGACTGGATGCAGATGGACCCTAGGTTATCCTGAATTCTGGACCCTAGGTTATCCTTAATTCTGGACTCTGGGCTGTCGTTAATTCTGTAAAGTAAGAAAAAAAAAGTTGTAAGCAGATAACATTATTTGACCCCCAGCCAGTTACACTAGGTTAAGAGGGAAGTATGAAGCTGAAAGAGAAAATCGCATTTAACTCTTTCAGTGCCAGATTTTGGACTGAGTCAACAGCTTTCCTCAGTACATGTACACTTTGGGTGCATTGTGCCCAAAGCCTGCTGAAGAAAGCTGTTGACCTGGACTGTGATATTCTGTGTAACATCAGGCATGTTGGTACTTTAATGTAAGGTCTTTTTACAAGGAACACAAATCTAGCAGCCTTATTGTAATCAGAGCAGTTCCTGTGAAGTAGTTCAACTTTAGTCACAGGTGGCGCTGAAAGAGTTAACTGCCAAAGACAGGTTTGATTGTACAACCTGGCACTGGGGATATATTGTTTACTGCCTACTCATGACACTATCAACTTTTACCCTTCTCCCTTGAATAGGAGGTATTCATATTGACTTAGTCAATGGATTTTGTTGGCATAGGCTAGGCACTAATTGCCCACATAGGACATACTATTCTGATTAGACATAAGCAAACTACAATTTTAATTCCAGTTGTTTTGCATTGATGTTGAAATTAGAATTTAAGAGGACAACATTTGACCACCTGCCAGTCTCAGTGGGTTTAGGTTGGCGGGGTGGGTGCGTGGGTGGGTGGGGGTGATAATCAGTGCCCCCAGGAGCTCCATATTGAAGATGGGTGCTCAGTCCTGCCACTATTTGTTGTCAAAATTCTGTCTCGTTCATATAGCTTTTGACACCTGTTTTAGCTTTAGTGACTAAAACATAGGCCATAAATTAACATTGAAACTACACAAAAAAGAACTTAGTCAACTCTTTTTCAGTGTTTGGCTCTCATTTAGTGAAGAAATGCAGCATTTATCATTTTTAACTTAACTGACTGATTGCTACTGATAATACATGTACAAATTAATTTCGTAGCCAGTTCTGTATGAAGAATATTCACCATGTTTTGAGTCAAAATTTTATAAATTTGTTGCTGTTTCTGACTGCATTGCAGACTGGGTACCTGTTGAATAGTGTTATGTTTTGACAGGACCATCACAAATATCAGTTCTGATGGCTGGCTGTCTGTCTACACAATGAAAATAAACCATTAAACATATGGACTTCTGTTTCAGAAATAATGATGAAGGAATCTTGAAGATTTATGCAATTAATTTTGATCTTCAAATTGCTGCATAGACGTTTTTGCAAGACTTAGTGATCAAAAGTGCAATATTTAATCAAGTAAAAAGACTCCGTGCAGTGGAATTCTTTCCATGCATGTGGTTCTGGGCAAAAGGACACATATACAACAGTGGTACCTGCTGTATGCAACCACTGCTGTGAACAGCCACATTGCTTTTTGTGGTCGCAAGGTACAGACATAGTCAATTTCTTTGTAAAATTTACCTGTGGTGACAGGTCACCTGCTATATGTGGCCACTTTTTCTTGGCAGGAAGGGTGGTCACATACAGCACGTACCACTGTATATCTGTCTGGAAAACTGAAATTGGTTAGTGAGACAAGTGCTGTGAATGATTACTTCTTTTTGTTTGATTATATTTAAGATCATGTCTGTCAAAATGTTATAAAGTATTAGGCTACCAGGTGCTATTGATATGTGAAAATTCAGGAAAGTTTGGGTATGTCAATCTGTCAAAATATTCATCTTCAGCCTAGTGGTGTTGACTTTTAATCGGGACAAGAATGGAAGTGGCAGCCCAGTTTAATGGAGAGCTTGAGCAGCAGGGTCACCTGGCTACTTCAAACTTCTTTTGAATATCTTTGGCAAGAATCTGTTTCCCACCTCCCTTTTTTTGTGTATGGCGTCTTATATGAATGTAGAATGGTCCTATGTATGATACAACAGCATCTATTTTGAAAATGTGTTCCACTTTGGAAGGAGGGATTTGATTTTCATTTTTGGTTCTGGTGATGAACAAATAATACCATATATGAAGTTAGTTATAATACCATTATAAAGGACCGAGTGTCATCTGTGAGTGATGGCACAACAAAAGTCTGCTTCTAACGAGGTCTCTTTAGTCCAGACTGAACTGATATTAACGTACACTCCTGCTGGCATAAACTTCAATTCCAACTCCCCAGTGAAAATCTCAAAGTAAATAATTTTACAAACAAGTTATATGTACACATTGCACAGTTGATATAACCAAAGAGGGTAGAGAGTCTCTCTACCCTCCTTGGTATAACCCACACATAGGATTTATGCCCTATGTGGGCAGTTAGAAAACCTTCAACATGCCTTATCAAGCTTTACTGTACAGTGCACAACAATGGATGCCCAATCTACTGGGATACACCTGCATCAATCTTGCTAAAAAACTAACCAAGTTCCATTCTTGATATATAATTACTTCAAGATCTGTATGGTAGACATGTAAACTTAAACATACTTTCCTCACTTCAGACATTATTTTCCAAGCAACAAACAGAAATTGTCATCACGCTGGTCCAAATAGAAACTGAAACTGAAACTAGGGTGGTCTTGCAGCACCTGGAGGGTGTACACCGATGGAATCAATTCGGGCAATTGACTCAAGATTGCAGCACCCTTGCTGTCATGCATGTTGGAAGCATTCCGAAAGAAAACTGACTTTCAATTAGAAATAGGAGTTGGAACATATCATTATTAATAGAAACAGCAATTTCAATAATTGATTTCTAGGGATTGTGTTTCGCAGGGGATTAATAGCTGTATATAGGAATATTAAGCCTGCAGAATAGGCAATCGATTAGGCCACCCTGAAAATATTGCTGGTTTACCATAACCCGATGAAGTCACTGCCTATCCAAATTATTCTTTTTGATCTGAGGAATAAATCCTTTATTATTCTATATTACTTTTTTGAGAATTTAAGGATATTGGCCAAAAAAAAATTTGGGCCTACCTACCTACCCCCCAAAAATTCAATTTAGATGTTACAGCAAACCAACATATTTTTTTCAGGATGGCCTTATCATATTGCATGAAGTCCAACAATCAATATACCAATGATTTAATTGATTGACCCACCTGGTGCTCTAGTGATAAAAAAAATGCATGAGCGAAACAAGACATACGGTGGTTTGCTCATAGTGCAGAAAGTCCGACCAGTTCCATTGGGTGTAAGGCTGCTCAGAAAATGGTCTAATGGCTGAAAGTGCATGCTTATAAAATGTGTGGGATTATAATTCCCAGCCTTATGAGCTGATTGTCAGAGTTTGTGTAAATATACCAGTATTTTTGGTTGATAGACTTACTTAAATTTCAGTGTTTTCTGGCAAGTTTCCTGCAAGACATTCTCATCCCCGGTATACATGTGTGTAAGGGCATAACATACATGTGCATTGAACTAAGGGCATGGTGTGTGGTAACAAGTGTTTGTGTCACATCACAATAAATGTTGTGGCAATCAGACTTAGATGTTTTGATATTTACCCTCTAGTCTGGGTGGCAGTGTACATCAGGTGGGACTGTTGCTGTGATTGTGTCAATGTAGCACCTGGATGACTGCCAGTAATCAATGATTAAGAGTAAAAGGTAAAAGATAATAGCCATCGATTACTTGATTATGGGGGAGGGGCTGAGGAAAGTAATGGTTACTCAGTGAAGGCATGGGGGGAGGGGGAGATGAATTAAAACATAAAATTTAGCATATCACTCAACAAGAAGTTCATATGCCCATAAAATTTAGCCATGCAGTTTGATGGTACACAACTGATGAATCCAACATGTTTCTGTGGTAATTGTAAGACTCAGTGGTGGAGGTATGTGCATGTATTCCAGGATCGTAAGGATGACTCTGCTAATGGCCAATGGTAGTGGCGGTGAAATGTTTGCCCTGGTGTCATTTCGAATGCCGTCTTGTAATGAAACAGAAGAGTCTGGTTACAGACTCAAGATCTGAAGGAATATTTTTTTGTTGCCAGATGCTGTGCATAAAGGTCGTGCTTGTTTGGCCAGCATACAGGATATTTGTGGCATAGCTGGCATGTAAGGAGGTAAATCAAGTTGTTGTGCATGCAAATACCTCCTTTTAAAAGTCTTAAAGTGCGCCTTGTAAACACTTGTATGCAACAGAAGTAATGGCCTTAGTGAGCCATGCATAGTCACAACTCCCTGCACAAGAGAGGACATCCAAGTTTAAGACTGTATAGAATTTCTATGTATGGCTACTTGTGCAGGTTGCTGGTTTATTCATTTCAAACTAAGCATCACTTCGGAACTTAGCTGACTTCTTAGGTACTAATAAAGCTTAAATCTTTGCCCTTAGAATAAGACTGAGTCATCAGCTTTCCCTGGGACATACTGATCTGATGGTGTTTGTCTACAAGTCAACAGCTTTCCTTGGGAAGTACTGATCTGATGGGGCTTGTCTATAAGTCAGCAGCTTTCCCTGGGACATACTCATCTGATGGGTCTTGTCTATAAGTCAACAGCTTCCCTGGGAAATACTAATCTGATGGGTCTTGTCTACAAGTCAACAGCTTTCCCTGGACATACTGATCTGATGGGGCTTGTCTGCAAGTTAACAGCTTTCTGTGGGATACACTGATCAGATGGGGCTTGTCTGCAAGGCTTCTTCAAGGTTGTTGTGGTCAATACTAAAATGAAGAAAAAAGTCTTGGAAGCAGATCATTTTTTCCGGCTGCAAAATAGACTAGGTTCCATATTGTCTCTGTCTACAACACATTTGAACTTAGTGGAGAAAACGCGACAGATAAGTCTGTTTAGCAGGCAAATGACATTTTACCTTCAGCCGACTTTGTTCTGTTCAGGGTGGAGGCTCCGTAAAGTGGAGACCCTGTACATGGCTATTAGGTTGATGCACACCATGTGTCCTCTATGGTGGACAAGACCAATTTAGTAGGACTTCATGCAAAAAATTACCAGCAATCAGTGGTTTCCACCATGAAGAAGAGCAATCTGATCAGGACAGTGGCTGTAAGGAGAAAAATATGAAATAATTATGAGGGATCATGTGGCTGTACAGCTAGGAACACTGTGGATTATTATCCATTGTCCAGAAGTCCTTTTGCAGCTGTGACAAGCCACATAACTCACAGCACACCTTACAATATTGCCCCCACTGTCTCACTGTCTCCTGTCGTCCTTCTGGCTGAGAATTAGCTGCATATATAGCTCACTTCAGTTGATTTATCGACACAGCCACAGCATGTAAGGAGCAAGAATCTGTATTGCTCTTGAAGTCTGGTTACAGACTCAAGATGTGAAGGAATATTTTTTTTGGATACAGCAGGTTTCTAGTTCATAGTCTGGTTCAGTTTTAACCCTTTCCACCTTCACTGTTTTAGTGCCAAGTTTTGGTCAAGTCAGCAGTTTTGCTTGGCATTCTTAAAGTGCTGTGCACCCAAAGTGTGCCAAGGAAAGCTGTTGACCTGGGCCATTCATACACTGTCTTATGATCCTTGCAACTATAAGCATCCTGGTACTGGAGTGAAAGGTTGCTATACAAAGGATATGGTTTTGTATCGTTATGTCAATTCACAGCATATAGACTTTTGTCAAAATTCACAGTGAAAGAGGGAAATCAAAGAAAAAATCTGCTGCTGTGCAAATTTTTTTCCTCCTCCTCCTCCTCCTCCTCCTCCTCCTCCTCCTCCTCCTCCTCCTCCTCCTCCTCCTCCTCCTCCTCCTCCTCCTCCTCCTCCTCCTCCTCCTCCTCCTCCTCCTCCTCCTCCTCCTCCTCCTCCTCATTATACCACTTTCCCGCTTATTGAAAAACAATTTGAATGAGAATTGTAACTAAATGAGTGCTATCAAATGGCTTGTTAGAGTTAAGTGTTCCCTGTTCCTTTGTGCATCAAAAATGCGGTTGAGTCTGTGTCAATGCTTGGCAGAATGAGTTCAACCACAGGGAGTAGGATTGAGTACAAATTTGGAGCCAGGATTCACCTTGCAATTGAGTGACCAGTGTTATCAAGATGGGATGTTTACTTCTCACTCAGCCTGATTGTTACCTGTTTACTGTGCACAAAAGAATCTGGAGGTGGACTTTTAATGCTGGATCAATCTGAGCACACTGTCATAGTGCTATGAAATAATATATGTGGGGGAGGAGTGGAGTTTAAAAGTACAAACCCATATGTTTTACATGGATTGTGAAGCAGGCCAAGCCTATATGTATCACTGTCAGTGGCAAAGAGGTTGGCGTGTACTTCCCTACCTAACTGGGGTGGGGGTATACTGAGGATTCTGGCCTAGTACCCACAATACTGTCAAACTATATTTGTTGATCATAGTTTAGAAGTAGCATATTGATGCTGCTCACTGCTCTGTCCTAATTAACACCAGCCCCTCATTCTGGTCTTCAAGAACATGACAGAATTGTAAATCTTGGGATCCACAGTCACAGTTTTGAATGCAATTCTGATAAAAAATACTGAAATTGACTTTAGGTGTTTGTGCTACACTAATTACACTGACCAAAAAACCCCACGATTTTCTAATATTCCAGGGTAGTAATTGTGATTTATAAAGAATACCAGAATGTAGTCTTGACATTACTCATATCAGTATCCTGTCTCTGCTACATTACACTATGGTAGGATAGAGTGCATGAACAACTGGTTCATTAACCCTTTCAGTATCAAATCAAAAAAAAAAAAAATATATATATATGCCTAGATGTAAATTGTCATCCTGTTTCACTCTGAGTAAATTTATTTTATTAGAAATATTTTGCTGAAAAATGCAGGTAAGACCTATCATGAATGCACACCCCAGGTCAATAGCTTTCCTTGGTGCAGGTTGGGTGCATTACACCCAAAGCACCAAGGAAAGCTATTGACTCCATTTTATTGTGACCAGCAGAGGGTTAATATGCATACCCTGATGCCAGCTCACCACATGGACTAATGGAGGCCTGTCAAACCACTCGGCAGGCAGTCAATATTATCTACTGCCGGTTGTGTGGTCACATATCCATTTCAGTTTGACCAATGACATGAGATACCCACTGGGAGGTATTGTTTATCTGCACCATGCTGACCCACTCACACCTGACACAGCATTTGTGTAGTTGAGGTCAGTGGCTAGTGAATAATTAACAAGCTGCTGGAGCTTTTAAGAGTTAAGACTTTCTGCCAGTTTTTGTTGGAGGAAAGAAACATCATGCTGGACTGCATGTCCCAGGTATCTGCCCATTAAGACCTGCCCATAGTAAGACCACTCACCTATTACAACCACATTGCTACCTTCCCATTCATGTTAAGATTTAATAGTTTGTATTCTGTGTTAGGGTCACTTCCGATTAAGATTTTTTTGTCCAGTCTGATAGATGGAATTAACATAGAAATTCTACATAATTTTCTCAACTTAATTGAATATGTAGACTGCCTGTTTACAAGGGATTGTTGTTTGGACTCAACAATAATTATTTAGTCCTACAGTGATACAACTTGTACACAGTCTACCGTGTTATCCCTAAAAAGTACCTGTGCCTCTTGTTTCCCTCCTTGAGCATTTTCCTACCGCCAAAACATGATAATAGTCAAGGTTATGACTTTTTTTTAGATGTATGAAGCAATGGGGACAGTGGTGTTTATTTTGACAATAAACAACACTGGTGTGACATGTGACATATCCACCTACAACAGATAATATGTTTAATAACGTGGCAGTAGTTTCATCCATAATGGGATACTGATATGTGTCATTATGCTGACAGTCATTCTCAGCTGATTTGATCAGTTTAACAAAATTACTCAGCAGAGACCATGCACAATATACTCACTGCAATAAAAGAGTGGCATTAAAAGACAGGTGGTCTCATGTCAAGAAGCTTAAAATAAAAAGAATAGAGCTTGGAATCTGTAAAGGAGTTTCTGTCAACAGGGATGTGTGACAGGGACTACTGTCTGTGTGGGAAGTGGTCTAGGACAGACCCAGTGAGACCTCACGTCACAGTCTGTTGACCCTTTGCACACAGACTGACACTGAGCCCAGACAAAAGTAAATCATATCAACAAATCCACATGTTGAGCAAAACCAGCTGATTTTTTTCCTCAGTCCATGTACCTCTTACCCTTCCTTACAGCCACTGTTGCTTGGCAACAGGGATGGCTTGCCAGTCTTACCTCATTGTAGGGTGAAACTGCCAATTCCCTGCAAAGGGTCAGTGTCTGCTGAAGATCATTCTGACAGGTGGGAGGTATTAGCTGAACAGTTGTCCCAATATAATTCATATTTATAGGTCCTAGGCTAGCTAGAAGCACTGATCATGTTTTCATGGATATTTATGAACAAAAACAAAGAAATATATATATCTTCTTGTCACATTATTCTCAAGGTAGACGTTGTGCAATAAAATATACCAGATTAATATATAATTATACAATGGCTGGTATTTAGATGCTAGTGTAAATAGATACATCTTGAACACATCAGGCTGAAAAGGGTGAGAGGAATTAACCGCTGTATGAAAGATCTTCATTGCGTTTTAATGTTTTCTGTAAATTAATTTTCAATATGTTTTCCTGGCTGGAGTAAGATTAGGTCAACAACTGCGACATGGGTTGGTGTGAATCCCCCTGAGGTAATCATTGATCTATACCTGCTCTCCTCATAGCTCTCATCAGTAACTTCCGCTGTGGGTCTTTTGTGTCAACAAAACATGAAGTAAAAACCTGGATATAGATGACATTTGATATCTGGGAACTTAAGGTTGCTATGAATGGGAGAAGTTTATTCTTATCACTCTTAACATGTGCAGAAGGTAAAAAAAAAAAACTACTAACATGGTGATGGTTTGGGGATGTACCAAATCATCATGGTCAAAACAAGGCAAAATGTTGGCCTAAAAATAAGCTTGATGCAAAACTAGTTCCAAGTCAGCTTCTGTCTTGCCTGTGAAACAGACCCAAGCTCTATGTTATGTCTACTCCCCAGAGATAACCTGGAACTTGGTCTGCTTTGGAGGCAGGCTTCTGTCAGTTTCCTGTGAAAAATCATTTAAATGCATTTCCAGATATGAGAAAAGGCACTTCACTTTAGTGATAGATGAGACTGGAATTAACCACTTTTACTTTGTTTATGATGCAATGGCTGCTCCCACTTCCAAGCGTTGCACATAGCAGCAGGTGGGGGGATGAGACCTGATAAACTCTGACCTCACCTGGAGGTAATCAGGAGTTCTGTTCACAAGATTGCAGCCTGGGTACAACATGGATGGTGCCTTATTTGATATTCTCCATGCCATGTGCACAGTGGATTTCTTGAAAGTGGAATACCCAGTCAGGACTCAATTACTGATCCCTTGGGATACATTTATTTTGCCCAACTCATTCATGATTCATGTAAACGTGCTGCTCCCTGTTGCTGACTCCATAATGGTTGGATTTGACAATGAGAGCACTGGATCCCTGAGGTGCAAAAAAATATACATGCTGTGTCCCTCAAGAACAGAAAATAAATGATGTCAGCTGTGTCGGTCAGGGTATAACATACAAGTATCACCCTTATTACAAGAACAATTTAACCCTTTACTGTTTCAAACACCATAGTCAGCAACTTCCCATTGCCAAAACATTTCAACGGTGCTAATCACTGCAAAATGCCCGATTTCCTAATTATACTCCATGCATTGTGGAAAGTTTATATACATACTTGTAAGGGGGATAAATAAAACATGTTTCAACCATCAAAAGTTATGCTAATCTGAATTATTCAAAGTGTACAAGGATTCCAGATCATTCTTCACAAAAAGACCTTTCATTCACAGAAACAGCATGCCCTGCACCATTCCAAAGAAAACAATATGTCCTGACCATTTTTGGACTTGTCCTAGGGGCGGATGTTTCAAAGGAGGGACTACAGTGCAATATACATGTATGAGTATTTAGGTCACAATGACCTACTTCTAGCATGTTAAAACGATCAGAGAATGAAAAGTTGAGACACTTCATTGTATTAATCTGCTCCTGGATGTGCATGTGGTTAACAATTTTAAGCAAAGGATATAATTTAGGAAGTACAATATTTTCTCAGTAAAAATATATTTCTTAACCAACTTATGGCATATTGTCAGACTTGCAGATTGTTCACATTCTGGATATGAATGCTCTCCAGCTGTGTGGATGAAAAAGAAAAAGAGCTTGTGGTTGTCAATAAGTATACAATACAGAAATTAATCTCATTGAGATTGCAGTAATCAGGATTTGGCATTCTGGTGTTGACAGGCATTTGCTGTAAAACGCATCAGTTTGTCATGGCAAAAATACCTGTCAAGACCAGAATGCCAAGTCCTGATAACCAAACTGTAAATGATGCAGTTGTGACACTGGCAACACTTGATCAGCATGCAGTACAATGCAGCATGCTGTACTTGAGGGAGCGTGGCCTTCAGCGATTGCTCTCCTTGAAATATTGAAATAAATTGAATTATTTAGGGAGGAACAAGAATGAATTTGTGTAAATAAGCGCACATACACCTGGTCTTACTCTGGAAATTTTAGATTTGTAGCCAAATTGCCAAAATTTGTAGGATTTGAACATGTACTTCATCCACCAGTCTTAGTTATGTACTCAGTTTTACTAGCCACTTTCATACCTTTGCTAGCAATTTGGCTGATTGGTAAGTGGGAGAGGAAACACACTGCACACATGAACATGTGTACACACAGTGTACATATACATTCATTAATATAAATATACACATACATACATACATACATACATATATACATACATACATACATACATACATACATACATACATACATACATACATACATACACACATACATACAAACATACATACATACAGCTGTACATACACTGGGCTCTCTCTAGGACATGATTGACTTTAGCCACTGTGGCTAATCCATATGAATTTCTTGTAGCCACAAGAAATTTACTTTAGCCACTCATTTTTCACCCACTTTCAAACATGGTCTCAAAATTATCAAAACATGGCTGCAGGCAAATGCATGCGAGGAATACCCCCCCCCCTGCACTGATGGGATGCATATCGTTTGCGTACCTACCATGAATGCTATCGGTACATCGTAGTAAATTTGCGTATACAGTATTGGCAAGTTCCTCGCAATAAACGGTATTCTTAAATCAAATTCAAACGAAAATTTTAATATTTCAAATCAGATATCGAGCGTGCGCACCGTCAACATCTTTCCTGCAACTGTACACAAACAGCTGCTTTGGCCATGTGGTCTGACGCACAACACATCATCCGATTGGTCAATTGAGTCACATGCAAAAATGAGCCAATCACGGCTCGTGCTACGGTGTTTTCATCATGGCTTCCGCCCAATGAACATGTGTGAATTTACGGAGGGAACACACAAACGGGAAGCTTTGTTTTTGTTGCAGCATACGAAAATAAAGATTCCGGTGTTTATTGCAACAATTATTTGGAGTCACAGGCAAATACGCAAAGGTATGGGATAGCGGGAATTGCCGAATGTGTCCCAAATCAGTCCGTGAGACTGCATCAGTTCACTGCAGATCTAATCCAGTGTCCACGCTGTCACTTGCGTGTGACTGGCAGTTGTGTTCTGTTTTTGCCCAGGAAGTCATCTCACAGCATGTATTTTTTTCTAACACTGTTTGAACCCACCGATAAATAGCATTTAATGTTAATTTGCAGAAGAATTTGCCCTGCAAAATATTATTATTTTTTGACGGATTTTACTAGTAAAAAACAACACGAAAATGCACCGCTGCGTCTCAAACGAACAACAAAATGCAGGGTTTCGATGTCGATAAAACTAAAGTGACCAAAACATACTGTTCGCCACTGTGGCGAAAATTTAGTGCTGGTTTTAAATTTTTTTTCGCCACAGTGCAATTACTTTCGCCAGTGGCGAAGTGGCGAATGGCTAGCGAGAGCCCAGCATACATACATACATACATACACACATACATACATACATACACACACACACATACATACATACATACATACATACATACATACATACATACATACATATGTAACACATCTGGACATGAAGGTTCCACAGTATCTGTACATCCAGGTTTGACGATACTGTTGCCTTTTACATGATGATGATGATGATGATGATGATGATGATGATGATTTATCAAAATCCCTGTAAAAACAAGGAAAACTTAGGATAAATACATCAAATACCTGCTATCACAGGAAGTCAAATCTGAAACAAAAACAAAATATATACATAAGAATAGGAGGTACATCAAATGAGACACAAACAAACCAACCAGAGAAAATAACATTATGATGAATGTAAAACTGAGCACAATCAGTGTGTCATATATACATATATATATATATATAAGTTAAAAATAGACAGAGCCCGTCAGAATGCTTGTAGCAAAAAATTTACTCCTGTAGCACAGGCAGTATGAGTTTCCGATATATCTTCACAATGGAACAATATGTCTCTGTGTGGCACTTTTCTGCACTTGCTGCTACAGGGTGCCCACCCGTGATAGTCAGCATTAGAGACTGGGAATCCAATACAAAGGCCATGTATATTTGGGCAACCTCTTCACAGTACACCCTGAAAACTCAACCTCTATACTGGACACCTGCAAGGCTCCATGTGCCATCCACTATAGCTCAGTTGCCAAACCCCTGCATCCCACAGGGTGCTCACCCTGTAATCTGATATGCTTTGTCAACAGGACAACCAGTTGATGACTGTCACTATAAGGCTTGTTATAATCTGGCTGGCTTAAAATAAAATTTTCAATAGTCAGTGACACCTTTGGAGTAAAATCTAGCTTCATAGGAAGCCATTTGAAACTATTATAAGGACAATGCTCAAGAAGACACAGCCCATGATAAAAAAAAACAGAAAAACCAGTGCCAGGACATTTAGCAATAAGAAACACAAACAGATTGTTCACAGCAGCGTAACTCATTCCACCTGGATAGAAGACCAAGTCAACAGCTTTCCTTGGCATAAGCTGGGCACAATGTGCTCAGTGCATGCCAAGGAAAGCTGTTGACCATGGGCATATAACTTGGAATGATTTTCCATGCAAGTTTCATCCAAAATTTTGAAAAATAAAATCCTTAAATTAGTAAAATATAATTAGCAGAAGACATTTAGATATTAGCAGGGAAAAAGCGTCATTAGGGTGGAATGAGTTAATACATAACCTCACAGCCTTATTAAGAACATGTGATCTCAGGCATTCTCTCCAAAGGCTAGGCATTTTGATGAAATTGATTTTCCAAAAAGTAGAACAGCAGTTGCTTATGTCCCCATAAGGACAAGAGGAATTACTGCTCTCAGAACAGAAATAACCGTACTGGAAATCTTGGATTGCAGAGGTTCTAAAAAAAGGGTTAATTCATTCCATACTATGGTCACAGGCCTTGGTCAGTGGTTCTGGCACTGCTTGCCAAGTCATGCTGCAGCTGCCCTTGCGACAGCATGACTTGCCAGGCAGTGCCAGAACCGCTGACTTTAAAAGACGATAGGCATGTTTGTACTTGAATGAAAGCTCTTTTCATGAAGAATTTAAATATGCAATTGTCCTCTTAAATCTATAGGTAAATATACGGAAAAGTCAGGGACTAGTATGGAATGAGTTAGAAGCAGTTTCCTCACATTTCACAGCAAGTGTGTGCATTTACATGCACATTAGTTTACTCGTTCACCGCTGATCACAACCAAAGTGCACTCACTTGCATTATTACAAAGATTCCAGACTCACATTCCTCCTGAAAAGATTGTGGTTGAAGTACAAGCATGTTTGTATTTTTAGAGCTAAAAAAAAAAAAGAGTATTCATGAGTCAATATCTTTCCCCAATAGTCCTTGGCTGTTGTGCTCCAGAGTGTGCAGAGGAAAGTTGTTGACTCAGTATCCTGACTTGAAACTGAAATGGTTAAATGAAGTGCATCTCACTCTGTGACCATTCAGCTAAAATGAAAAACATTTTGTCCTGTATTTTCATGTCGAAAGGGCACAAAAGTGACCGTGCTCATAACACACAGACATTTTTTTTTATCAGGAAGTAGCTCAAAGCCTCACATCCATGATAACTGTGCATATTATGGTTGGCAAACAGTGACTCAAGACTGGATATCATTCTGACCACTGCCAGTCTGTGATGTCCATGGGACACCGACCCATGGGGATATATTGATGACTTGTTTGTCTCTGTTTCACCAGTCATTTATCATGACAAGTTTTACATTAACCTAGTTTCTTCAGTGACGAGACTCCATTAACCTTTTAGCAGGAAGCCCTTTATATTGTATTGTATCATAAAATGACAGAAGACACACTACAGATGTGGTGTGTAGGTACCAGTAATACAGACAGTCCTACCTGAGAGAAAATAATCATCTTGCACTTAACCCATATTCAAATGCAGCAGCTGCATTAAGTTGATTAAGAGCTATTCTCATAATGACTTTTTGGCTTCCTTTGGTAACCATGGTTACCAAATTCACCAGGACCAAATGTGCAAGAGAGGTCTCCTCATTAGGTTAGCTCTTAATGGGACGATACTTGGAGTTTCATCATTAAAGGAGTGGTGATAAAATGTTGAGAGGTGGCTGGTCAATATGCCCTGCTGTACGTACTTTGCTCTAGTTTCTTATGTTTTTGATGGGGCACTGTCTATGGATGTGGGTCAGTTTAGCAGGCAACACTTAACCACACATGTACCAACATGTCCACACCATACATGCAGGCGTTACTCAGATTTAGTGTGTTTTGTTCACAGATGTTACATAGTGAGTAATTCAGCATCACTGTACGCGTCCACCATCCTCTACCGGTCATCACTAAGACCTTTTTATTGGTTTGTGGCACGCAAGGCTGCGGATATTGCTGGCGTCAAAGTTATTCAGACATGGAATCAGATCTACTCTTGGCCATCAATTCCTGGCCTTGAATAACAAAGGTTTTACCAGGTCTGGGCACACTGCCAGATGGGTCACTTTAACCCTTGCTGGGCAGACACACCGGGGTCAGTAACTTTCCTGACATTTTGACCACCTCATGTTGACCTAACAATGGCAAGAGAAAATTGTTAATGTGGACAAAGAAAATAATGGGAATCTTTTCTGTATTAGGTGCAACTTCTCTACACAGCAGTTACAATTTTGATGAAAATTTCACGTTGATGAGAATACATAGTTGTTAAGAAATGATATTTTTAGTATGCATATACTTGTCTTTCATTCATCTCTTCTGTCAAATTTATTACTTGGCAGTTTGTCACAGCACCTCTGGAGTAATCAATATCTATACATTAGAGGATACAGTTGGCAGCAAAAGTTACTTGAGTCACAAAATTCCGAGGTCCAGTGATTTTGTAATCTTAACCTAGAGATATGATGAAACATTTCAAGTTACCAGCTTGCCATTGTAATATTTGTTAATTTCTTGTACCTCTGATGAAGCAGCACTTCTCATGCAAATTGGTAAGCAGTAATTGAAATGTAAAATTGTAAAATGTTTGGTTTGTCATCTTAAATGTTGCAATTCCATCAGAAATTATGAATGAAAGTGTGACAGGAAGCCAGTCGGGTTGTTGATAACACCTAGTACACCCAGGGTTCATGCTTGCAAATGCAAGCTAGTGTTTATATATATATATATATATATATATATATATATATATATATATATACATACATACATCATACATACATACATACATATACATATATATGTATATATATAGATAAGAAAGAATAAAAAGTTTACATAGAGAGACTGCTCTGACCAATAGGCAATTAGCCAAATTCTATTGTTTCTTGAATTTGGCTCAAGAAATGTGTAAATGGCTAAAATATTTTAAATGAATTACTAAAGAGCCATGAAAGAAGGCCTAGCCATATTTCCAATTTTGGTTACAGATTTTTGATGGTTCGTTCTGTCCCACACTTACCCCACAGGCCCCCAGGATCCAATTTGGTTGACTGAGGCGGCTTGAAGACAACCCTCTGCACCAGTCCAACACTCTGTATTGTTGCCATGTGTCTAGCCAGCAGACACAGTAGGACATTCCCTCGGGGAGTCTGTAGGAGGCCTGAAAATAGAGCAACCAATCACATTATACCCGGTCACTGGCTTGCTACAAAAAAAGAAACTGACTTTATTGTGTTTATGCTAATTATCCAACTTATTTATAATGGCTTGAATAGTTTGTTAGTACCATTGCGATCATATATGAAATACTGATAGATACTAAACTCGTGAGTGTATACAGAATTAGGGCTGTCACTTGATCCCATAATGGGGCCCTTGGGAGGATGATAAAGGTATGTGTTATGGCTGTTACATCTGCTGTTCTGTATCACACAGTATAGTACCATATTTGGTAAGGAGCACCATGACTGCCTTTGCTGTTACCTGGTTCGTGAATTCCCTGGTGCGACCTGTTGCTGTTTTGTGTACTTTGAAGTAAATTGCCTCTTTCAGGCCGCTGTTTGGTTTGCAAATAAAGTCATCATTCTATGTATTTTCAATAGCCACTGTTTCGTATTCCTAGCCATGCACTGTCATGCTTGCTTGGCTGGTTGTCAGCTTGCTTTGCCTATATGAAATTGCACTGCAGTGCATTTCTAGAAAAAGAGACTGATTCATCTGCCCATGGCAGTGTCGGGTGGTTATGCTTTTCTAGGTATTTCTGGCCAAGAGAATTTTCACTAAAAAACTAATGTTTGTTGTCTATGTAAACAGAATATTCCATGAAACATTATTGGATAAATACAAACCATCATTTGCGTGTGTTTCTGGTTGGGATTCAAAGATTCTGTGCAAGGAAACCACTTGCTGCTTTGCAGCTTGTGGTTTCCTACCCAGAATCATTTTGTCCCAACCAGAAACACTGCTCATGACAGTTTTTATAAGTATCATACATTCTTGTCACTAGCAGCATATAATGGCATTAATGACTCAGGTGAAAGATTTGATGCTTTCAAAATGTATACTGTAGCTGAATCGAATGTAGACATTACTTTGTATAACAAGTGATGGGATTATACTATGCACTGTATTGCCATGAACTATGTAACACTTTATTGTTTAACTACAGTTGCTTGAACCTATCTCTTAAAAAGTTGGATGAAGTTAACCTTAAAGTGCTGATTTAAGATTGAGTCAACAGCTTTCCTCGGGACACTTTACGTGCAATGCACGCAGGACACTTTACGTGCAATGCACACAAAGTGTCCCAAGGAAAGCTGTTGACTAAGACTACTTTTTCTTCAGACTAGGCTTGCTGCTATTTGAATGTAAGGTATCTTCATGAGGAATTTGACTCTTTTAACCATTATTTGTTTAATGGTAATGAGAAAGCAACAATAGCAGTGATTAGCACTGTAAGGGTTAACAGTTCTTATGTGTAATAATGGTGACCTATGATCTGTCCTGGAAGGATCTCTTCTGTGGCTGCTTTCACCAGAAACTGTCCAAATTTTGTTTCATACTAATTTGGTATTTCAGAATCAGAACACGAGTATAACTCACAGATAAAACTCCAACACACCTTCAGTCCTGTGAGTTTCTTGGCTTGTAACATGTCAGCCATGCCAGGTAACTATAAATATATGCTATAGAGAATACTTGCCAACTCTTGACATTTAGACTGGCATGCAGCTCATACCCGAAGCCAGTCATTCAAGAACATTCTCCTGTTTGTCTTAGTAGACTCTCAACATACACCAAGTTTTTCTACAGTCAGCTGTACGAATTGATTGTTAAAGCTGCCATGTTGTGGAATGCACCTGATCTCAGAAGAATTGTAAACAATGTTACCTGCCATTCCTATTTTTATGGAATGTACCCTGAAGTTATTTTCTGGAGAAATTATTGGTTTTGTTGTGAAGGCATTATTCAGGGAGAGAAATGCCAGCCTCATTAATTGTGATGTTCCTGTACACCTGGTATGGAAGAATATGACTGTTGACCCCTTCAGTGTTGATCACAGCAAAAATCTTGCTCGTCTGAACTACTGTTGTCATTCCACATTCAAATTCTGCATAAAAAGACCTTTCATTCAAGTACCAGCATACTGTATTACCAGTAAAAATATAGTGGACCAGGTCAACTTTCTACTGAGCACTTTGGGTTCAATGTGCACATTGAGGAAAACTGCTGACCAAGTGAAGAGTGCAGCACACAAAGGGTCAAGATCAATTCTTTGGCATCATTAGGCCCGAAATTTAGGGGTTAACTGACAGATACATGTGGTCTTGCATGAAACAGGTAAGATGTAATTTATGTAGGAAAGCAGCTTACAGGTGGCTTATGCATCGTTACAAGCTGCAATGTGTGCTCCCTGGGGATCATGGTTTGGTGGCTTTATTGGTAAGGAAACCTCTTAGGCTTTCCCAGTGCTACAGCTGTCCACATTTTAACAGTACCTTTTAAAAAAGCTGAATGTGATCAGGTTTCAAAAAAATAAAAAATCAGAAAAATAAATAAATTATTTTATAAAATTTAAAGAATCCTGTGTCCACCCAGCAGTTTTGATTGTGTCATTTTTGATCATATGAACATTAACAGGGTGACCCAATACAAGTAAAAAGCCTTAAAGAGAGGTGTCTTAAAATGACAGAAGGGTTAATGCAATGTTTCCATGGTTACTTCCATAGATCTGGGGCACATCAAGGCTGTACTTTATCACTTCACCTGCCAAGGAAAGTTCTCTTCCGAATTCCTTTGGGGGGGGGGGGGGGGGGGGGGGAGGGTCAACCCAGCAAGAACATTCTGATACAATTCTAAAATTTCTGATGGCAATAGGTATGATGGGACTGGATGCTGGCAATTGTCTGGAGTGCCGTGGGATATGGATCCACACACTTCATACAAATTATGAATTTCTGGTTTCCCAGTGTTACACAAAACACTGAGCATCTCATGCTATCCTCCACAGATCTTACACAGTGAGTAACAAGTATGCAACAAAGGAGAATGGCTATCCATACATTGTGGACAATATCAAGAGCCACGTTGTGTACATGTGGCGGCATACTGCTTGCCTGTTTCCCACCCTCACCCTCCACCACACCCCTTGAAGGACAAGTAATGGGTGGAGAATACAGGCACAGAAAGATAAAAAATAAAGACCTGGTGACTTTTGGTGATTGTGGGTATCCATCAAGTGAAAAACGTGAAATGTTTTGTATGTTACCCCCCTCACATATATATATATATTTTATGTTCGGAACAAGCGGGACTCGAACCTGCAACCTTTGGCACCAGTCGCCTAGTTGAAATGGGAAACGCACATATCCACTCGAGAGAGAGAGAGAGAGAGAGAGAGAGAGAGAGAGAGAGAGAGAGAGAGAGAGAGAGAGAGAGAGAGAGAGAGAGAGAGAGAGAGAGAGAGAGAGAGAGAGAGAGAGAGAGAGAGAGAGAGAGAGAGAGAGAGAGAGAGAGAGAGAGAGAGAGAGAGAGAGAGAGAGAGAGAGAGAGAGAGAGAGAGTCAGCCATAACCTACTCTCAAAAGAAAAAAAAAATAATGGAAGAAGATTTACAAAATTTGAGAGTATGCTGTACCTGATTGACCATGGAAGGGTGACCAGGGGTGTGTTTTCTTCACTGTATTTGCCTGCTGAGCAGACTCAGTTTTGTAGTGTTTTCTACTCTCTTTGTTTAGAATTAACAGGTATATAATTATTATCTTCCTTTCTACATCTGCATATTTTCATCAGTTTGTAGTTAGTGCCAGCTGTATTAAAATCTGCCACCGCCACCAACATCAAGCACCACTCACTGTACAT
Organism: Hermodice carunculata; assembly: GCA_964020975.1. Lineage (NCBI taxonomy): Eukaryota > Metazoa > Annelida > Polychaeta > Eunicida > Amphinomidae > Hermodice > Hermodice carunculata. Next base: position 90,973,245 of record OZ026613.1, on the reverse strand, counting down.
GTCCATCATTTTCAATCAATAAAAATAGGCCCCATTACCTCCTCTGTCCCTGCTTAGTAAAAAGTTCTGATTCAGAAGTAATGACAATATTGAATGATCTTTTTAAAGATTAATGATTAGATAAGATAAGATTTTATAAGGGCCCCGGCATTGTAGATGCGGAAGCCCAATAGTAATCAACCAGTCCATCTGTCCGTCCGTTTTTTTGTTTCTGGACAATAACTTTCCATGTTATTGTTCAGTTGCCTTCAAAGGTGGTCAAAGTATACATCTAGGTCAAACCTTGGCTGGGATTGTTGGTGACCTTGAGCCCAAGATCAAGATCAAAGGGGCTTACAGCTGAAAAGGAGTTTTATCCAATATCTCCATAACAATTCAATGCAAGTTTATCAAACTTGGTCACAGTATGTGTTCATATAGGTCTTTGCTTAATAATGCTTTTTGTGACCTTGAGGTCAAAGATCAAGGTCACGAGGGCATAGCAGTGTAAATTTGTTTCTGTGCAATATCTCTAGAAGTATTTGACAAAAGTTTATTATATTTAGAAGTTATATTTTTCTAGAGGAGAGTTCACTTTTGATTTGTCACAAATGATCTTGAGGTCAAAGATCAAGGTCACGGGCTGTTTGAAAAATGTGTTCCATGCAGTATGTAGAAGGATTTGAGAGAAATGCATTAGTCTTTCTCCTCTATATACATGTACCAATTGGTCACAAATATCATTTTGAACAGATATGTGTATGCTGTTGATGAGATTTGAATCGAACTGTATGAAAATAAGTCTGTAATTGGTTTATCGTTGTATTGTGTTATCTAATGAGAGGAATGGAGTCAAACAAAAGTGAGATAAAATAATACAAATGATTTTTTATATGTTTGTGCAATTTAAAGGCATGATATCAAGTGAAATTGCTTTTTCAACATGCAAGTCCTAACACCAGCAAGGCCGTGATGTAAAGTGACCATAACACGAATGAGGATGTGCTCATCCGAGGCTTAATTTAATTTGGGGGGACAGATATAATGACCAGATGAGAAGGACTTGCCATCATCAATACTTACTGTGAGACGAGGGCAAAGGGTACATCATCCTGCCAGGCTCCAGGCAACATGAATTGATCAAGCTGAAAGACAGTAATGACTATATTTATATTATATAACAACTGTCATAACGTGTAACTGTGTCACAGGAAAGTGTCACCTTTGATCCAGTTTTCATACAGTGGGAGCTTGTAATATTGTCTGTGAAGCTGTCTGTTCTGAAAATGAGGGAACGCTGTTTTGAATGGTACTTGCTTGAGAGACCATACAGCTTTTCAAGACCACTGTATCTAGACTCTGGACTCTTATTTCTACATTACATCAACTTGTTACTGAGGAGCTCCTGCCATTCAAGACCACATTTAATGCTTAGTGTTCTTAACCCTTTCCTGGTCAGAACAAGAATCAGTCTGCATTTATTCTTGACGTGGGTTCAGAACGCTGCCTTCTAACAATGCCAAAGCAAGGCGTTGACCTTGGGCGTGCCAGTAGGATATGTTTTGTGGACAATTCTTCGCAAGGATGTTTTCTGTTTGCATGAGATTTGAGTAAAAATACTAAAGCAGATGATAATATAGATCTGGGTGTCTTTTGGCATTTTGAACATAAAGGGGTTAAATAACAAATGCCATATTCCATGCTGAATTTAAATCATGAGACATAATTTTGTCTTTTACCTCCTTGCACGCACTGTGGGGAAAGCCCTGTTTGGTTTGTGTACAGTCTAGTAGGTCGTGCTACAGTTGCCACAGACTGGTCTGTTAGCAGCTGATGCATGACTTGCCAGACAATTCAAAAACTGCTTTCACACTGGCCCTGCTGATCAATATTTGTACAGGAACTAGAGTGGGGGCTTTTCCGGAGAGGAATTTCAATGTATATTTCTTCATTAAGTGATCCAGCTGCAAAAAAAATTTAAAAAAAGAAAAAAAAAGAAAAGAAAAATCACATTAAGCCTGATTAAGGGGACAGATTTTAATGGTACTGAACAAGGGTAAAGAATTGAACATGATGCTTTCAAATAATGGTTTTAAGCACAAATTCCATTTGAAATTGTACGTCGAATGAAAAATAACATGGGACATTTCACTCACAAAGAAGTTGCTGTAAGTAAGCTTTGAGATCTTATTCCACAGACGTCCTGAATCACAGGTTTTACAAAGGGTCAATCATGAATACAAAAGTGACGTGCAGGGAAGACCTGCAGTCAGTTGCATGCAGGTGCTACAGCGTTTGTTGTGTGAAGTGGGTGACTTCTCAAACTGTGTGTGTCTTTTGACCATGGAATAGCCAGGTCTTGAATGTTACATGATGGGTATTCCCAGACTTCCATTGGGTTCTTTCTTGTTGTCTCCAATGCCGATTTTGACATCCTCTGTGCATTGTCGCATTTCTAGGTTTAGGTATGTAACCAATGATAGCTGTTGGCTCAGATTACATTGTTTTAAAAAGTTCAAGCTATTTTCTGTTTGCTTATGTTGACATCCCAAGTTCCTGGAAATAGGCATTTAATACATTCAAAAATTACAACATCAACTCCTTCCTTGAATGTCGAAATTGAACTGACAGTGTCCAGCAATATGCTTTCTCTTGAGGAATATTAAATTGCAATTTTACATAGGATTGTCATCAAAATACCAGACTACCCAATGGGTGATCAGCTTTGTCTCAAAATGCTGTCAAACTTGGGCAACATACTCCAACATAATCCTGATTGGCTAAACCAGTGTTACTGAACCTGTAGCTGAAGTAATTCCACACTGTACTCCTGACGAAAAAAAAAAATAAATAAAAAATTAAACTAGAGGAGCCATTTCAGTGAAATCACACACCTGATGTGAATACAAGCTTACAATGGAGCTTTGATCTGTATGCTGGTCGGCCCAGGCAAACACAACAAAGAGAAGATTATTGACTTTCCTTGATTGAAGATATTGTTGCTGGGGTCATTTGCATCTCTGAAGGAAGGCTTAGTGTGTGAATGTATTGAGACCATATGGACTCACACAGGAGTGCTGTCTAAATTAACATTTTTCTTCCAGTTTTCAGCATAGATATATCTGTTGTCAGCTTAATTGGAAGAGACTAGTGTTAACCCATTCTCATTACACCTGTCGAAACTGGCCATCCTTCAAATGTTGTCTGTTTGAGTATTTTTGTATAATTATCCATTCCTGGTCAGAATACAGCTGAGTCAATAGCTTTCCTTGGTGCGGGTTGACAGTATCTGCACCAAACCCACACCAAGGAAAGCTGTTGACCTGGGACATGCCATCATAAATGGTCTCACAGATAAATTTCCACAAAAATATTTTCTAGTAATGAGAAATTTAGGTAAAAATGTTAAGGAAGTTGACAATTTACATGCAGGCACTTTCAAGGGATTTGAGCTGGAAAGAGTTAAAACAAGAACAATCTGAATGAGAATTGTACATATTAATCCTGATCATGCTTTGGGTCAACACTTTTCCTTTCAATTGGTTTCCAAGAAAAGCTGTAGACTCAGCCCTAATCCAAAGAGGAAATGGTTAAGTTACCATTTGTGTTTTGTCCTTTCTTAAAGCAGGTCTGGGTTTATACATGTAGTAACATGTCTGAAATTGAACCTTGTCCTGTGTTAAAAGTTTTAACGTTAAAATGTGGCAAACCAATAAGATGGCTCCCTCATAAATTCTGCAGTTCCGCTTTCAATTTCGGTCATATACATATATATGTATACATTGTAATTTCCCATGTCCCATATATATTTGAGACACTAAAGGCTATGTGTATACAGAACAGTTCTGTTAAAATGGACCACCCATGCCAGCCCATAGTTTGATGCTTTCTAAGGCTGGTACAAATTCTGCATGTGAATAGCCAGGTGTTTGTGCCACCGGCGTGCATAAAATGGGCACATTTGGCTGCTTGCATACCATGTGCCAGCCTGCAGTGTCTCACATCTGGCAAATTGTGACCAACAAATAATGTAGCAAAAAATCACCACATGCTAATTGGACAAGATGCTTGCCGGGCAACTGGGTAGCTTTTTGTAAGGGTCAGCCCCCTTTCTGTTTTCAGGTTGTTTGTCCGGATGTCCATTGGCATGTGCACATTCTCGTAATCATGATATCTACAGAATACCGCCGTGTATTTTGCTCAAATTTGGTTGTATGCTTATCTTACCTGGCAAGATGAACTGATTAGATTTTGGTGTAACCATGACCTAATTTGAGCAAATGGCAGCTTAATTACATTCTCATTACAGTAATATCTCCAGAATGTTCCAATGTAGTTTGCTCAAATGTGGCACTATTCTTATCTGGCATGCCAAGATGAACTGATTAGATTTTGGTGTCACCATGACCTAATTTGAGCAAATGGCAGCCTAATTATATGTTTGTCAGGACTGGTTACTGCGATATCTCTAGAATGCTTCAATGTATCGTGCTGAAATTTTGCCGTATGATTATCTTGTATGCTAGGATGATCTGATTAGATTTTGGTGTCATCATGACCCAATTTGAGCAAATGGCTGCCTAATTATATGTTTGTAAGGGCTCGTTTCCGCAATATTTTCAGAATGCTTCTATGTATTTTATTCACATTTTGCAGTACTTATTATTATCTTCATGACAACATGGACTGATTTAGATTTTGGTGTTACCATGACCTAATTTGAGCAAATGGCAGCTTAATTAGATGTTCAGTAGAGCTCGTTACCATGATATCTCCAGAATGCCTCCATGCTCTAATTAAATTTTGATCGCAAGAATTAGTACAATACAGTAGTCCCTCTTTTGAGTGACCACCCCTAGCACAGGGCAAAAAGGCGGGGTGTAATGCAGGTGGTCGCTCATTGGAGGAACCCCACATGCATGACCTCAACAGCTCAAATCCTGGGCGGCTTTCCCTTGAGGTAGCGAGGTATGCAAATATCTGCCTTCACCAGTTCATCATGATCAATTACATATGCTTTCAAAAGAAATCATTCATTAAATTTAATAATTACAACCCTTAAAATCTTTATTTCAATAAAGAACTCTTGTCTGGATGCTGAAAGATGTGTGTCGCAACTTGAGAATATTTGCTGCTCATGAGTTTTGTCTTTTTCCCGTTACGCTCAATGGGCCTGATGCATCACCTGGTACGTAGCCTTCGCTTGCGAAGTAATGAGCTTAAACTGTCATAAAATTGTTTTGATGGCATAACTCACTGTCTTAACTTTTCTACACGTGCAGTGGAGCCTAGCTCACTATAATTCATAAGTTATGGATCAAAATAAGACTCAGCATTTTCCACAGCCACCACGTGTGTTTTGGGCGCCATGTTTACCTGGATCTGAAGCATGGTAAAAATAGATTGACCCACTCCATCAGTGTCGGTGGCTGAGTCATACAGGCAAGCACATGTTTGATCGGGGTTTTGATCTAACGAAAGTTATCATACATTTTATAGAATAAACTATAATAAAACACTGTTCAATTAGAAATGGGAACACTAAATAATAATATTTCTGTGGCTTTGTGCATATCTGCCATGGTTAGGTTAGTTTCGCATGCAAAAAAGCAATGACCACATGGGTTGTCGATCTCCGGTAAAAAATGAAGATTGTTCCAGATACTTCCGGAGAGCGTCAGCAGCCTGTGTCATGCATTTGGATTTGAATCATTTCAAGATGGATGATGTGAATGATCATGAGTGCAAGTGATCAAGTTCCCATCACAAGTAAATTTCTGATGATCATTATCAAGTTTAACCCTTTCCCCCTCAAAGCGGCCAAAACTGGCTGGTGGTCAAATGTCGTCTGCTTCAGCGTTTTCAACTGATTTTAATAGCAATGAAAAACAATTTGAGAATTGAAGATGAGACCTGTCAAGACAACATGACCCAGGTCGACAGCTTTCCTCGACATGGGTCGGGCACCCAATCCATGCCAAGGAAAGCTGTTGATTCAGTCTTAATTCAAGGGGGGAAAGGATTAATTCAGAAAACAATCCATAATATCCCATCATATAAAGAAAGAAATACAGTGGTTGAAATCCTCTTTATATCTGCTATGGAGAGGCCCGATACATGAGGAGTATGCCACATTCACTGGTATTGTAAAAATGTAAATAATGAAAAGATCTTACGCTCGTGAGAATGTGAAATAAGGAGGAATAGATACAGATTGATCAAATTAAAAATTTGATTGAGGAAAGTTACTGCAGAAAGAAATCCTTTGTTGTTTGCACTTACTGAATTCGACAAGAATCATGTAAATTTTGTAACAAGGGGTGAGTTGCATGCATGTATATTGTTGGCCGACTTCAGGCGTAATGACCAGATATGGCTCAAACTTGTGTTATGTGCTCGCAAAATCTGTTCATTTTGCATGCTCGCTGGCCGCGTTTAACAGGTGGTCATTCATAAGAGGTAAATAATTAAAGAAAAACAACTTTGGCGACCAAATGTGGTCATTCAAACCAGGTGGTCTCTCATAGGAGGGGTTGTTCAAGACTAGGACTACTGTATGTCAATTATGCATACTTTTAGCTCCTGCCAGTAATGTGTGCATGTAGTTAGTGCTTGCTTATACACATTTACTGTCACAGCACACCCAGCTACTTTGGACTAGATTTATCAGTATAGGCTGCTCTAAGTGGCTGATGCTGCAAGATTGTGACATCCTATTCATGAATTTTTCCTTGCGGACCTTTCGTTGAAGGTATCTCTAGTTATCAGTTTCAAAATGAGCCCATAGCCAGATGTGGGCAAGGCATCATGCATGCTAACATTGCAGGCCAGTTTTTATGCTGGGGTGCCAGTGTGTTGCCAGGTTAGCATTTTGGGCCATTTATCGAGAGCTGTGCTGTAGCTATTACAAACAAACTGACTGGCGACTTGCCCGTTTAGCTGAATGAGTAGGCAGTTGAATTTTTTTCTTATAGATTATAATCGAGAACTAGAGCTGTTAATATCAACTCAAGACATCATAATTTTGAATGAATAGTCAGTCCTTGTGCTTGAAGGCAAGGGATGACTTGTGAAACCAAACAGGAACGTTTCCTATGTAAAAAATAAGGAAATAAAGGAATCATATGGCTGGAACCAAAACAGGTTGTTATAATGGCACAAACAAAGCACTGTTCATCAAGGAACTGCATAGCCAGCAACAGACCCAAGTTACATGTTTCAAAAAAAAAAAAAAAAAAAAATCTGGATGCTGTGGGGGGACAATAGGGTCTTTATAAACAAAGGTCTCACTAAATGCTCAATTTGAGACAGTCAAGAAAACAGTCCCAATATTTGCAGGAGAAAACGTGTGTTATCAGAGCCAGCACAAAGTTGCTGTAGTTGGGGTACCCAGAGGCTTGAGTTATGAGGGGTTACAGAGTTATGAGATGAAATCATGCTCACAGCAGTGTGCAACAGAACAATTAAGGTGGAGGATCTGAAGTCAGCACCTTGTTTCGTTAGGACTACGGTTTGGATATGGTAATCACACTGTCTAATTTGGATAACCTCTAAACAATTTTTCATATTTTCGGATAGTTTGATACTTAAACTACATGCTCCCAAAAACTCAGATGTGTGAACATAAAATTTATATGAAAAAATTGATCTCAAAACCTTTGTTTACACTGAAAACAGTGCCGAGCACATGGGGTTTGTTTGCATGGGCATGATAATGAAGCATGTCATTGTTTGCACAGTCATTATTAGTCCTTGATCCCTGGAAACCAATTGACAAGGGTCACTCAAAGGGAACAGGAAACCATTAGCCGTGGAGAGAAGAATGGACCAGTTCAGACTAATCACTACCTTTGCTTTGATTAATTTGAAATTCTCTACTGATGTAAAAACAAATTAGTACAATCCACTTACTGGACCCCAAATGTGGAAAGCTGCATGCGAACCCACACCCAAACAAGCCAAGTGTGATGTTCCCAAGTTAAAAAAGTCTAGATTTAAGCCACAAAATCTACCTTTTTTAATGACAACATCACAGAGGTAAAGCTACAAGTTTATTTCACACAATAATTAAAACACAGGACAGAAGAAATGAGTATGTGTCATATTACAGTCATAAATGTGTAAGAATTGGCAAGTTTTTCTTTCAATGCGACTATTCGGAACTGTTTTTTGCTCAACCTGTGCAATTTGTATCTTGCCTCACAAACATATGAATTGCCCTATCACATTAAAATCAACCAACATCAAAAGAAAAATACATATATCCAGGAGCAGTTCCCAGGATTTTTTTTTCTTTCAACCCCTTCCCTGACTTTTGGAGCCACTTATGGAAAGAAAATGAACAACCTGTCAGGACTAAATTAAAAATTTTATAACTTTGTACTTATGCTATTTCAGGACTCACCATTGAATTCGATCCTGGACATGGATATATATTTTAGATTTCTTCTGATTTCAACTTGAAAAAAAAATTGTGCGACTTCTGTGTGAAAAATGTGAAATTCCTGCCAAGTCAGAAAGAATGCTATAAAATCTCAAAAAACTCCAATCCTGCAAATAAAAAAAAAAAAAAAATGGATAAAATGGATTTGTAGTAATGAGAAAATATATAGGTTTAATGTACTTGTGGAAATTAAATGGGTAATATTGATCCAAAGTTGCCAGTCTCACTGCGCACTAGCTTCACAGCTTCCACCTTAAGGTTGACATACCAGATTATCAGTAACCCTTTCAGTGCTAATCACAACAAAAGGCAGGCTTAACTGAAGTGCTGTAATCATTCCACATTCAAATTTCTCATGAAAAGACCCAACAGTCATCCACGTTTCCAGACAAACAGAATGATCCAGGTAAACAGCGTAACTCACCCAAAGCATGATGAGGAAAGCTGTTGATTCAGTCACTAGCACCAGAAGAGTTCACACTTTTCCATCTAAAGGAGTCTAAAAATTTTGAAACTCTCCACATGAAAACGGAAAAGAAATATGTGCTCCGAGTCAATACTATAGGACCAATTCATACCAAATTCATGAGTGAAAAACATCAATGTTGGAAAGTAAATAAACGGACAGAACACTCAATTTGCCTTGGATTTTTTTTTTCCTTATTCTTTTTCTTTGAAGTCATACTTTTATGACTGGAGAAGGGTCTCTGACGCACTAAGTTCGTTTAAAATAAGTGTCTGAAAAATGTTAAATGGTAACTACTGTAATTTGCATCAATTTTACTGGTATCTTATTTTCGCTTATTTTGTTGATGGCACAAAACCATGAAATTAAAAACACAGTAAAATAGTATTTTAACATTGTTTGAACAGAAATGATGTCCAAAATAGTGAAATTAAAACTACATTGAAATGTAAAAAATACAAAAAAACCCTGAAAATTTATATACGCGAAAATAAAGCAACTCACAGTACATGTATTTACATTCACTGTGATACAACCATTGCACTGCTTCCTGTAGAGGTATACACTGTATGCTTTATTGATGAGGACTGGGTAAGTGTCATCAGTGGCAGGGAAAATGGAAATCTTAAATTGTAAATACATACAGCTTTAACAGGGACATGGGCGGTGGGTAGTTACCCAAGCCTGTACTGTCATCCCTCCCCTAAAACTTTGCATTAACCTGTGATCTGCCAAAAACCCAACTTGATAAAGTTTTTCATATGATGGTTTCAGACATTTGTTGTTTTAAAGATGCATTGTGGTGTATCCAATCGGAAAAAAACTTTTTGAAAAATGGGTAGACATGAACTTTAGGTATACATTGTGTAGACAACTTTCAAAACATAGTGCCACCTATCGGTCACACTGTCCTACTAAATGAATGGGGGCGACGCTTTCACGCTTGCACAAAAGTCCTATACAAGTCTATGCCCGTAACCCAAGAATGAGGATGCAGAAAAAGACATTGAAGCATATATAAAATATGTACTGCCTTTTTGTTTAAATAGTGACCATGAATATCAATTGATTATATCTATGAATTTATATTGTCTGAAATAAAGTGCAATTAGCAGTAATTTTATTGCGTTTTTGGAGGGGTGTTTGCTTGTTACACGAGCTTGCCTGGTAATGGTACAACACACTGAATAGAAATTGCGGCTGTAGCCTGTGTTGGCATTTGTAATGATCAAGCGTACGATTAAAAATTCAAGGTGAATGAATTAGTTGCACTGGCATCTGAATTCTGAAGGTCAGATAAAAAAACAATTGGATATTTGTGAGCAAGATCCCAAGGAAAAAACTTGGATATTCGTGAGCAAAATTGCAAGAACAGCGCTTATGTTTATGAGGTTTCTATCCATGTAGTTTTGTAGGTCTCGCTACATTGATAAATGGCTAAATGACTACGTGGTCTTGACAGTGGCAACACTTGATGCCTTTTCCTAGAAGCACAACAGACATAGCATTTTGGTATTTTTTGTTTTTGTTTTTGATTGATCAATATTAAAAATAATTTCCATTCCAATTACAGAGTAAAAGTAACAAGCATTGTGTTGTCCCTCACTGCAAGCAATAATCCCGGAAGGCCTGTTGCATGACCTTTTTCCTACCGGCCCCACCCATCAGCTTATTGTGCTTGTCAAGCGAATCCATCGTCAACTTTATCTCAGAAATACATCGCAGCTTTCAGCGTTGCTGATGATTCCTTTAATGGAAACACTCACACCATGAAGGAAACATTCAATACTTAATGTATTCAGCAAGTTCGAAGACATGCCGTCCCAAACACTGGCCAACATAAAGTAGGGAAATGTGGGCATTTGCAGCTTGCTGTGACTTCATATAAACAAACATCCCACAGGAATGCACGCGAAAGTTTAACCGGAAAATCCCATAACTAGTGCACTTTAAATGTTCTAAAAAATTTACAGACATTAAGGTAAACTTGCAAGAGGCACATAACCACAAAAAAAATAGGAAAAGTTCCCATTTTACCACATAAATCAATCAACTTGACTCCACATTAATGAGGGCGTTCAGCATTGCTGGCCATGCAATCGGCCAATACCATTGAAGACCCTTGCCCCGAATTGGAAGTTTTGCGCTCTGCTGCTGGCGGTGCCCAGAGTTTCAAAAATTGTATATATGCATTCCATCAGCAATTGACATTGAAATAACAAACTGAAATACCAGCATAGGTTATTCCTGCAGATGGCTGAAGATAGTTATGGTGTTAAAATTCCAGTCCCAGGGAAACCTATGCTTTAGGTCCTCATAATGCTCTGGAGTCAGATCAATTTACTAAATGTGAGGCGTGCTTTGTTTCGTGATGTTTACCCTCCCATGTGAGTGGAGAGGTAGCAACTTTTCAAAGGTCGTAGTTTACAAATTTAGCACAATCAACTGGTGTAATTTACCAGAATCAATCAAATGCACTGAAATATGTAAACATTATTGCATGACAATATGCAAATCAGTGTACTGTGTGTCGCCACACAAAATTCCTTCATGTAGCACGTTAACAAATGTGTACAGTTAAATCTGTGGAGAGGGAATGAAGATCTTTTCTTGGTACAGTGTGAGCACATTCTGCTGAGAGTAGACTGATGAGTGCTGTCAAACTAAGTCATAATTAAGGAGGGGAGGGGGGGGGGTGTTAAAACAATAAAACTGAACTTATGTATTCTTTCTATATTTTGGTACTTTATTTTTCATTCTGCATATCTCCTTTCCTCTTTCAGATGCAGCCTCGTGCGCTATTGTGAAATTCCTGGAGATAGAGTCCACTGAGGAGTCCAGCAATGGCTGGATGCTGCTGACCACTATTAACTTGTTGTCCACTGGGGCTCCTGGACTCATTGACTGCATGACAGCTGCCTCCCTTCCATCAACCCTGGTCAAATGTCTCTACCTGTTCTTTGACCTTCCCGATGTGGAGAATGCTGACAGGCAGGAGGAAGACAGTGAATTTACTCCACGAGAACGCAGGATATTGCTACAGAAGATATTTGTACAGGTAAAGACGTAGTTTGATATTGCTACAGAAGATATTTGTACAGGTACAGATGTAGTTTGATTACTTTCGATGTGTGTATGCATATGGCAAAAGATTTTGACAGAAGAGCAAATTTAAAAGAAAATAAAATTGACATACATTAACATTGCGTGTGGCTACAGATGCATACAGAAATAAAGAAAGTGACAAGTGGAACTTTTTTGTTCTCAAATCATGCATATTTGTCTCACATGTCACACTTCCAATGTGTTAACATTGTGATTACATTACATTTCAAGGAAAGGAAAGTGGCTGGAACATGTATCAGGTCCACAAAGATGTTGCACATATAACAACAGCAAGACTAGCTGCCCTCCAAAGACAGCCCACAGTGAGGCTGCATTAAATGCATATAAACAGCAACACTATACTGGACAGTGCTGGAAATGTGATGGAGCATGATGCCATGTGTGACAGGAGCATGATGCCATGTGTGACAGCATGATGCCATGTGTGACAGGAGCATAATGTCATGCCTGAAGGCAGCATGATGCCATGTGTGACAGGACCATGTAATGATGCTATGTGTAGCAGGAACATAATGCCATGTGTGACAGGAACATGATGCTATGTGTGACAGGAACTTGATGCAGTGTATGACAGAAGCCTGATGTCATGTGTGACAGGAACATGATGCCTTTGTGATTTCAAGTGTGATAGAAGCATAAAAGTGTTGTGCTTGAGAATATATTTATGTATGCAAATGTTTTTACACTGATATAATTATATTTTGTATTTTAATGAAAAGTTCCTCAGCATTTATGCCTGGGTCCTACATGCCAGTAATGTAGTTCATGTATCTCAATATTTCTTACTCGTTATGGCACACATTTGTATGTCATGTCTCAAGTTTTAGGAAAACATTTGCCCATCGGTCAGAAGTTCAGCACTTTTGTTGAAATTGTCTTTAAATCAATCAGAAATTCAGATTTCAGATTTGGACTCCATTGAAATTATGAAGTAATGTAATTGAAAGCCTGTTCAGGACCAGTTTGTGATTTCTCAGCACAATTCCCAAGTGAAAGTGCTTCGTTGTGTTGTTTTTCAGGTTCTGGTGCGGCTGTGCAGCCATGTGTCTCCAGCTGAGGAGCTGGCCAGGAAGGATGACCTAACGCTTCTCTTCAGTGCCATCACAAGTTGGTGTCCACCACACAATGTACCGTGGCGCAAGAGCGCAGCGGAGGTGCTTATGACGCTCTCCAGACATGGACTTACACCAAATGTCGTGCAGTACATACATAGTAAGCATACATATGGTACACCAAATACGATGCAGTATATAAATGTAGAGTAGATGTACATATGGTACAGTAAATATAGTACAATACATATAAATATATAGTGCATACACATATGGTTGAGCCTGTGTACATAGTAGGTACACATATGGGACACCAAATGTGGTGCAGTATACACATTTGTAATGGCAGAGTGTAGCTTGGACATCAATGGCAAAGAGAAATGAGCCTCCGGATCAAATTTCACTGGCGTACATTTTGCATAAAACTCTACTTGGTGACCTCATTTTGGGGTCACCATGAGCCAAAGGGTATGGAGTTTGGCACTTGTCCAAGTTTATTTTTTCTTCAGTGACTCAAAAAAATTATGAGCGGATTTAAACAAACATACCATCAATGGAGAGCTGGAAGTAGGGCACATGTTTTGAATGCAACAAGTTCTTAATCCAAGCTGAAGGTCAAGGTCAAATGACCAGTGTAAATATAAGGGTCATCATATGAATACTCTGCACCACACAGTTTTTTAGTCAGGCCCATATATTTTTTAGGACTTATAAAGTGTATGAAAATCTACATGGTCTTAACTGTTGGTGGCACCACCCACATTATTATCCAACATATGCGTCAAAATGTAAAAATCTTGTGACCAGGCCAGCATCTTTGATTTTTTATGGATCTTCATAAAATTTAGTGGGATTGTGTAGGAGGTCAAAATCTGGGTTGCATATGATACTAGTGGGGCCACCTATATTTGACAGAAGTTATGTGTTAAAATGTCTTGAAAGATATAAAATTCTGTATGCCAAAACTATTTGAATTAGACATCCCAAATTTATAGGACATATAGATCATGTCTAGTGCTAATTTGTTTTGTAATGTCAGTGACCTTTACCTATTTTTCATAGGTCACCAGGCCCGTAAAGTTGAAAGAGGTGATTTTTTTAGTAGCTGGTTGTAGCTTGGACATCAATGGCAAAGAAAATATTTTGGTGATGGTCATAAGTCAGCAGAGCATTAGGCCCATGGGCCTTTTCTTTTTGTGTCCTTTTTTTTGTGCCCACAAGTCCCCAAAGGGTTGACACCTGCCATGATCTTCAGTCTCATTGATAGTTGATGACAGTTTCACCTCCATTTGAATGTCACAGTGCAAGGTTTGTGTATTTGGTTTCAGGATTAATTGAAAAATGTTTGTGTGACCACTTTCAGAATACAATATAATATTGAGGGTATGACTGATTATAGATCAAATGTCAGCCAATCTTGGTTTGAATTAGCTAGAATGAAGTGTATCAGCAATGCTGAGTTCCATGGTAGTATGGCCAGACTATCAGCATGAAAATCCAGTTCAATTTAGCATCACCCGGCTTGGGAACCTGTGTGCATGTAATAATACATGTGGCACAGCTATTCTGAATTCTCAGTGTAATTATATATTTCTAAAAAGAAAGAAAGAAAGAAAAGAAGAAAAAACAAGAATGTCTTGTTATATGATTCCACTTGACTTTCCATGGGTGGTCTTTGGGGACAGGTTTTGTTGTGTTTGCATCAATACAAGGAGAATAGCAGTCACTGTTGCCTACTCATGTAAACTGAAAGCTTGCTGTGACAAAACGATGACATCATGTGTTGAATGACTCATGCTATGAGAAGACATGTCACATACGATTAGCTTGGACCACCTTTTCATTTTGTTTTCGTATGGTACAACAAAATAAAAATATGCAACCTCAAGCCCAGTATGTGTCACACTGAATTAAAAATAAAAATGAACGTAACCATGACAACATCTCAGACCACCAACACAGGTGGAGTGAGATGGTAACTCAGAGCCAAGCTGAGTCCCAAAAACAAAAAAAAAAGTCCATCACCAAATGGATAGTCAACTGTGTCACCACAGATTTTATGTGTCAACTCCTAAGGGGAAAAGGTGATAAGGGTTGTTATCAGTGGTTCCTTGTGGCAGCAGGAGCATGACTTGCCAGGCAATGACTTTAACCCTTTCCCACTTAAATCAGCCAAAACCACCTGGTGGTCAAATGTCGTCTGCTTCAGTGTTTTCAACTGATTTCAACAGTAATGAAAAACAAGTTGACTGAGAATTGTACATGAGACCTATCAAGATCACATGCCCCGTGCCAAGGAAAGCTGTTGACTCAGTCTTAATTTATGGGGGAAAGACCGTCATGTTGTCAGAATTAAATGAAACCTATTTTCATGAAGCATAATGATGTGCAGTCCACATTTAACCCACTAGTGACTGAGTCAACAGCTTTGTATGGACACTTTTGGGGCAATGTCCACAGAGTGTACACAGGAAGGCTGTTGACTGATGGCATATTATTGTTACAGACAAAAAAAGAGATAGATGCCATAAGGACGTGAGACAGTGGCAGATAGTTTCTTAAATGGGATAAAGGTAAAGATACCTGCTAATACAGCTACCCCAAATGCAGCCAAAAAGGTGGCCTTATAAGAGGGGTGGCATCTCTTGAGGGGGGAATATAATGGAAATACCATACTTTCAGGACAAGAATGCTGGCCTTTCAAGATTGGCCACTGGTGAGAGGGGTCTTATAAGGGGGGGGAGGGGAACGGTACAGCAGGGTTGGGTCCCTTAGGGGTTAATTCCAGTTAAAGGCATTAATAAAACTAGTCACTGCTATAGGATGCTTTAAACAAGACAGGAAGCCTGTTTGATTGTTAGTGGGAAGTGATCAATGCCATAACACTCAAATGTTACATCAGCAGAAAGTATACAACAATTAGATGTTATAGCATTGCCTTTGCAGGACAGAAAGGTGAAATGTCGGTCAGATAGGAACTGCGACAGTCAGTCAAGAGGTGTCTACTCAGCTGAACAATCAATCCATTACACAAGCATTTCATTAAGCTTAGGTTGTTTAAAACCATTGAAGTGTCTGTGTTAAGGAAATATTAAATGGAATAAAAATTCAATTTCCACAGTAAAGATCATGTGGGCATTTCAACTGTATACCGGGACGAAACTTTAGTTGGGTGCTAATTATGTCTCCCTGTGCTACAGAGGGACATTTTGATTTTGCTTTTTTTTTCCTGCTTCTTGTTCTTTTTGTGAATGTGTTCCTGAAGTGGAAATTTTTTGTGAATGTGTTCCTGTAGAATACCTTGCTTGGGATTGCAAATTGGTGACCTTGATGTATTTTTCAAGGTTGCATGGGCATTTAATTTCAAATCGACGCAAAAGCAATAACTCCGCAAGGATTTGACTTAGGAGGTTGAAAGTTTGCATGATTATGTACTATAATACAAACTAGGTTGGAATTGTAGATGGGTAACCTTGACCTATTTTCAAGGTCACATGACCACTTTTAAAAAATCATTGCAGAGTGATCAGAAATTTTGCTGCCTCTCATGTGGCAGGATCGTAGAGCAAGGTTTCCATCTGGAAAGACTGCTGCAGACTGATGGTTGTTCAACAAGTGGGGAAAAAAGCTTCTTTTTCGATAAACTTTTGCAGGATCTGTTAATTTTTGTAAATGTATATATAAGAAATGAATGTAGCCAATTGGGAACTCCTGGTCTTCATGAAGAGAATAGGTGTTCTCTACATATTTGCTATAATGCACTAGCGTGCATTATGGCATATGCAGAGAATACTCATTCTCTTCATTTCACCCATGAGTTCCCTATTGGCGATGTTCATTCCTATGATACACTGGTCCATGCTGTGTCCCTACTGCCAGCAAACAATGCTCTCATACTGCAGTTGCTCCTACGTATAAATGTAGAGAAGAAATTGACTCTAGTGTCATCAAAGTTTTCCCCCACTTATTAACACAAAGACTGAGTCAACAGCTTTCCCTGGTAACCCATGCTGAGGGAAGCTCTATATTATATTGATAGGTCTCATCTGCAAGTCTCAGTCTCTTTATTTTTTTTACGTCAGCTGACAAGTCAGCTGAGGTAAGTGTATGATCCATCGTCCATGGTTCATCAGTCCATGCGTCCATCTGTCTAACCATAATTGACAGTTTTGACGTCTCTGAAACCACTTGCCAGATTCACATCAAACTTGGTGGGAATGTACCTTATATGAGGTAGGTCTCTACCAAATTTGTTCAAATGGTCATGCTCCATTGATTTTTAGCTCAGCTGACCTGTCAGTCAGCTGAGGTTAAGTGGTGGTTAGGCATCCGTTTTCCGTCCATCGACTGTCTATTGGCATCCACAATTCACATTTTCGACTTCTCAAAAATCACTGGCCAGATTCAGCTCCAACTTGGTGGGAATGTAAATTGGATGTGTCTCTATCAAGTTTGTTCAAATGGTCACAGTCCATTGATTTTTGTATTTTTTAAGAATCTTTTTATCCGTTGTCTGTTCATTGGCATCCACAGTTCACATTTTCGACTTCTCCAAAATCACAAAATCACTGGCCAGATTCACCTCAAACTTGGTGGGTCTCTACCAGGTTTGTTCAAAGGATCACAGTCCATTGATTTTGGGATCTTTTATAAATTTTTTTGTTCATGTTTTGGCCAAATCTTAAAAAATGTTCTCCAAAAATACTCAGCCGTTTGCTTTTAAATTGCGCAGGGAGACCTCTAGGGATTTTGTTCAGTAAGTGGCACTGTAATTTTTCAAATATTTTTTATGTGAAAAAGTGTGTTTGATGTTTCAACTTTTCCAAAAAACACTGTTCAGATTCACCTTAAATTTGGTGGGTATGTACCTTGGTCTCCCCGAAATTTTGTTGAAATAGTCACGCTCCAGTGATTTCTGGATTTTTAATGATTTTTTAGGTTCAATTTTTGGCCAAATCTGAAAATGTCTTCTCTGAAACTGCTTGGCCGGTAGATTCAAAATTGCTTAGGAGACTTTTGGGGACCTCGAGATCTTAATTTGTTCAACAGGTGGCACCGATTTTTCAAATATTTTTTATGCAAAAAAGTGTGTTTTCCCTATTTTCGACTTCTGCAAACATGTCACTCAGATTATGCTGAAACTTGGTGGAAATGTTCAATGTGGAAGGGCCAACGAAAGTTGTTCACATGATAGCGTTACTATGAATCTCCAATTTTTAATCAATTTTTCAGTTCGGGTACTTGTGGGTTAATGCATTGTCAGTCCTATTGATTACTACATGTATGTAGGTGAATGGGGATTGCAATGGTAATTGATGATTTTGACTTCTTCTCCAAAAGCACTGTCCAGATTCACTCCAAACTTGGTGGGGATGTACCTTGGATGGGTCTCTACAAGGTTTGTTCAAACAGCAGCACTCCAGTGATTGTTTTATTTTTTAATAAAGTTTTTGTTTATTTTTTGGGCAAATACTTAAAAATGTTCTCCAAAACCACTTGGCCGATGATTCAAAATTGCATAGGAACACTTGAAGGCAAGATGGGTAGAGTTACACAATACATGGGTGACCTTCACCTCATTCTCAAAGTCACATGATCACTAAGGTGTATTTAACTCTTCAGATGATAACTTGAGAACTATTTCAGCCTGGACATTGATGTTTTACATGGTTATGATTATCTTTGAGGGCCACACTGAAATGTCCATTCAGTGAAAATGTTGGCTCATGTCAAACTTTTGTTTGTCTCATGGGATTATATAACCTCTGTTCATTTTCAGCTCAACTGACTTGTCAGTCAGCTGAGCTTATAGGATGGTCAGTCATCTGTTGGTCTTCCATCATCCGTCTGAAAAAACTATGCCACAAAACCTATGACACCAAAAAGCTATATAAAACTCTGTTGAAGTGTTTCCATAGATATGGAACAATACTGACAAAGTACAACACTTATTCCAAAACACTATTTGATTATATTAATCTATAGATTTAGGTAATTACCTTAAACACTCACTGAATGATCAATGTTAGTACATAAGTGTAATATACTAGAGACGTCCGTACGTCCACAATTCACATTTTCGACTTCTCCAAAACTGTCTGCCAGATTCACTTCAAACTTGGTGGAGATGTACCTTGGGTGGGTCTCTACCAGGTTTGTTCAAATGTTCATGCTTCAGTGATTTTTGATTTTTTTAATGATTTTTTTTGGTTCCTTTTTGGGGAAAATCTTAAAAAATCTTCTCTGAAACCACTCACCCAATTGCATTGATATCACACAGGAACACTCCTAGGGACTCCTAGTTCTTAATTTGTTCACCAAGTAGTGCTGCATTTTTACCTCAGCTGACTTGTCAGTCAGCTGAGGTTTTGTGAGGGTCCGTCGTCCGTCCGTCCGTCCGTCCGTCCGTCCGTCCGTCCGTCCGTCGTCCACAATTCACATTTTTGACTTCTAAAAAAACCGTCAGCCAGATCCACTATAAACTTGGTGGAGATGTGCCTTGGGTGGGTCCCTACCAAGTTGGTTCAAATGGTCACGGTCCAGTGATTTTTGGATTTTTAATGAATTTTTTTGTTCTTTTTTGGGTAAATCTTAAAAAATCTTCTTCTCCAAAACTGCTCACCCGATTGCTTTGATATCACTTAGGAACACTCCCTGGGACTCCTAGTTCTTAATTTGTTCACCAGGTGGGGCTGCAATTTTTTTCTAATTTTTTTATGAATTTTTGTGTGTTATAGCTATTTTCGACTTCTTCTCCAGAACCGTCACTCAGATTAAGCTGAAACATGGTGGATATGTTCCTTTTAGAAGGGTCAATCAAAGTTGTTCACTATGTGGGTTCCTGATTTTTACCTCAGCTGACTTGTCAGTCAGCTGAGGTTTTTTGAGGGTCCGTCGTCTGTCGTCTGTCCGTCGTCCGTCCGTCCGTCCGTCGTCCGTCCGTCCGTCGTCCACAATTCACATTTTCGACTTCTTCTCAAAAACCGTCAGCCAGATTCACTTCAAACTTGGTGGAAATGTGCCTTGGGTGGGTCTCTACCAAGTTTGTTCAAATGGTCACGGTCCAGTGATTTTTGGATTTTTAATGAATTTTTTTGTTCTTTTTTGGGTAAATCTTAAAAAATCTTCTTCTCCGAAACCGCTCACCCAATTACTTTGATATCACACAGGAACACTCCCTGGGACTCCTAGTTCTAAATTGTTCACCAGGTGGCGCTGCAATTTTTTTCCTAATTTTTTATGAATTTTTGTGTGGTATAGCTATTTTCGACTTCTTCTCCAGAACCGTCACTCGGATTAAGCTGAAACTTGGTGGATATGTTCCTTGTAGAAGCGTCAATCAAAGTTGTTCACTATGTGGGAATGCTGCGGATTCCTGATTTTTAACGATTTTTTCAATTCGGGTACTTATCGGTCAATGCAGCTTTCCTATTGATTACTATGGAAGTCAATGGGCATTCTAATGCTAATTCACATTTTTGACTTCTTCTCGAAAACCGTCATCCAGATTAGCTTCAAACTTGGTGGCAATGTACCTTGGGTGGGTGTCGACCAGGTTTGTTCGAATGGTCATGCTCCAGTGATTTTTGGATTTTTAATGAATTTTTTTGTTCTTTTTTTTTGGACAAATCTTAAAAAATCTTCTTCTCCGAAACTGCGTACCCAATCGCTTTGATATCGTACATAGACACTCCCAGGGACACCTAGTTCCCAATTTGTTCACCAGGTGGCGCTGCAATTTTTTTAAGGAATTTTTTGTATGGTTTTGCTATTTTTCACTTGTTGTCAGAACAGTCCCTCAGATTAAGCTGAGATGTGATGGATATGTTGTTGTGAAAGGGTCAAACAGTTGTTTACTAGGTGGCACTGCTTTGGATTCCTTATTTTTAAGGATTTTCAATTCGGGCACTTATCGTTTGATGCAGCTTTCCTATTGATTACTATGTAAGTCAATGGGCATTCTAATGCTAATTCACCAGACGACTGACACGAAATTTACTGTTTACTTGATAACTTGAGATCTTTGAGTCCGCTACACATGTTAATTATTCTGTATGAAGGTCATGCTGAGACAGTACATGAATGACCTTGACCTCGTTTGTGGGGTCACACTGCAACATACATGAATTTTACTCTTCATTATAACTTGAGAACTACTTGAACTTTGATGTTGCACATGTAAGTGTTCTTCTGTAAAGGTCAGACTTACTCAGAACATGGTGTCCTTGATCCTTTCACAAGTTCATAGAGCTGCAAGTGTGATGAATGTCAAGATCAGCTGAGGCACGGGCTGTTCACACAGCCCTCTTGTTAATGATTTTACTTGTTGGTCAATGCAGCTTTCCTGTTGATTACTATGGAAGTCAATGGGCATTCTAATGCCAATTCACATTTTCGACTTCTTCTCCAAAACCGTCATCCAGACTAACTTCAAAGTTGGTGGCAATGTACCTTGGGTGGGTTTCTAACAGTTTTGTTCAAATGTTCATGCTCCAGTGATTTTTGGAATTTTAATGAATTTTTTTGTTCTTTTTTTTTGGACAAATCTTAAAAAATCCTCTTCTCCGAAACTGCGTACCCAATTGCTTTGATATCACACAGGAAGACACCTAGGGACTCCTTGTTGTCAATTTGTTCACCAGGTGGGGCTGCACTTTTTTTCTAATCTTTTATGAATTTTTGTGTGTTAAAGCTATTTTCGACTTCTTCTCCAGAACCGTCACTCAGATTAAGCTTACATGTGGTGGATATGTTCCTTATGGAAGGGCCAAACAAAGTTGTTCACTATGTGGGAATGCTGCGGATTCCTGATTTTTAATGATTTTTTCAATTCGGCTCCTTTGCGGTAAATGCACCTTTCCTACTGATTACCATGTAAGTCAATGGGCATTCTAATGCTATGCACCTTTCCTACTGATTACCATGTAAGTCAATGGGCATTCTAATGCTAATTTACATTTTCGACTTCTTCTCCAAAACCGTCATCCAGATTTATTTCAAACTTGGTGGCAATGTACCTTGGGTGGGTGTCTATCAGGTGTGTTCCAATGGTCATGTTCCAATGAATTTTGGATTTTTTTATGATTTTTTTTCAAAAATCTCAACAAAAGTTTTAATAGGAAAGTTTAACATAGGAATTTCTTGTAATGGTCATAACTTTAATAATATTGACCAGATTTACTTCAAACTTGGTGGGGATATGCCTTGGGTGGATCTCTACCAAGTGTGTACAAATGGTCATGCACTATTGATTTTTGGATTTTTTATGAATTTTTTTGTTCTTTTTTGGGGCAAACCTTCAAAATTCTTCTCCTCTGAAACCGCTCACCCAAACGCTTTGATATCGTACATAGACACTCCTGGGGACACCTAGTTCCTAATTTGTTCACCAGGTGGTGCTGCAATTTTTTTTAATGAATTTTTTGTATGGTTTTGCTATTTTTCACTTGCCTCAGAACCGTCCCTCAGATTAAGCTGACATGTGATGGATATGTTGTTGTGGAAGGGTCAAACAGTTGGTTACTAGGTGGCACTGCTTTGGATTTCTGATTTTTAAGGATTTTCAATTCAGGTGCTTATCGTTCAATGCAGCTTTCCTATTGATTACTATGTAAGTCAATGGGCATTCTAATGCTAATTCACAGGACAACTGACACGAAATTTACTGTTTACTTGATAACTTGAGATCTGTTTTGAGTTAGCTACACATGTTAATTATTCTGTATGAAGGTCATGCTGAGACAGTACATGAATGACCTTGACCTCGTTTGTGGGGTCACACTGCAACATACATGAATTTTACTCTTCATTATAACTTGAGAACTACTTGAACTTTGATGTTGCACATGTAAGTGTTCTTCTGTAAAGGTCAGACTTACTCAGAACATGGTGTCCTTGATCCTTTCACAAGTTCATAGAGCTGCAAGTGTGATGAATGTCAAGATCAGCTGAGGCACGGGCTGTTCACACAGCCCTCTTGTTAATGATTTTACTTGTTGGTCAATGCAGCTTTCCTGTTGATTACTATGGAAGTCAATGGGCATTCTAATGCCAATTCACATTTTCGACTTCTTCTCCAAAACCGAGGCATGGGCTGTTCACACAGCCCTCTATAGTTTTTCTAATTTTTCATGATTTTTTTGTGTGTGTTTGCTACTTATGACTTCTTCTCCAGAACCGTCACTCAGATTAAGCTGAAACTTAGTGGATATCTTCCTTGTGAAAGGGTTCTCCTAGTTTTAATTTGTTCACCCGGTAGTGCTGCATTTTTTTTCTAATTTTTTAATAATTTTTTTGTCTGTTTTCGCTACTTACGACTTCTTCTCCAGAACCGTCACTCAGAGTAAGCTGAAACTTAGTGGATATGTTCGTTGTGAAAGGGTCGAACAAAATTGTTCACTACGTAGCACTGCTGTGGATTTCTGATTTTCAACCATTTTTTTCAATTCGGGTATGTATCAGTTAATGCATCTTTCCTATTAATTACTATGTAGGTCAAAGCCCATTCTAATGCTAATTCATATTTTGGACTTCTTCAAAGAAACTGTCGGTCAGATTGACTTCAAACTTGGTGGCAGTGTACCTTATGTGCGTTTTTACCAAGTTTGTTCAAATGGTCATGCTCCAGTGGTTCTGAATTTTTTAATGTTTTTTGGGGGAAAATCTTTAAAAAAAAAAGGTTTCAATAGGAAAGTCTAATAAGGAATTTCTATAACTTAAATAAGTTTGGCCAGATTTCACAGCCCTCTTGTGATACCCTGCCCATGAAGAGGTGGTGGTGGTGGTGGGGGGGGGAGGGTATATAGTAATGGGGGCTGTCCATGTGTCCATCTGTCCTTCCGGAACAAATTTTGTCCGTTTTATATCTTCTAAATTATAAATGCTGGCCCTTTGAAATTGATAGAGTAGATAGAAGATCATAGGTAGTAGGTGTGCATAGACACTGTTTTGTGTGCCCAATTGCTTACATTAACTAATTAATCAACCAGAGTTCATCAGGCAACCTCCAGACCACAAAGATTTTGTTTGGGCCATATCTTGGGAACTATAAATACCAGCCCTTTGAAATTTTCAGGGGTGCAAGATATTAGGTAGGAAGTGTGCATAGGAATAAATTTATTCGGCTGATAACTTTGTTTTACTTATTAATTAACAAAGATTGTTAAGCACCTCAAACAAATTTTGTGCAGGCCATATTTTCTAGCTAGCCATTTGAAATTGATGAAGTTGGTAGATCATAGGTAGTAGGTGGACATAGGCATTGTTTTGTGTGCCTAATTGCTTACATTAATTAACAAAATTTCATTTTGGCAACCTCCAGATCAGAAACGATTTTGTCCTGGCCCTATGTTTGGAACTATAAATGCTAGCCCTTTCAAATTTTCAGGGTTTGCAGATCTTGGGTAGCAGGTGTGCATAGGATTAAATTTATTCAGCTGGTTACTTTCTTTTATTAATCAATTGATTAACAAAGATTAGTATGTTTTGTTTTTCTTTTTATCCCTGCCTTCTTGGACAAGGTTGTATCAGTAAAGTGTTCCCAGAGAGTGGCAAAATGAATGTCTGTTTCTTGCATCACCAGCATATGGAACTATTAAAAATATTGAGAAACTCTGTGATCATGTAGTTAGTTTAGTTTGGGAACAGTCCTGCCAGTTGGTGGACTAAGGTGTAGGGGGAAGCCGGGTAAAATCTGAAAAGTGGTTTGTCTAGGGGAAACCATGCTCAAATTTTTTTCTCAAGTTTGGACTAGTTTTTTCCAGGGGTGGGGGTTGCTGGGGTTATGTGATCTCTGTCTTTATTTTCATATTACCACCAACAGAAACTTTTCACACTTTACTTGTAAACTATAACATGCAAATTACATCATGTGTATTTACCACCATGATTATTGTGGGTGGGGTAAATGGCTAGCGTCAGCAGCTACTTGTTCATTAATTAATTTGGTGAAAATGTTAGCTCATGTCAAACTTGTGTTATGTTTTTTTTGCACAAAGTGTTTGAGGTACATGAAACTTAATAGCAACTTTAATCAATATGTGCAGATATGGTGTTTTGTTTGTCTGTTGGATTAATTATCCTCTGTTGATTAATCATTAATGAACTTAGTGAAAACAACAATTCCAGGAAACTGAGTATTGGTTCTTCTCCAACTTGTGCCATGTGTAGTGGATTAGTTTTCAGATATAGCCATGAAATTTGATATGAATATCAAGCAATATATGAAGAGGTATGTTTGAAGTCTTACACCAACTACATGTGACTGTTTCCAATGCTGATAGGGGCAGTGACAGGTGGGGGCATCCATGTTCTTTGGATGCTTTTCTAGTTCAGTTTGGGTACCTGTCAGGTAATGCATGTATTCCTTTTGATTACCATATAAGTCAATGGAGATTGCAATGGAAACTCACTTTTTTTAAAATTTCCTATCCAACATCCTCATCCCCTAGACTAGAGTGGGACTTACGGGTTGAATGTGAAGGTCAGCTGAGGATGGGCTGTTCACACAACCTTCATGTTTAACATTACTGTTGAAGTCAGTCAACATGGCTATCCATCTGAACCACTGAATTTTGCATTGAAGCAGACAACATTTGGTCTCCAGCTGGTTGTGGCCAGTTTTGAGAGGGAAAGGGTTAAGAAGACATGGTTTACCAGGAGAGATGTTGTTCAGAGCATGTAGCATCATATGACAAGTAATTACAACAGGCAGATCTTTGATTGGAAGCAAATCTCTCTATGCATGAAAATGCTACTCATTTTAATAGCAATAACTTAGGTACCTCTGTAGCCCAGACAGACTTATTTAAGGACAGGTAAGACATCAAGGCATTTTCTGTACAACTACGACCTATCAAGATTCGTGTATTGAAAAATACTAACGGAAACATGTGAAAAGTATATTTTTAAAATTGACAACACCCAACGATTCTAAATCTGACAAATTTCAATTGGTTATTTAATTCTTAAATAACATTCGGGTTTTTGGCAAACATGTCAAATGTGAGATCCCTGCCTATACAAATATTTAAATAACCTTTTAGAGGCTCAATCTTTTTTTTTTCTTTTAAATTTTTTTTTTTTTTTTTTTTTTTTATGGAATTCATGTGTGCCCATGTGGCTCAAAAACGTGTCATGGATTCTTTTTTTTCAACAATGTTTGTTTTGCAGTTATGAAAAGCTGAAATGGACTCGGGCTTCCATAACTTGCTCTCCCTGCATTTTTGAAAGCACATATGTAAAAAACTAAATACGGTTTAAAAGTCTCTTGACATGTTTTTGAGCCACACAAGTGTTTGTTATTTCTGTAAAAACAAAGTTTGAAATTTGAATGGACTTGAGAACAGTTTTTTCCATACTTGCTTTGGAATCTAAAATGTAGTACATTTGCTAATGAGTTTAATATTTATTCAGCAATTAGCTCACAAAGTTGAAATCATGATCATATTGAAATCCTACTATTTTCCAAAAATATGTACTTGATAAATGTTTGCATCGATGTTTTTTTAAGGGTCTGCCCCATGGGGGGACCCTTTATGTGTTCAGAATGTCCATCCAAATGTCCGTACAGATACACACCTTTTCATTACCGCGATATCTACAGAATGCCTCCATGTATTTTGCTCAAATTTGGCAATATACTTATCTTTAACCTGGCAAGATGACCTGACTAGATTTTGGTGTCACCATGACCTAATTTGAGCAAGTGTCAGCCTAATTACACGCTCATGAGGGTGGACCCTTCAGTCAACACTTTGCATTGAAGCTATGTCTAGTTAGTCTATGAGCCATGGTAAATAGCATTCAACCCTCCCCCCCCCCCCCATGTCTGTGGTGTCTTACCACTCATTAAGTTGGAGTGGAACCATTGTCTATAGATCTTTAGCATTTAAAGTTTGCGTGTTGGCGTTATTGGTATAAATGAAAATATTTTGACCTTTGAGCACTTTTCATTGGATGCCCCTATTGTACACAATGCAAACTGCAATGTAAAAGCTCTTGAGCCTAGGTTTACAGATATGGGACATTTAAATCTTGTGTCGTAGTCCAATTAGCATAAATTTAGATGGTACACTTTTTGACCGTTGCTCATTGGATGCACCTATAACACAAACACACAAATTGAAGGTAGAGTGGCAACTTTGTTTATAATAGTTTTCAAGCTATTCAACATTTGAATGTTATGTATTTGCCTAAATAGCATAAATTAAAGTGCTACACTTTTAAATGTTTGAGTATTAGATGCACCTATAGCACAAATATATACATCGTGACAAATTATCAAACATGCCCAACAGAGAATGATAACTAATTTAGAAAAAAAGCAACATGACTGCACTCTCATGTGTTCAATAAAATATAGCAGGGTTTCCCCAGGGTGTGAAGGCAAAAAGGTGGTAACTGGAATGGCACCCATGTTTTTCTTTTTCTTTTAGTTTTTTTTTTGGGGGGGGGGAGGGGGGGAGGGGATAAATGGACAGATTTGTATCAGACAGTACATTAACATAACTAAATTCAAATTAACACGTTTTAATCAAAAATAGTGAAAGTTGGTATGAAGGTGGACGGGAAAAGGTGAAAGACAGGCCGCTATTGAGCTGTCAATGTAAGGAAAACACTGTGTTGGTTTGATACCCAATATATGCCTCCTACAGTTGGCTCAGGTATCCTGTACCATGCTACCATAATGAAGCTTATTTATTATCACTGGATGACGCTGTGCACTTTGGAGGGATAAATGTCAGTGGCCCAAGACAACAAAAGCACGCCTACTTCTTCACTCATAGGCGATAGTCACTTTCTGAGGCTGAGATGGCATTTCACAATTCAACAAAAGAGCGTGCATTGCTGATACATAGCCACAGCTCAGGAAGCAATTAATGTCATGTCTGACAGGTTCCCTGATACAGAGTGTGGTATTAATACAAGAACGTGTCATCCGGAAGCTTTTGTCATTGTCTTGGATCAAGCTTGTTGGTTCAGCGTACCTATCAGGCACAGAGATTTCTGCCTGGAGAGAGCCCTGCCATACACATGATAAGAAACCTGCAGCCTTCTGACTTTGAGAGACCACTTTATACTAAATTCTCAGTCACATTTCCCAGTAGTGTTACCTCCCGTGGGAGACCCCTCTTAAACTATGCTGACCAAAGGTGGTGAAGCTTGTGCAATCAATCATGTCTGGGCCTCATATATTGAATTGTGAAGTTATATGCATATAACATTATCCATACTATATTATAAAAATGAAAGGCGATGACGTGTAAGGCACTGGTGGTGCCACCTGAAGTATTCCTTAGAACTAATACTGAGAGATGGAATTAAATCAAATACTTTGAGATCAGTTTTCATAAGATTACCGCTGTCATTTTTTTTCAGAATCGAATGTGATGAATTAGGAGTGCATGATATGGCTGTAATAAAGGCTCTGGCTGTTCTCTGTATGTGTTGTTATGCTCATGAATGTGTTTCAGAAAATACACACACAACCACAAATCCTCTCATGTAGACTATGTACTTCCAGTTTGCAGACATTCAACATTTTTACACTTGACCCCAAGGGCATGGGAGAGGCATCATATTTCACAGCTGTCCATCTTTCGGACTGGTCATGTTTGTTCCCATGATAACTCAGAAATGCTTTGACAGGTTTGGTTCAGACTTGGTACACAAACACTCTATCAGCCAAAGAAAAACTGAGCAGATCCTTGGGTCACTCTGATGTATTTAACACTCCATGAGGCAAATATAAATTGAGCAGATCCTTTGCTCACTGTGATGTATTTAACATTCTATGAGGCAAAAATAATATATAAACTGAGCAGATCCTTGTGTCACTGTGATGTATTTAACACTCTATGAGTCAAAGATAAACTGAGCAGATCCTTGGGTCACTGTGATGTATTTAACACTCTATGAGGCAAAGATCAGCTGAGCAAATCCTTGGGTCACTGTGATGTATTTAACATTCTGTGAGGCAAAGATAAAATAAACTGAGCAGATCATTAGGTCATTGTGATGTATTTAACATTCTGTGAGGCAAAGATAACATAAACTGAGCAGATCATTAGGCACTGTGATGTATTTAACATTCTGTGAGGCAAAGATAATATAAACTGAGCAGATCTTTGGGTCACTGTGATGTATTTAATTATAACTGTTATTGATGCCCATACTTGAAATGTTTGGAATGTTCAGTCGAAGACCACTTTGCCCTCAAAGGTGACCTCATGTCATGATAGTACATGTATACTGAAGGTGACCTCTTCATATTTTATTTGTTTCTGATTGACATTTCTTGGGTCTTGACCTACTTATCTGAAAGCTTGGTTTTCATAACCAAATATGCAGCCAGAATGCGTGTTACAGATCTCCAATATCTGTATGTTCCTGTATTCAGTCTGTGGTCCAGGTCACCAAGGCTTGCATATCTAACATTAACAATCATGCTAGGTCCATTCAAAAGAAGCTTACATGGTCATGTGACCTGATTCCTTGAAGCTGAGTGGTTTACTGCTTCCCAGGTCATTTAGAACTGTGATTGGCTACTTGCAGACAAGGGCTGTGTGGCATTGTGCATAGACAACATGCAGCGTGTGCAGGAGCTGTCCCCAATAGAACTGGTTGAGATGTTCGTCACCACCTTCTGCTTTCTCAAGGATTCCAGTGAGGTGTCCCAGACCTTGCTGGATGACTTCCGATCTTGCCAGGGTTATATCTTCCTCTCAGAATTCCTACTCAAGTAAGTATGACTCGGCTTTTGACTTCAATTCATTCCATGCTCGAGTGATAAGGCCTCAGGCGGTGGTTTTGCACTGCCTAGCAAGCCATCCAACAGGTACAGTGTGACTGGCCAGGTAATGCAAAAACCACTGACTTCAGGTTTCTTGATACTTTGTTAAAGCTCTCTTTTAAAGAATGCACTAATGCAGTGGTTCTTGAAAAGAAAATAATGGAGGAAAGTTGGGAACTGCTATGGAATAAGTTAGCCCATTCTCACTTAATTTAAGGCAGATTAACAACTGCTGTGTCTGTCCTACCTGATGGGAAGCAGTTGATGCTGGGTCTGTACCGTGGGAAGTTTCATCTACAATGTCTGTTCCAGTTGTTTATTATGCTGTTGGCAAGGGAAGATTAGTAAAATCACAGAAACACAATTAACATCTGGGTGCCCTTGGCCAATTCAGTGGGAAACAGGCTGTGTTAAAAGATGAAGATACCAACAAATTAAACTACTTTATGATATTTATCATTTATTCAAGCTTGTGACATGGAAAATAATAAGCTCTTTTGGGGAGCTTATTTTGCTGTAGAAAGTCAATGTGTAACAGATTTAATACAGGGCCAGAATTTTGGTGAGAATTCAGGAATCCTTTCTCCTAAACTTGTCTTTCTTTAAAAAGAAAACTAAATGACAAAAATCCAAATAGATTCTCCCAAAATTTTGTAAAATTCTGGCCCTGTAATATGTACAAAAAAATACACCATAACCAACTTTTGTGAAAACATAGTCATTTGATGATCATATACATGTATATATAATGGAACTGGAATATGCAAAGTATGATCAACACACAGTATCGTGGTTGTTGATTGTTACAGTGAGAATCATCAAATTTTAATTCGATGTTTGTTTCCGTGTCTTCACTGTCCATTGTGCTTTAAAAAAAAAAAATTTAAAAAAAAAAAAAAAAACACCAATGCTTAGCGTCTATTGAGTCCCTCTACTTCATTTATCCTGATTAGATTATTGTATATGTGTCTTTTTTCCCGGAACCACTTCCTAGTAATCATTACCCTATTCCGCAGTCCAAACTCTTTACTCTCTTGTAATTTATAAGGGACTTCTCGTCGGAGTCATAGTTCACAGATAGTTTTAATCAGGCAGACCTCGGTAGCCAAAATTACAAGTTTTAGTCCTGTGTACATTTTGGTAGGATGGAGCTGGACCAGCAGGAAGAGTCAATCCAAGCTTTGAGGAATCTGGTATTACTGGTGGGCTCCCTCACCACCTGTGGTCACATAGAACTCAAGCCTAGTACAGCCAGCTTTGGGTCCTTATTCCAGATGCCAGGTTTTACAGTTCCCCAGCCCACAGGCAAAGGTAAGTTGAAAACAAAAATGGTTTCAGGCCGGGAATAAACTGTTGGAAAGGAAACTAAAGGTTTGGGTATTTTTTGGTTGATGTTGTTGTGCATTGAAGATCACTTGTGTAAAAAGTTCAATGAACTAAGCTTCAATGTGTTTCAAACTGTTAAAGGAACAGTATGAAATTTTATGTACAGTTAGATGTTTTAGTCAAAATAGTAATTTATGGTTTTACATGTATTAAGCATCTTTGTGTTGAAAATAAATTTTACTGTTGCAAAGGGGCCTTGCTGTTGCCAAAGGCACAAGACAATAGTAACAGTTGTGAACACCAGATGGCACTGCTTCTAGCTTGCCTCATTTTGATGCTGAGCCAAGCCTGACTGGTTAGCTTGATGGCATGGAGACTTTTGATTGGGCTTTGCTGTGACAAACTTGATCATGTTGATATATACCGAATGCCACATTCGTGTCTATAATTGTACTCTGCATGGCAAGATGGGTCAAATATTGATGTTAAAAACTACCAAGAGATCAGTATGCAACCAGAGGAGCATTATGCAGATCACAAGCTGACAATTGCAGCATCTACCAGTCTGTGATAATTGAGATGTTTGTCAGTAATCCCTGGACTAAAGTTAACTTTGTGAAAGCACAAGTCTTTTATTTAAATTGACTACAGTGGTATCTGTAATTAAAGATGACCCCTGTTGCCAGCAAAAAAAAAAAAAGGCCTTAAGTGTAGATGGTTTTACAACAAAGGTAAATTGGCAAATATAGCCAGATGTTTTCAAAGAGCTGCATTAAAAATGTGTGGTCTCTGTTATATGAGGTGCTCTATTGATGGATTTCTTTCTGCTTGAGGTTAAAAACAAAATTTTTTGATGATGATGGGGTACCATCTGTTTTGGTTGAAAAATTAAAAAAAAAAAAGAAATGTTTAAAGTATTACATGAGGTAAATAACTGTTACCATGATGCTGTAACCCCCACCCCCACCCCTGCCCCAGGACTGGTTGCATACTCTATATTGTAATGCATGTGATAATGCACTGACCCAGGCAATGTGCTTCTATTATGCCAACTTAACAGCTACAAATGCAGGCAAGTACAACACCAATGCTTCCGTCTGACTTTTGTGTTACAGCCACTGTCATTTCTGATTTTCCATGCATTTTTAGTTCTGGTACCTTGAAACACTGGTTTTCATTCTTCCTTCTTGATACATTTTAAATTGTGGATTTATTCCACATAGCTGCACAATCCATTACATATTGTGGAATATTGTTCTGCAGTGTCTTCTCCTCACATTTGCATATGTGGATTTTTTTACACACCTCCATTATATGTTACATTGTGTGGACTTGTTACTCAATACAGTATCTCCACATGTCATTACATGGCATGGACTATTCATGCATCTCCATGATGTTACGTTGTGTGGATTTGGTACAGTACTGTATCTCCCTGTGGCATCACACATTGTGGATGCATCCCCATGGTATGTTACATTGCATGGAATTGTTGCTCAATACACTATCTCCACATGACATTACATACAATGGAGTATTTATGCATCTCCATGATATGTTACATTGTATAGATTTGTTACTCAATACAGTATCTTTTCATGGCACTAGATACTGTGGAGTATTTATACATGCCCGGGATATGTTACATTGTAGATATGTTACTCCATGGTATGTCACATTTTGTGGATTGGTCTGGCACACAAAGTTCAATTATGAAATGGATTGACTGCACTAAACCCTGTAACAAAGTTCAGATATTTTTTTTAAATTAGATTAAAAGTCGCAATTATGATGTCAAGCAGATGGTGATGACAGTTTACAATTAAGATGTAAACACTGGCACATGTATATAGCAACAGCAGTAGTTAGCTGTTGGTATGTACGTCATGACTGGTTGCACTAAATCCACAGTTATCAATGGCCATTTACATTATTTAGTTCAGCTTTTAGCTCCCTAATACAAGATGTGGAGTTGTTACATACTGCACTGTAACATGTAACATATGGTGGGCTGATTACAACAGGTCCATCATGTGGTCATTATAGCTCATGCTGCAGATTACTATGCATCCGCATGGATTTCGTTGACCCAGCTCAATCGTGTATTACACAAGGTGGATTTGGATTTCAGGGCTAGGTTTTAAACTTGAGTCGAGCTTTCCATGGCACACACTGAGCACAATGTGGGGAAAGCTTTCCTAGGAAAGATGTTGCCGTGGACCCTATACTGACATAAGACAGGGCATGCTGGGACATGAATCAAATGTCTTTTTATGAGGAGTTGGAATCTGGGATCATTTTGATAATTGAAAAGAAGGGCTATTCTGTAGTAAGAAGAAAAAGGTTAATATTCATATGCAAAATATGTAACCTATCATGGAGTTCTTACAGAAGTTCCACACCTGGTACATCATGTGGTTGCTGTCATTTTGTTACATACAGGTCCAAGGTGTGTTTGTGACATATTGTGGTGCTTCTTATTTTCAGATTCCAGTCTACCATTTATGTCAAGCAAGTTTGCTGTCTTACTTTTATTTTGACTCATTTACCTAGACTCTGCCTTCACCAATCGTGGCTCTATTGTGCTAGTTTGAAAGAAGCTTGTATATATGAGCTGACATTTCTGCGGCTACATTCTCATTTTCACCATTCATGCTTTTTCACTAGCAAATCACTGTAGAATACCTTGTGTTCCATCTAATGTGCACAGTTTTGAGGACTTACTTAAATCTGTTACTTGATGTGTCATTATTTGTGACTGTTATCACACAGATCAACAGAAAACGTGCCTTCAACTCATATCACAAAATATATCATGGAACTATGATCACTGTCCTACTGACACAGGAGATTGATATTGAGAATTGTGTTACTTTCTCACATATTATGAAAAAGACAGATAAATATAAATAGCCCAATAATTATGGGGGTCAATTTAAGTCGAAGTAAATGTTTAGCTCTGCTGACTTAACAATCAGCAGAGCTTATGTGCTGGGTTGATGCACAGAGTCTGTCTGTCCATCCAACTGGTGTAATGTTAGGGGGAAACACCTAGATTTCAGGCATGGTTGGTGCTGCATGAAACACCATGATAATGGTGAAGGGGTCATATGCTTTTTTTACCCCCCCCCCCCCAGCCTTATTGGCTAATAGGGTGTTGTCGTTATGTCTGTCCTTCCATCCATCCATTACCCTTGTGGACACAATAACTTTTAAACAAATTGAGGTAGTAATTTGAAACTTAACTGGAGAAGCATCTCATTGAGCACTTGGTGGAGTTTGACATTGAGCGACCGTGACCTATTTTCAAGGTCACCAGGTGTCATCATATTTTGATGCTTGTGGAGACAATAAATTTTGAACAAATTGAGCTACTACCATGAAACCTGTGCTGAATAAACATCTCATTCAATGCTTGGTTAAATGTGACATTCATTGACCTTGACCTATTTTCAAGCTCAGTAGGGGGTCATCCCAACTGGGGGGGGGGGGGGGGGCAGAAGGTCATTCCAACCGTTATATTTTAAATTATAACTTTGTTTTGAAACTAGATTCATATGGATTTAGTTCCATAGTATGTTCCCAGGTGGCAAGACCAACCTGGTTGCAGTCCCAATGCCATGTGTACCACATGTCAAGGTCCCAAAAATTAAGTAAGTATCTGTGAAATTAAATATTTCAACAGTATTGGGCCTGGAGATTCTTTATGTTCCACTGTCAGCCATTTCTGCTGCCAGACTCAAAATAGAAAGGATGCTGGTGTGATCACTGCTGAGCGCTCGACAGATGACATGACAGACCCACACATTCTTCACATATGATAATCTTCACCTATGTGGGCTTGGATGGTTTCTTAGTTTCCGAGATTTCTTTAATTTTGAAGGTTCCAGTGAACCCAGGTGTGGCTTCCGTCCGTCCTTTTATTTGGGCAGACTTCTTCCTTCCTCCTTTCTCATTTTTTTTAATGCTGTCTGTCTTTTGCCATCTAAATTTTGGGTAAAACTTAAAGTGACTAAAAACACTGAATAATGACTTGAAAAGCATTTGAACTCAGAATTAGAAACAAATTATTATTGTGGTAGCTTCACATAAAGCCTGTATCCGGTGGATAGTGAATTTCACGTGGTGGACTGTCTAGTTTTCAAGGTCAGAAAGAAAATTTTGTATGGTTGTGCTGTGACTGATAACTGCAGTACTTTTACAGTTAGAAATATCTGGTAAATCTGGTTTTATTCAGCATGGAGTCCGATACCTTCTCTGTCTGTTAGCAGAGTGCTGGACCATCTTGGTCCTCTTGTTCCACAATTTCATTGAGAGTGAAACAGAGCTCCATAAAACATGGTTAAATCTCTTTCAACTTTACTTGAGTCATACTTTCTTGAAATCAGATATGAAAAAAGGAGAAAAACAAAGATGAAAAGGAGATCTTGGTTGAAACCAGTATATTTCTTGTCAATAATAGTGTAAAAGTAAAGTACACTTAAGTTTATAAATTGTGAAAATGAGTAACTTGTCTTCTGTAAAACTAGGTGGGCATATATAGAGAAGATTCCAGTACACATAGTGTACAGCAACTTGGTCATGTGTACAGCAAAGCTCACAATGTAGCACTGGTAGAGTAGTCTCCAGGACATTGTTCTCTGTTATGTCTGACTTGCAGGTTTTTCTAACCACACTACTGTATTTAATTTAACAGTTTATTGTTTCATTGATTGCTGATACCACTCAAATACATGTAATAAGTAGAAAACTCATCATTTGCATGAGGAAATGGAGCCAGACAAAATGGAGTAGGGCAGTCCTGCTCCAGCTTCACACAAATTAATCCATACAAACCTGATGCCTTTATAAGCTGTTTATTTCGTCTGCAAAGGGTAAACTTGCCTCTTGTACACTGAACAAAAAATGATAATTGTGTGATCAAAATTTATATAAATTCTGATAAGAGTGCTCAGCTGGTAAGTGACAGTAAATAGATAATAGATATTCACACATCATGAAAATAATTGAACTCTGTGAGTACTGGACCTCATAGGAAAAGGGTTAAAACAGCTTTAACCATTTCCAGGTTAAAACAAGACTGAGACAATAGCTGTCCTTGGTATGGTTAGGGGCATGCCAAGGAAGGCTGTTGACCTGGCATAGCCTGTCTTATCTTCAATTCTCATTCAGGATGTTTTCCATAAACCAGGAATTATAGTTGAAATATTGAAGCAGCTGCCATTTTACATTGTGGAGTTTGGGGGCAGAATGATCACTGAGAGACCGTTAACCCTTAAAGTGCTAATCATGGCTATGGTCGTTTTCTCATTATTGTTTTACATTATATGGTTAAAAGATTAAAATTCCTCATGAAGTTACCTTTCATTCAAATACCAGCAAGCCTAGTCTCAGGCAAAAAGTAGTCTTAGTCAACAGTCTTCCTCTGGGGGCACTTTGCGCGCATTGCATGCAAAGTGGCTCGAGGAAAGCTGTTGACTCAGTCTTAAATCAGCGCTTTACGGTTAAATACAGGGGCTTTTTTGGAGCACTAGCTTTCACTATGATCTGCAGCTTAGTAGTGTTTACTGACATGAACTATGTAATCTAGCAACAGAAACACAATTGTCACTTATGGAAAGGCATGGATGCCAGCCAAGATAATTGATCTTCACAGACTAATCAATGGACATGTATATACCATATGCATTCTAATACTAGCACACTCTGCCAATGGAAAAAAATTCCTGGATCAAACTCCGGGATTGTGACACTGTAACTCAGATTCTTTTCAATTTAAAATAATAACAGTCTTTACATTGCGTAATAATAAGCTTGGAAAGCTAAAAGTGTCGTCAGTGCTGCCCAGATCAATATTTTCAAGAA
The DNA here is from genome assembly GCA_964020975.1 of Hermodice carunculata. NCBI lineage: Eukaryota > Metazoa > Annelida > Polychaeta > Eunicida > Amphinomidae > Hermodice > Hermodice carunculata. Next base: position 90,936,196 of record OZ026613.1, on the reverse strand, counting down.
AAACAAGGGTTAAATGTGTCTTGCATTTTATCCATAAAATGAAACATTTGGTGTGTTTTTCTATTAGGGCATGTGCTATAATTAGAACTGAGTAGAATTCAGAAATCAAAGCATTGTAGTCTAACCACATGAGAATGCTCTGAATTGAGCATCATTTACCCACAGATTTTTAGCAGCCAAGTCTTTGTGACATGGAATTGTTGAATTGAATTCTTGGGCCAAGCATTTGTATTGCCTATAAAACACTGAGCTAAGTATTTGCATTACACACTGGGCTCAGCTTCAATAGTGCTGGTAAAACACAGGGCTAAGCATTTATATTAATGGTAAAACACTGGACAAAGTATTTATATTACTGGTAAAACACCGGACAAAGCATTACTATTACTGGTAAAATGCTTGGCAAAGCATTTATATTACTGGTAAAAACACTGGGCAAAGCATTTATATTACTGGTAAAACACTGGGCAAAGCATTTGTATTACTGGTAAAACACTGGGCAAAGCATTTATATTACTGGTAAAACATTTGAGCTAAGCGTTTGTATTGGCAGAACACTTTACCAAGCATTGGTAGTACTGGTAAGACACTGGGATAAACATTTATATTACTGGTAGAACACTGAGCTAAGCATTTATGTTACTGGTAGAAAACTGTGCTAAGCATTTATGTTACTGGTAGAACAATGGACAAAGCATGTATATTACTGGCAGATCACTTGGCTAAGCTTTATATTACTGGTGGAACACTGGGCTAAGCATTTATATTACTGATAGAACAACGGACTAAACATTCATATTGCTGGTAAAGCACAAGGGAAATTTAGCATATATGAATTTGATTCACCACATGCCTCCCACTGAGTGCCTGGTTGCTTTAAAAATTGCGAAGTCCAGTTTTGTGGGAGATACGTGCAAAGTTGATAACTTTGCCTGTGGTTTTTTTATCTCCCGTCCACGAAGTGGGGGGGGAGATATAGTAATGACGACCGTCCGTCCGTGCGTGCGTCCCTCCGTCCGTCCCACATTTCTTGCGCGCGATATCTCAAGAACAGATTAAGCTAGGATCATGAATTTTTTACAGTTGGTCACCCTTATAAGTGTTCACGTCGAGTTTGAAGGAGAGTGACCTTGACCCCATTTCAAGGTCACCAGGGTCATTTATCTCTAAACTTCTTGCGCGCGATATCTTAAGAACCGGATATGATAGGATGATGAAATTTTCACAGTTGATCACTCTTGTTAGGGTCTACATTGAGTTCGAAGGTGTGTGACCTTGACCTAATTCCAAGGTCACCAGCGGCAATTCAATTTTCTTTGAATTGCAGCATTCTGCTCATGCCATAATTTTTAGGTTATTTTTTATTTACTTGAGTATATGTTTACCATGACACCCAGGGTAGAGGTACAGTTAACGTATCGTCCCCATTTAAGCACAAAATCAGAAACATGCCAGTATGTACCTGCCAAATATACAGTTATCTTTGTTTTAAAATTATGTGGGCGGGAGATATGGACAGCGTCAGCGTCAACTTGTTTATGTAGAAGCAACAACAGAGAAGAAGTTAGATCAGCCCATTTTACTCCCCACAGAAGTGAGAGCAGGACTATGTCATGCCACTGATAGTCCTTTACATGGCCACAGGCCATTCTGGCCTCAAGCTTACATGTATATAGAATATTATTTCATATTATTCCTACACTTTTCTACACATATTGGGGCCATATTAGCTTCAAGCACCAACAGAAGACAGCTTCTTGATGTGATAGAAAGGTTAACCATTTTTCCTGGTCATTATAGTGACAAGCTTTATGCTCAAATCATGATAAACTCCATTAAACTGAGATTATACTTATTCTCAGGCATTTGACTGATATTGTTGCCATATGTCTCACATGGAAGCATTGTGTTGTTTTTTTCATCTATTATGTTCTTTCCCTGTTTGCATTATTCCAAGCACAACAGGCCTGAGACCAGTGTCGCCACCTGCTTTATCAGTACACTACATGTGTGCATGTATACAGGAAAGGCTCCTCTTTTTTGAGTCCTTGGCACATTGATATGAGGTACCTAAGGCCATTCATTTTTTATTCCGTGGCTCTTTCAGTTCTCCTGCCAATTTCCTGTGTTTGTATGGTTAAACTTCATCTCCAGATAGGCATACGTACAACAAAACTCAACATATGACTGTTACCACATGTGATTGATTTCCACAACATCAAATGTTATCATTTTACTTATTTTACAAGTTATTTACAATTAGCAGGTAGTTTTATTGAAGGCAAAAAAACTAAACAATGCTTCTGATGTGCAAATGGAGTCTGGGCACATGACGTTGCCTTGGCTTCATCTGTACCAAATGTACTGTGAATATCCTTCCATGTATCCTGCAATAACAGGAAGCTTCAGAAGAACTATGTGGGTCCTAATCCCATGAAATTATCAAAGATTTTACCCTTTAATAGCATCAAAAGAGCCAGATTTGCCACTTTTTATTGTGCCCAGTGTCCATGCTTTTACCAACAACATGTTGTTGAGACATGGGCAGGAGAGTATGGAGGAAGCAATGATCTGGGGGATCTCCATGCTCCCACTGGTCCACACGACAAATCTTCCTAGTTAATTATTCAACTAGGTCATATGACGATCTGACTACATTACCATCAGCCAATAGAAACGATCATCTAAATAACATTTTTAGCCTTTGAGACAGCTACACTTATTTGGCAGAGACAATGAATGTCAACAAAATTTAATGTGGCTGTTAAAGAGTTAGGTCTCTCACTGCCAAGGAGAAGGAAAAAGACGATGGAACTAACATAAAAGACTTGTCAATACTGGTATTAGTTCTTTCCAGAGAATTCACTTTTCGCCACATCCTCGTGGAATCAGAAGAGCTGAAAATTTGTCTGGGGAGATATTAAAATATTTGAAAATGCACCTGTCAGTATGCTCATCTGGTTAAAAATACATATAAAGATACCAATTTCAATTTTGACTTCTGCAAAATGTGTCAGTCAGTAGCCGAAATGATGTCCTAAAAATACCAAGTTTTAACACTCCCAGAAGGAATTTTTTTGCCTGACTTTGTAAATTTTTCAATTTTTATTTTTATTGTTTTCTCTGACTTTAACAATTTGCTTTGAAAAACAAAAACAAAAAGTAGATCAGTTTTATTTTTCTTTTTATTTCAACCACCACACCACAAAAGCAGCCAAAGAAATCTGTAAACCAAGGAATAAAAAATGAAAGGCCTTAGCTTTGACAAAGCAAAGTATATTTTCAACAAAGAAGTTGTTCCTGTACAAAAAACTTTATGACTAATGTTTGTTATCCCCATGCAACAGTGCTTTGATCCATCAAAGAATGCTAACTTCACATGGATTTTCTGTTCAGCAAAGTAATCCATGGCATCAATACATACAAAATGTACAGAGGAGGATAGAAAGCTTGCAGTAATGTCAGCAGTGCCTGTACATTGTAATGTAGTCCTAAAGATTCATTGGGGGCCACATTTTTTGGACCAACACTATAAGAATGGACAAATTGTATGAAATAATTTTTTGTATAGGTGTTGTCTTTGGCCATGTATTGGGCTGTAGTGTGGCTTCTCATTGGCAGAATATGATTATGGTGTATTTCCTCATGTAAATGTACAGTTTATCATTTCACATAGAGAATCACCAGGTAGTATAACTCATTCTATACCAGTCCCTGATTTTTCCGTATATAGATACCTACATATATTTACCTAGATTTAAGACGAAAATTGCATATTTAAATTCTTCATGAAAAGAGCTTTCGTTCAAGTACCAACATGCCTATAGTCTTAAGTCAGTGATTCTGGCACTGCCTGGCACCATATATAGTATGGAATGAGTTAACCGGCTGAAGCACCTGACTATGAACATTTAACCTTGTGTACTCCATTATCAACACTTCAAATATCTTAATGCACTTTCAAGATAAAAACTTTTTGTTATATTGAAAAATTAACAAAATCAAAACAACATTTTATTGTGAAAAACACCACATCTCATTTTCACATGTTTAGTCATATGTGCTCCCCCTGAAACATTGTCTCATGAGCTACATAACATTGGGAAGTAGTCACTTAACGTATTTCAAGATAAGATCAAGAGCAGAAGGGCTGCAAATCAGCTTTTTTTCCTCTATTAAATCCACCAATCCTTGTTTAAGCATGGATGGATTATCACATGGCAGTTGTGTGGATGGTACATAGAGTTTTGTGCAGGAGAAATTAATCCTAATTATTCTAAGAAGAAATATGCCAGTTTTTCAGTTGAAGTTTTGTCTGGTTAGCTAATTGCATGTGACCACCAAGATCATCAACCTGCATGTATTTCTGTATCCTCCATATCAATTGTGCCAAATTCAAGCCAAAGTCAATGTAGTACTGGCTGGTGGTTGAATAAGGCGACCACAGTCGCTAGAAAGTTTGTTATGTTTGGTGATCAATAAGACACAAAAAAAAATGAAGAAAAAAGAAAGCACTAAGAAGAAATAGATTGATCTTTACAATGGTATAGAAAAAACAAGAAAAAAACCCAACATAATCCACTGATATATACCCATGTCATGGCAGATATCCGTTCATATTGCTAATTTACTCCAGCTAGAACATGAGTGCTTCATTTTGAAATGGATCTGGTTATGTTATTACTGGTGTGCCGCTGCATGCTTTTGTGCCCATGAAATAGCTGAAAGGGCTCACCAGAGTGGCTGATTTCTGGCATGGTGTGCGTCAGAATAGTGTGTCTACCACTGAAGCCATGGGGGTCTCTCACAAGACACACACACACGAAAAAAGAAAAAATCTTTCCAATTATCCTGGTAAAGCCAGAAGCTACACTTGGAATCATTTCAGATTCAGAAAGAAGCTCGAAAACAAACCACTGGATATGAGTGTGGCAATTTGTAAACCAGATAGGAAAGTGACAGGAAGGGAGCTGGGGTACCATTCCAAAGCCACCAATGCTTTCCAGACTCCATCCAACATTCATTGTGGCTCAAAGTCAAACAGCTTACATTGATCTAGTAATCGATCGTGATTTTTTTTGTGATCCATTATACTGCCATTGCTGAGATACCACATAGGAGTGCTCTGGGACTAATAAACAAACAGCATTATTCACCGTCCTTTAATGATTGGGGTGCAAAAGAGTCATGATAAGAACTCAAGTAGGCTATCCTTCAGTCAAACAGAATCATTTACATAGGAGCTCTGTATTTTCCTTTTAGGGTAAGAGCAGAATTAAATCTTTAGGCTGAAACTGAAAAAATATACATTTACTGGTAATTTGGACCAAGTGTACGTTGTGTAGATACACATTTAAGCAGCAATGCTGTGAGTAGCTTACAGTCTCTCATACCTGTATATAATACAGATTTTTGGTGTACACACCAGTCAAGTCTCCCTACTTGACAGGTGATATTTACCATTTTAGCTTCATTTTGACCTGTTCAATATAAACTCTACATAGCTTGGGAAATCTTTCCCAAGAAAATCTATTTTTCCTTTATTCTTTGTTAAATATAATATCATCCCCAGGGGAGCAGAGTTACTGTATTGTCAGAGAATATTTACAGGTATGGGTGTAAAACGTACATGCTGTTGCCATGGCAATCAATTTCCTCTTGTGCCTCATTCTCATATGGTGTGCTTGTGAAGTGTGACGTAAACTTTAACTTGATGTCTCCTTCAAGTTAGAAATGTTTGTACATATGAACACATAATAAAAAATAGTATCATTTTGAATTATGATCAGAACCTTACTTATCAGTCCATTTTCTGCAGGTACATGTAGATTGCATGTTTAGACCTGCTGTGGTTACAACAATTTAGATCTGCGCTATTCTATATTTGCATACTGCTGTAGAAATTGTGCCCACTCTGAATATTTAATAAAAAGAGTTTCAATATCGATGTTTGTTATTAAAAAATGAATATATAGTGTGAGCTTAAGGCAATATCCAACTGGTTTTGGATAATTTATTTGTTTTTGAAATTTTGAGATATTTCAATAGATGGAATATGTCAGTTGATGTCATGATTGTAGACAATAGGCTTCTGCACCAAAATGGCCATTTCGTATGGGTGTATCTTGCAAACTAATTCGCCAATTTTAAGCAAACAAAAACTTACGTATCCATTAAACCCTTGAGGGTTTTAGGGTTTTTTAAGAAATGTCTAGTTCTTTGTACCTCTCAGCTTTATCGGCTGATGGATATTGTCCTGATCAAGTCCTTGCATGGTCCGTCTGTCACTGTTGCAGACACAATAGTTTTTGAACTGATTAAGCTGCCACCATAAAACTCGCACTGTAAAAGCATCTCATGGATGAGTTCAAAATTCAGTGACCTTGACCTATTTTTCAAGGTCACCAGGGTTCTCAAGGCATTGGTGGCCAACCCTTGCAGATGCTATCACTTTTGAAAAAATTGAGCTACCACCATAAGACTTGCACTGTAAAGGCATCTAATGGATGAGTTCAAAATTCAGTGACCTTTGCCTATTTTCAAGGTCACCAGGGGTCAAGGCATTGGTAGCCAACCTTTGCGACCCTATAACTACCATCATGAAACTTGTACTGTGAAAGTATCTTATGGAAAGCTAAGATGAGTTCAGCCTTCAGTGACCTTGACATATTTTCAAGGTCACCAGGGGTCAACATGCTGGAAGCTGAGGGGTCTTAAGGGCATTTGCCCATTATATTTAAAATATGTATCAAATATCAAGAGTTCTGAAAGCATTTCCATTTTCAAAAACATTTTCCTATTTTTGTATCACCTTTGTAGAAAAACAGATACTTTGTATGAAAAATCCCTGACACGTTTTTGCAGGTACATGTATTGAAATTGTAACACAAGATTTGTTGTTTTGTCTTGAATATTTCAAGATGTATCTTGTATTTCACAAAAAAACATATTTTTACCCAACATGCTTAAAAGTGTTTATATAGCATTTTGAATTTTGAATTCCACATTTAGTATAAACAGATTCTGTAAGACCTTGCAGCCAATTCAGCATTATCTTAGGAATTCATATATCTGTGATATTTGATCTGGAATTGAAGTCACTTTGTCCAGTTGGACATTACCTTGAATGCTTGGGCTAGATTGATGAACCTTTACAAAAGATTGCTTCTGATGTGCATTTGCTCAGTGTCCCTGTTTTGTTTCCTGTACATTAATCTATTGTCACATGGAGGTGGCTGTATCATATGAACTTAAATGCATGTAAAACAATTTTTACTGTCATCAAATTATGGAATGATCATTTATATAATAATGTAATTCAGAAGGCTTTCACAAATAGTTTTAGCATTCCACAGGCATAATTTTCTTTTTCTTTCATTTTCTTCATCCAAAGAATATTGGGAGTTTAGCATTCCATGATAATGGGATAAGGTCCCATCTGCGGGGACATATACTGTACATGTACTGATATGGTAAAAGTTAAAATAAACATATCTCACAGTGATTTCCTTAAGTAAAAATGTTGCATGAACTATGCGTATTAAAGTCTCGTCATGATCATGACCTTGACATTGCATTGACTCTGTCTTTTGTCTTACAGGTGTCAGTGTGAGGAATATCCAAGCATTCCAAGTTCTACAAACAGTATTTCTAAAGGTGAGTGCGTACCTGTGGACATGTTATTTCTCTACCTATGACCTTCTCCTTTTGAGTAAAGACTTCATAAACCACTCTTCTCAAAGTTAGCATCCACATTTTTATTCGGTTGCCAATAGAGACTATAGGTTTGCAACTTGTCCTGCCATCCATCCTTCTGACAAAGCTTGTCCAGGCCATATTAGCTGTAGCATAACACCTACACTGACTAAATTAGGTGTGTGGACACTTCATAGAATAGGGTGTGTCACACACCAGAATTGAGTCACTGTGACCTTGACCTTTGAACCCCAAAAATTCCAGCTGTTCGAGACCATATTTCCAATACGGAAACACCTACAGCTACCAAATTTTAGTGTGTGGACACTTCATTGGAAAGGAGAGTGTTGCATGCCAAAGTTAGGTCACCTTGCCGTTTGACCTCATGAAGTTTTAGCTTGACCGGGCCATATACCATAACACCTACAGCTACCAGAATTGGTCTGTGGACACTTCATGGGAAAGGGCAAAATTAGGTCACTGTGACTTTGAGCGAGACCTTATAATACCCAATAACCAACACCTGCTCAATTTGGTGTGTAGACACTTTATAGGGTAGATATGAACGATGTATTGCACACCAAAATTGGCTCACTCTAAACTTGAAATTGACTGTTCACCCCCAGAAAAAAATTTACTTGTCTGGGCCATATTTTCTATGCCATAAAACCTACAGCTACCAAATTTGATATACGTATGGACACTTGGTAGGTGGGGGACTTTGTATTGGCATACAATACTTGATTTTTTCTCCCTATAAATGATAAAGTTAATTGAGTGAATAAATCGGATAAATAAGATGAACAAATAGGCAGACAGGTACAAGTGAATGAATGAATCAGTCAATCAGTCAATCAAACATTGAAGCAGATGACATTTTAACTGCAACTGGTTCATAGCCATTTTAAGACAAAAAGCGTCAAGCATGCATGTTTGTCCAAAAATGTCCACTGCATATCACACACAGGACATTACATGTGCACTTGATACAGGCAGATCAGTGGTCTTTGCATTGTCTGGCTAGCCATGGCTAAGCTGCCAACTAGCTTGAGCATGACTAGCACAAAAATTTAAAAAAAAATAAAAAAATGACTACAGAGTAGAGGTGTTGGTGTGTGAAAAACTTTTTTCCACCGGAAAATTTAAGCACAGTAGCCCCTGCCATCTGTCACCAATTCATGGAACACATAAAGTATGGTCTTTCAAAACATAGAGATATAACTGGAAGAATAGGACTTCTGAGGGTTTTACAAAGGGGTCATTGAGGAGAGGGTGGTCTCCCGTTGGAGTGGTCTCCAGACAGGTACCAGTGTTCATGGATTTTATCTAGTACAGATCAGTGGATGGCAATATCACAAAATGAGAACTTTTTGTCATGTGAAATTAAACAAAATAAAAAAAATCAGGTATTATAAAAATGAAGTAAAAGCTAAAATTAAATTATGAGTGATTTTAACAAATGGAATCTAAACGGTATGATACATTATATCAAAACCAGGGATTTGTGTATTGATAAATTTAAATTTATATCTGTTAATCATGTAAATCACATTGTAAGTCTCCATTTTTGTATCTTTGTTTGTGCTTTGTATATATATTTGTAATGAAGTAATCCAAAAGTGGAATCAGTAATTGAGCAGTTTGTTAATAAAGAAAAAGGTAAATTTTGATAACACTTAATATCTGGCAGTCCCAAGTGTGGATGCTAGTTGCAGCAAAATGTTAAGGAAAAAATATATTACTGACAAAAAAATGTTTATTTAAAAGTATTTTTGTTTTTTGTTTTTCTTCAATTTAATGGAACACAAGCTAGGCCTCTTTGCTCAAAGAAAAGCACAAAATTGAATTCAGTTAAAAGTTCTAAAAAATACTTCAGTAAATCATCACCAGAGGGCACTTACGTTGTGTACAGTTTACTCCATATTCTGCGCATTTTATAAGGCTAAGGAGTCTATCTCACACTTTGCTTTTACAAGTACATATTGACTTGTCAGTCCACTGAGCTTATCTTATGGTCCATTGTCTTTTACACTGGCGAGTCTATCTGTGCTATGTGGTGTCTTTCACCCACTAATCTTCATTGATACTTTACTTATACTGAGTATTTTATGAAGAACATTATTGGTAATAATTGGAGAAGACACTTTATATCCTCACAAAATGGGAGTTGAAACATTTGGGTTTTTTATTTCCATTGTCTTCATAGACAAGAATAAACCATCCAATGGTAATGGCTTACAAGTTGAATCCTCATGAAAAGTTCAGTAGATTTAATACTGAAAAAATCCATGCCCCACTTGGTATAGTTCAGGGCAAGTTTACCCACCTGTGTTTTTTAACTGCCTGTAATTTTTTCATCACCCAGGAGGAGGCATAGAGTGTGAGGCAGTATAGAAAGGGTTAACAGTATTTAATTGTGTGTTTTTCAGGCCACATCCAGTCAGCTGTGTAGTACCATTTTAGATGTCATCAGTAGCATATACCATCAAGACAATGCTAACTACTTCATCCTGGAACCCCAGTGTACTTTGTCACAGTTTGCTGAAAAAATACACATCAAACCTCTTGATATACAGGTCAGTGCCTAGGACCCAGTCAATTAGGATTACCAATCTATGGCTAGCACGGTGTGAATGCAAATGGTCCACAAGTATTAAATTACCTGAACTTTCCTGAACAGTACCTTTCTGGAAATTTATATCTTTAAAGGTTTTTGCCCCCAACCAGGTTGAGCAATTTGGGAAACTAAATTCTGTAAATTTTGTATTTTTATTCATTTAAGGAAAAGTAATGCTCTGAAAAATATGTGCTTGTACACTTGTGTATCTGTTATTCAGGAAATTTGTTAGTGAGGGTCTTAGTGTTTATAAAGTATATCTTTGGTTCTTTACCATGACCCCCCCCCCCCCCGAAAAAAAAAAAAAAAAAAAAAAACAAGTTCAGCAGAAAGACCTTCCTGCTGTATTGAAATTTACAAGTGCCTTTGAGTGCATTTGTCCCATGCACACTTGGTGTCTTTTGCCATTCAGATTTCATTTGATGGAATAGATGTTAGTTTTTGTAAAAAAAAAAAAATAGATTAAAAAAATAAAAAAATACCACAACTTCCCGCCCCCTCGCCGCCTCCAAAAAATAAGGAAAAAGAAAACTTTAAAGGCAGCAAATTTGCATATAATTGAGAAATCAGCAGCAGAGGCCATCCACATCACTTATAAATGGAAATGACTGTTTCATTAATGTGCCTACCAAGGATAAATCACAGTTTCTCTGCATGTATTGGTGGCTACAGCTTACAGAAATGTGAATATAAAATCATATTTACTGTACTGTAAATTGAACAAAATTTATTGTAGTCGCCATGTGTTTTAGTATTTGACTGATTCGATAGAGCCTGAAATATGGAAACCAAGTGAAAGGATAACATGGATGTCTTTTATGTGGTGCAGTTTTATCATTCAACCTTTTTATTTCAGGTCAAATTCTTTGAGATTCTGGAGTTTATTGTGTTCAACTTGAACTTTGTCCCCTGTAAGGAACTCATCAGTCTAAGCATACTCATCAAAACAAACAAGTAAGTATCCAGCCAAGCAGTACATCTCAATATAATTTGCCGGCCTGTGTGTCTAATTAGGAGCACAAAATGGTGATCATCATCATTTTTGAGTGCAGAAAAATGTCCTCTAGTAATTTGTAATGAAAAATGGAGGGAGAGATTAAAGTGGAAAAAGAGTGCAAATTTAAGCACACAAACTTGTACTGTCTTGAAGCAAATCTAAATTCCTGATTTAATTCATGACATGACCATAACATCACAAAACGCTTACAAAGTAGAAGTATCCAAACTAGAACAGTATGAAACTTTGTGTAAAGAAGTATTGTATTTTTGTGTGAATTAAAGTGATTTATTCTGCTTTAGTACTTTCTGAAGTACATCATGCTTTGGTTTATTTTGCATTGACAGTTCCGTAGATTGTAGCATCATGTGCATGAAGACCTTATTGAGAATATTACGGTACCATGTCGTCTACAAGGACGTCTTTCGGGAGGTGGGTCTACTGGAGGTGATGGTGACAAGCCTGCACAGATATGCCGCACTGCTGAAGGAACCACAGAATGGGAAAGGTGAGCTCTTATGTCCTAATAAGGAAGGAGATCAAGGTAGGAAGTAAAGCTGATGGATCAATGTCAGTCTTCAGACATATTTTTCTGTGCACATCCATTGCATATTAACCCTTTCCTGCTCAATTTACCCAAAAGCGCCCAGATGTAAATTGTCATCTGCGTTAAAGTCTTTGCCTAAATTTCTTGTTTTTGCTGAGATTTGTGTATAAAACCTTTCATGATGACACGTCCCAGGTCAGTAGCTTTCCTTGGTGCAGGTTGGGTGCATTACACCCAACCTGCACCAAGGAAAGCTGTTGACCCAGACATACATGTATTCTGACTACGAAAGAGTTAAACATCAACTGTAGTGTAAGTGTAACTGGCTGAGGCAAAAGAGAAGTGTTCATGTTGTTCCTGATCACTGGAAGTCACTCGAGATTTTCTAGTTCTTCAGTCAGAATAATATCTATTCCTACAACACTAAGCTAGCCTTTGGCAGTGAGTTTTGTATTGCCAGGCTGGCCTTGCCATTACTGCTGGGGAGTGATTTACCTGGCAGTGTTGAAACCACTGTCTACACACTGGAGTGTGTTGAATTTAAATTTGCAGCTCAGATTTAATTGCTGCTAAATGTTCAGGGGAACAAGTTACTGGCATTGAATGATATTTGAGCCATCCTGCCTTGAAAACATACAATGCAAAGTGCTCTCCTATCAAATCTTCACATTGTATTTGGTTACACTTTTAACAGCAAAAATAAACGAAATATATTTAAGTATATTTCATGTCAAATACAGTGTATCAGGTTGTGATTTTTACATCTTGAGATGAATATTACCTAGAATGCTTGGTACATATGGTGTTAAACTGACTTGTTAAAAAGGCTACAACAATAATGCAGCCATTTAAGCTCAGTCCCTGATGAGCACCATAAAAAGTTTGAAAGTGCCCAGCCATGGTAAGTCCCAGATATGGCCCACAGATCCTTGTGCTGGATCTGTTGGTGGTTTAAAAATAACCACCACAGATGGTAGCATCAGAGGAATTGCTACTGCCATTGGGACAGTGAAATATTGTATTGGGAGCTTTGTATTAAGATATGTACTTCTTCTTAACATCATCACAGCTCTTGTATGTCACACTTAATAAGGAGGCTAGGAACAGAATAAAGCCAGAGAAAGGTCTGTTTGTACAGGATGCATTTTGTGGAACAAAAAGAGACACACTGTGCCAATCTTGATCATGATGCATTCTCATTTGTCAACCAAAAAAGAAATGCTTGCATATGTATTGCATATGCTGATGGTTATCATCTGAAACAAATAAACAGTCTTATGATGGAAACATTTACAAGAGCTGTTCAAACTAGGCCCTCATGACAGACGGGCTCTTAACCCTTTCAGTGCCAAATTTTGGACTGAGTCAACAGTTTTTCTTGGCATAAATTGGGCGCACTGTGCCTGATGCACTCTAAAGAAAGCCGTTGACCTGGGGTACTCTCTCTGGAACTGTAGGCATACTGGTACTTAAATGAAAGGTCTTTTTACGAGGAATACGAATCTGGGATCCTAATGAAAAGTCAGACTTGTCTGACTTAAGGTGGCGATCTAGTGAACGCATATGAACGGACATTGCTCACCATTTCTCGCGATTGTGAAAAATAGGCAACAGTAAACCATATAAAAGTATACCTTTTCTAAAAGCTGAGTGTCTAGCGCAAACGAATATACCAACTTTATTAAAATCTATCCGACAGTATTTATTTTATGAAGCCACAAAGTCGGACAATCGTTTGTGCCAAACCAGAGCCACTCCAGCGAAATTGGGAGGTCAACAAATTATCCGATGACCACTTCCGTCCGTTTTACCGCTAGCGCAGATTCTTGGCCATCAAAACGTGTTTTGTATTGTCGATAACGCAAACGAGCCCTGTTATAGGTCACGAAAGATATTTATAGTTGTGCCATGTACATGTACTTTGGGTGAAAGCTCTGCGAATGACGGTGAAACTACAAATCTATTCCCATTATCAACAAACAAAAACACGCTTTTGGAGAAAATAAATAACTTATCATACATGCCAAGTATGAACAGAATCGGGCCAGCGGATTTTTCCCCAATTTCGCTGGAAGTGGCCGTTCCTTCGTAAAAGTGAACCCGAGAAAACAGGCTATATCTCTCGGTCTGATGATCTTTGACCTTCGTCGGTCAATGCCGCCAAAACTATTCAAGACAGGTTCTATTTTTGAACTTCCGCGATAAGTACGACCTCCCTAGTTGTCTATCAATGTTCAAAACATGTAAAATATAGTGATTTATAGCTAAAAATCACATATTCATAAGGAGGTACGTCTCCTGTCCTTTTAAATACCCTCGTGGAAATTTAGCGCCATATGACGTTTTCGCGGAAGTAGGCGGAGTTACCCAGCGAGCATGCGTACTAGAACTTGAGAGAGCTAATTATGCAAATGTGCCAAAGATAACTGCTGCCGCAACAGCCATGAAAGTTGACGATAGCGAGGGATGAAGTGTACAATATAACTAGGGTCGAATGAATCGCACTATTCATGAAAACACCAAGCGATGAATAAGAATCTGTTTTAAATTACCCCGACATGTCTCATTGTTCTGCGATTTTCACAGGTTGTTCTGCTTGTTTACAACAAGTTCCAGCCAAACAGGCTTCATTAAGCTGGCGGACGGGTTTCATATCACAGACTTGAAACGCTAACCAAGAAACCAATAAACCGAACTTCAATGTTGACGAACGGTGCATATAGCCCAATGAAACCCGAAAATGGTGAAATAAATTGTAGTCATAAAGTAAAAAGATTGGATCACAGCCCCATCTCATAGCATTTTATGTGCACATCCTCAACTTCTTCCCGTAACTCGCCAAAATGCCACCGCGAAGAACAGGCTATACTGCAGCCGAGGGGACGGGACGGAGCAGGGGCAGGGGCAGAGGCTCTGGTCACACTTGATTCACTGTCCAAGGAAATACCCAGTACACGCATACATTTTTCAGTTAACTTTTAATTTTTTTTATGCGTTGCTCATAAATGAGTTTTCCCGTCGTCGTCATCGAGACTGTCCGATTCAGATCATTCGGTGCCGGTGGATGTGGATGGCACAACCGCTGAAACTAAAACTTAAGCTGGGGCCTGGGCTCTCCAGGCCACGTTTGGTATTACGAGCCCTTGTCACTATCGGCAAGTTTTGTCCTGATATCCGTGACCATTCGTACATTTTTTTTTGTCTTTTGCGACCCTTTTTCCTTTTTCTTTTGATGGGTACGGAGGAACCGCTTTGAAGTTGTGTTGGAGTCAGACCGTGACCCGCTGACCTCGCTAGATATGTATCAGTGTGGACGCATCACAGGTCACGTGACCCAACAAACCGGCACGTTCAGTGGCAGCTTTGTTTACACTCCAGTTTGGTACGGCCCGTTAGGAAAAACAACGATTTTAACGTCAATGTAAAAAGTATTTAGCAACGAAACAATGCGGAACTTAAAGTAAACTTGTTAACAGACCAGAAAATGTTAAAAGTGAAACATCGTTGATTTTTATGTTGTTCACTAGATCGCTACCTTAAGTAGATTGACTCTAGGCGTGATTGGCACTGAAATTGTTAAGACGGGATTTGTGGGCTGCATGGCAAAATTAGGCCTGTCACATAAGGCTGTAGTTCAATGTAGGGTAACTGCACATGGAAATATACAAAGGGTGGTCCCTGCTTTGAGAAATAGCCTGCTTTGAAATACCGCTTGTCAAGATATTTCACCAAGTTTTCTTCTTAGTTATATCTCCAGTGGTAGGCAACCTGTCTTGAGCAATTTTTTCCACAAAGTTGCTGAGGGGTGGTTAAACGTTTTCATCATTTTCAGATCAGTGGGTAGAGTACTTAATTTTGTAACATCCCTCCTTGCTGCCAGATCATCAGTTTCAAATGCTTTTGTTTAAAAAAAAATTACTAATAATGAAACACATGTACACAAAATTGTGTAAAAATTGTCTCTCATTGTCTGTCTATCTTTAACACATATCTACACCCCACCCACTCACCCTGTGTGTGGGTACAACTGATAATATGAAAACACATGATGGCAATAAATATCCTGTAGTTTTCAAATGTATTTGCAGGGCAATCAAGACTTGTAGAATGTCAGCCGCTGTGTGTGTTGTGTTCTCGTGTTAACCAGACTGACAGTGGTGCAATTTGTCATGTGATGGGCATAACTTATTTTTGTATGTGAGTGCAGCCACCTTAATAAGTTGTCTAGACATACTACAAGTAACAGTTGGCAGTCATTTTGATGCCTGCTAAACAGAGTTTTTGTGTAGCCATTGTACGTGAGCAAAAGGAAATAGAGTGTTAAAAGTTCAGTAGGATTTTTTCAAAATCTAATCAGCTGAAGGAACTTCTCAATACATACATGTGGTATTCATAATCTTCTGTAGTGTTTGTATTTTCAGTGTGGGGGTTGACAGTAAATATATTTGTGTTCAGCATACTTAAATGTTTCAGTGCTTATGTTGACAAAAGTCATGCTCATCTAAACCCTTTACCACTCAAATCACCACAAAGCACCTGCATGTAAGTTGTCTTCTGCCTTAACATGTTCACTAATAAACTTCTCATTGATAGAAAACGATTTTGCTGATATTAGTTTGTGAAACCATTCCTGATGGCATGCCCTAGGTCAATAGCTTTCCTTGGCGTGGGTTAGGCACAAATAACTTGCACCAAGGAAAGCTATTGACTCGGTCGTACTATGATCAGTAATGGGTTAATTATCATAGTAGCGATACCAGATTTAAATTCCTTATAAGAAGACAATAGCATGATCCAAGTCAACAGCTTTCTTTGTTTTAGTCACTCAAAGCACACATTGAAAAGCTGTTGACTCTCTTTGGCACACTTTAGTCACTCAAAGCACACATTGAAAAGCTGGTGACCCTCTTTGGCACACTTTAGTCACTCAAAGCACACATTGAAAAGCTGTTGACTCTTTGGCACACTTTAGTCACTCAAAGCACACGTTCAAAAGCTGTTGACTCTTTGGCACACTTTAGTCACTCAAAGCACACATTGAAAAGCTGTTGACTCTTTGGCACACTTTAGTCACTCAAAGCACACATTGAAAAGCTGGTGACTCTCTTTGGCACACTTTAGTCACTCAAAGCACACATTGAAAAGCTGTTGACTCTCTCTCCAACTTAGCACTGAAAGGGTTAAAAGTGCAACAACAGAACAGGATTAACTTGAAAGTCAGTCAATTGCACTTTTGCTTTACTTGCAAAATCGTTAAAAAAGAGAACTGCTGATTAAACATTTTGGGAAGACAAGCTCAACATGAACACATACTTTTGTGCACTCTGTATCTTGCCTGTTTCCTCCAGCATATATAAACAACCTTCCCCCCCCCCCATATATGTGTGTGTGTGCGTGCATTAAAAAAAACCCACCCACCTCAGAAAAACTACAGATGAAGTCATTCAGTGAGTATATTCTGACCTAGAAAGGGTTAAGTAACCATGATGCATATACAATTGATTAATATGTGACATGTCCATCAACATATTTTAAATGGGCAAATGTTCATGAGATGACAGTACAGGAAATTGAGTAGTACAATGATTATTAAAGGTCAAGAAGTTGTTTTCATGAGTGGACAAGTATATTTTGCATAAATTGAGGGTGAGATTAGTTGTATCAAGTAAATTATGGTAGATATGTGGAGAATGAAATGTGAACAGCTGTCCTGGTTAGATGTGAAGGTACATGTTATGCACATAATAAAAATGGTAAATTATGTGGGTATGACCCCAGCCTACAGGCCTGTTGTAGTGTGGTGAGTGGACAAGGTTTTACATCGATGCATATTATAATCTGCCGATGATGACAAAATTCCCATACTTGTGGTTTAGACTAAAATCTGACAATGGCCATTTATTGTGTGGAAATATAATTAGCCCTCCCTGTGAGCACCTGGTCACGATCGTGTAGTATGCAAAATTAATAAATTTCTCTCCCTTCCCCCGTTCCCCCTCCCCCAGTTCAGAATGAGTTAATAGGTGTTCTTGGTGCAGGTCGTGTGTTGAGCACTGAAACCACGCCAAGGAAAGCTGTTGACCTGGAACATATCCTGACAGGTTTTTGCAACAGTTTTTATTCAAATTACGTTTCGTTTACCCGGAGGGATCTCATGCCCCCTAATTGACACGCAACTTTTTCTGATTTAAAACAGCCAGAAATGGTCATCAATGAATGTGACTTGCTTCTGTTTATCAAGAACAGCAGATCGTTAGTCCATGGCTTTCTTCAATATACTCTTGAAACACTGTGCTCAGAGCATCTATGAAAGCTGTTGATTCAATTATCACAGGGTTAATGTTGAAATAAGAAATATTGAAATACATGTGGATGCATATATGTGACCACCAGCCAGTTTTGGCAGCTTTGAGGGGGAAGTGTTAAGAGTGTAAAATAACATTGAGAGTACACTATTAATGGAACGTTGTAATCAAAAGAGTAGTGCTCCACAATGAAACCTCTCCAATGTGTTCCCCCTTTCCAGTGACCAATGGTGGCCTTTATAGACAGGTGTGGACCACAAACTACTGAGCGCACTTCCGATGCAATTTTGAATTAGGAAATTTTTTAACTTTTTTTGTGTGTTTCCCTCAGCTTTTCTGGTGCACTTACCCCAGCTTTTCCAGTACATTCACCTGAACTTTTCTGGTGCATTTGAGGTGACTCTAAATGCAGGAGACCACCATGTAAACTTAAATTGGTAAATGTTACTGTCATGATCAATTTTTAAAAATCCAAAGTGAAAAACTTAATAAAAACTGCCTGCAGTGGATCAGACACACTTTTGGGGGGGGGGGGGGGTTATAAGAGGGTAGGGGAGGCAAGAAACCCACACCTAGATCCAAGTCACTTTGACCAGTGTACAGGACTGAACATTTACAATTCTGATTTGTTTGGGACAAAAAGGGTGAAAGGAAATTAACCCATTTCTGGTTCAGAAGGCCATTACCGACAGCTTTCTATTGGTGTTTATGCCATGTTGCATCACTAAAACATCAAGAAAAACTTGCAGGCTTGGGTGCATGAGGTGTTTGCCTGTAAATTTCTTCAAGTTTGAACTTGGAATATTCATTTACATCCTGGTTTGCTTCAGAAAATCAACATGGCAGAATAGTTTAGACACATCCAGACTGAGAGAGTTAACGTGTCAGAGGTGACATTTGAGATGTGAAGGGGTTACAGCATCAGGAAGTTGTCAAGCCACAACAAGGCATTATTTATTAACAGTGACCTCCAATATATATTTATAGGGCTATCTCACAATTTGACGTTAGTGTGTCAGACCAACTGTGAGTCACAATTCAGTTGCCAGCAGAACAAGTCAGACAGGAAAAAAAAGAAATGCCAAAGAAGAAAAAGTGTCGTTTCTACAGAGAGTTGGATTGTGAGGAGGCAGAAACCACACAGTTAGGCAGAATAGAAAATGTCAAACCCAAAAAGAAAGTGTCCTGGAGTGTGGAGGAGGACCAGGTTTGGGTGTATGAAGACGTTGAGAACTTTGAGAAGGAGTCCGGAGACTATTGTCAACCTTATGACAGTAAGTCTGACACTGGTAATGATGATGGTGATGGTGATGGTGATGATGATTATGAGGTCCCTGTATTTTCAGAGCCAGAGAAAATGGCAGAACCACAGGAGGAGCTGGGATTTCTGGTCATGGACTCCTTGTCTCTGCTGTTGAATGGTAACTCACAGAATGCTAGTAAGTAACAGTCATGCATGTTTAACTCCTCGATTTTGTTCCGCTGGAGATGTGTGTGATTAATTTCATACACATAGAGTTAAAGGTCCCATGTGGTCTAGCACACTGTTGGAGCACTTGTATTTTAATCTGTCTTTACAGTGAGTTTTAACATTTGGGGGGAGGGGGGAGGGGCTAATAAATCCCTTGTTCCACGAAGTTTTACCTCTGGCTGGCAACAACAACAAAATTGTGGTGTAAAAGCTTTCCTTGTGGCATAGAAGGGTACCCCTGAAAATATTTGTGCATTAGTTCTGTTATTATTTTATTAGCAGAAAAATGTATGTACAATTTGAAATAGCCGTAATTCATGGTGATGCTGACAACAATTGCATTCTTTAATGAGTGTCATTTACTTTAATTTGTCAAACACAGAACCATTTCAGAGTCACAGTACAATGCCAACTGTACATAAACATGGAAGCAGCAAAAGAAAACAAATTGAACCTGTCAATAAAATATTGAACATGAAAAACTGCCTCCCTGTAATGTATTTCATTGAGAATGTTACATCCTATCCCCGTGTCGGCACACCATGATCTTCCTGTCCCTGTGTGTACACTCCATGATCTCCCTGTCACTGTGTGTACACTCAATGATCTCCCGTCCCTGTGTTTACACTCCATGATCCCTATCCCTATGTGTGCACTCCATGATCTCCCTGTCAGTGTGTGCACTCCCATGATCTTGTCCCTGTGTGCATGTGGTACAGAATCTTTTTCTACCACTGTTTATGTCTATAGTCTCCCTCCATATGTGCACACTCTGTGATCTCTGTCCGTGTGTGTGTGTATTCTGTGATCTCTCTCTCTCACCTTGTCTGTGTCTTTTGTGATTGCTCTTGGTGTGTGCACATTCTGTAATCTGTCTCCCTGTATATGTACTCTGTAATCTCTCTTCCAATGTATGTATTCTGTGATTTCTCTGCCTGGGTACATGTTCTGTGATCTGTCTCTTTCCCTGGGTATGTATTCTGTGATCTCATCCCTGTGTGTGTATTCTGTGATCTCACTCCCTGTGTGTGTATTCTGTGATCTCACTCCCTGTGTGTGTATTCTGTGATCTCAGTCCCTGTGTGTGTATTCTGTGATCTCACTCCTTGTGTGTGTATTCTGTGATCTCTCTCCCTGGGTGTGTACTGTGTCATCTCCCCCTGTATCTGTGCTCCCTGGTCATCTTCTTCCTACATATGAATTCTTTCATCTCCATCCCCTTTTATGTGGACTGTGTGATCTTCCTCTCCTTGTGTGTGAACTCAGCAATCTCCCACTTCCTGCATGGATAATCTGTGATGTTCTCTTCTTGAGTGTAAACTCTGTGATCTCCTCTTCCCCCCCCCCCCCCCCCCCCGTCCCGCTCTCTGTCAGTATTTACTCCAATAATCTCTGTCTTCCTGCATGTGCATTCTGTGATCTCCCTGTAAGTGCACTGTGTTATCTCCTTTCATGTGTACTGTGTGGTCCCCATCTCTATAGCTAGTATCTGTACTCCATTATCTTCCTGTCCCTGAATGTGTACTCTGTAATCACTGTGTGATCTCCCGTCATGTACTCTGTGTGATCTGTCTTCATCTACACTGTGTGATCTCCCTTCATGTGTACTGTGTGATCTCTGTTCATGTACACTGTGTAATCTCCCTTCATGTGTGCTGTGTGATCTCTCTTCATGTACACTGTGTAATCTCCCTTCAAGTGTACTGTGTGATCTCTATATGTACACTGTGTCATCTCCGTTCAAGTGTACTGTGTGATCTCTCTTCATGTACACTGTGTAATCTCCCTTCATGTGTACTGTGTGATCTCTATATGTACACTGTGTAATCTCCCTTCATGTGTACTGTGTGATCTCTATATGCACACTGTGTGATCTCCCTTCATGTGCACTGTGTGATCTCCCCTCATGTGCACTGTATGATCTTCCTCTTCTGCGTGTGTACCCTGTGATTTCCTCGTGCTGTGCATGTTGGGTAATCTCTGTGAGCCTATGTGTGTAATTCTAGATCTCCATCCGTGCATGCAGACTCAGTTAGTGGGAGAAAAATATGAAGTACCCCTGGTTTGTTTATTGTTCATTGCCAATAGTACAGTTACAAACTGTGAACAACTATGAAAACAGCAAAAGGGACAAAGAAGCGGAGTACAGTGTATGGGCCTGCTGTACCTGTGTATGGTGCAGAGGCAAGCTGTACAGTGATCAGTCCTGAAACAGGACAGTATATAAATACATTATGTCCTCATACTTGAAGCAGTTACAGGATATTTCACACATTCCTGACTTTAAAAAAAATATATATACGTACTAATTTTGGATCTAAATTACTATTTCATGTTTCAAACATGTTGAATATAATACTCAAATATAATGTAAAAAGAGTGAAGGATCAAGTTTGCCTTTATTATGCCCCCTTTCTAACTGAGGAGGGGCATATAGTAATCCCTTTTTCCATCCGTGCATGTGTCTGGCCTATAATTCCCTTGTCCTTCAACTTAGATTGATGAAACTTGACACACAGGTGCATTTGGACATAAGGGTGTGTCATGTACCAAAAATTAGGTCACTAGGTCAAGTATCTGAGTCACAGTGACATATTCTTGGAAAATCATTTCTGGGCTATAATTCCTTTACAATTTAACTTAGTTTCATTAAACTTCACACACACATATACATATCTTGACCTATAGGTGTGCCATGAAGTAAAACTAGGTCACAAGGTCAAGTATGATACAATCATGTTAAACTACATTTACACTTCATGTCCAGGCTGTAATTCTGTTGTCCTTTGACTTAGAATCATGAAACTTTATATACCTGTGTATCTGGACACGAGTGTGTCATGCATAAAAATTAGTTAACAAGGTCACTAGGTCAAATATCTGGGTCACTGGTACTGTAAATTGCTTAAATTTTGCTGTACTCTTATTTTTGCATATTTCGCTGATGGCATAAAACCGTGAAAATAAAACACAGTGAAATAATATTGTAACATTGTTTGAATAGGAATTATGTCCAAAACAGTGAAATTAAAATTACAGTGAGATGTCAAAAATACAAAACCATGAAAATTTATACAAAAATAAACCAATTTATAGTATGTCAAAATCGTATCCAGACTGTAATTCCTTTACTCATTAAGTTAGTGTCATGAAACTTCATACACACACACACATCTTGACCCAAAGGTGTGTCATGGAACAAAAGTAGGTCACTAGGTCAAGTATCCAGGTCATGTTGAGACCTTTATATCAAACTACAATACAGTTGTTTGTGTCCAGGTTGTAATTTGCTTGTCCTTGAACTCAGACTCTACACACAGGTGCATCTGAAGGTAAGGGTGTGTCAGCAACAAAAATGGGTCACAGTGGCATATCCTGGTAAACCATGTCCACACTGTATTTCCCTTACTCATTTAGTTTCATGGACCTTCAAACAGCCACATATCTTGATGCAAGGTTTGTTCATGTAACAGAAGTAGGTCACTAGGTCAAGTTTTAGGCATCCTTGTGTCTGCCAGTCCACTATTCGTGTCTGGGCTGTAATTCACTTGTTCACGCGAACATTGTTCTTGATGTTGGGTTGAAGTTTTGAATGTAGGTCATATTTTTGTGCACTGTTGGAGAATTGTGTGGAGAAACATTCAGTTTCTTAGAGCTGTCCATCTGTCCACAACGTTTCTGTACTCTTATCTCCAGAACTGTTTGAGGCAGGTCTTTAATACTGCACAGGAAAATAGTCCCCTATAAGGGCTAGTTGAAAGTTGAAAGTTTTCATATGGCACAGGTTCCATTTGTCTATCTGTCCATCATTTGGTCTGGTCATCTGTCCAGCCACCTTCTGTTATGATGGGGGGGGGGAAGCATGGATCCAGCAATCTCTGATTTCATCATAATTATAAATATATTGAACTTGTTGACAAAAAAAATTATTACAGTGAAAAATGTGGCTTGAAAAGAAAGTAGAAATCTCTGCATTTTCGTATCATATACTGTGAATTTGTTTAATTTTGCTGTGTTCTTATTTTTCCTTGTTTCGCTAATGCTCCAAAACAGTGGAATTAACCCTTTGAGTGCCAGTCATGGCTCAAGCTGTGCTGATGAAGCTGGATTACTGTAATGGTTCCAGATTCATATTCCTCATTAAAAGACCTTTCATTCAAGTACCAGCATGCCTATGTTCCCAGTGAAAAATTTGGTCCAGGTCAACAGCTTTCCTTGGGCGGAAAGTGCCCCAAGGAAAGCTGTTGACTCAGTCTCTAAATTGGCTCTGTAAGAGTTAAGAGCACAATGAGAAAAGTTTTTAACATGACCTTGATTGGAAGTAAAAGTAAAATAGTGAATTTAAAATCTCAGTGAAAAGTCCAAAATATAAAACTGTGAAAATAAATGCCCTTGAAAATAAATGTGTTCACAGTAAGTATGATAATAAGTTATATCAGAGTAAAACTTTGAATTGTGAACAGATGCCGGCAGTGTTGGCAGTGTCTCTATTGTCCTCTCTGTGTCTATATAATGTGATAATAATACATGTAAATATGGTGTAAACTTGGGCTTCCCACTTCCTGGTAGAATTAAACACTTTGTGTGATGGTTAAATTGAATTTGCACAGAGCAGACATTAGCTAGCTCAACTTGTTGTTTTTACATTGGTAGCAAATAAACCCATTCAAATTACCCAAAAGTGCCCAGATGTAAATTGTCATCTGCTTTACTCTTTTTAATTGAATTTGATGTTAATAGAAAACATTTTTGCTGAGGAAGATAAGACTTAGATAAGACCTATCATGAATGCATGCCCCAGGTCAATGCTAGCTTTCCTTGCTGGAAGTTAGCACTTTGTACCCAACTCATGCCATGGGAAGCTATTGACTCAATCTTATTCTGACCAGAAAAGGGTTAAATATGAGCTAAAGTTTTTTTAATTAACACCACCTACACTTACACTGGACAAAAACAGAAATGCTTTTTCAAAATAGTGTGGGTTTCATTAAAACTTTTTTTGGTTACCTAGCACAGTTGAAGTTTAACAGTGTTCTGTGAAACAGATCAGATGTTTAAAAAAAATGTGATAGGTTGTACCTGGATCTGATGTTCTATAAATAATTGGTGATTGGTTATAAACTTGTGCTGGAGACAAAATGAGTTCCCCTGGACTGTGTGTATCAAAATGAAGAACCCAAAGTAAATCACATCCTTGTGATATCTGTCTGTGTTAAACCTAAAGAACATCAAATAGGATTCTGTGGCTATAACTCTATGTCTGTAGGTGTGTGTTAAAACTTAAATTAGAAGAACATCAAATGGATTCTGTGGCTTTAACTCTATGTGTTTCTGTGTAAGACTTAAAGAATTTGAATGAATTCATGTAGCTTTAACTCTATGTGTTTTTGTGTTAAACTAAGAGAACATCGAATGGATTCATGTGGCTTTAACTCTATGTGTTTCTGTTAAACTAAGAGAACACCGAATGGATTCACGGGCTGTTAATTAACTCTATGTGTTTCTGTGTTAAACTAAGAGAACATTGAATGGATTGATGTGGCTTTAACACTTTCATTGCCAATGTTTGACAAAAGTTGCTGTGCCCTGAATTGACACAATGATAACCAGATTCATATTCTTTGTTAAGTGTCCTTTCATGCAAGAGGAACTAGCGTGCTTACAGTTGGAAAGACTATAAGAATTGTCCAGGTTAACAGCTTTCCCCGACATGCTCTGGGCATATAGTTGACTTCTGTCACCAGGTATTGTTACATGGCTGTCACATTTAACTCCTGAACTGTGGATTGTTACATGGCTGTCACGGTTGATTTTTGTCACCATAGATTGTTACATGGCTGTCCTGGTTGACTCTGTCACCATAGATTGTTACATGACTATCACGGTTGACTTCTGTCACCATAGATTGTTACATGGCTGTCAGAGTTTATTTCTGTCACCATGGATTCATAGGTTTATAGATTTACATTTATTGAATTGTTTCAATGTCACTGAGTATGGATTGGCTAATTTTCATGGGAAAGTCAGAAATCACAACTTAAAATACATGCTATGGTGACATTTTTTGCTTTGATCATATTCAATTAGCAAATCATTACAAAGCACACACTATCATTTAGTGTGATAATATTGTCAGCCACCACCCACAAAGGTTGTTCTAACAAGTCACATTGTTGTCTTTTTCAACAGGTGTGTTTCGTGAATGTGGTGGAGCAAGGTGTGCACATAATATGGTGCCATACATGGAGTGTAGACACCAAGCCCTCAATATCGTCCAACAGCTCGTACTGTCTAATGGTGGAGATGATGACATGGGCACATTACTTGGTCTTATGCACACAGCACCGACAACAGCACTGGAACTCAAAACTCATATACTGCAGGTAAGTAGTAGTAGTAGTAGTAGTAGTAGTAGTAGTAGTAGTAGTAGTAGTAGTTGTAGTAGTAGAGTTCCGAATATGTTTCAGTCATTAAATGTATACTTGGTTTTCAAAATCATACAAAATTTGCAACTCCACATGTAACCCACTCATTCCATTTTTATAGCCAACGGAGTGAGCTCTATATATAACACATGAAAATTTTTTTAAAGTAAGGTAATTCATCAATCCAAACTTACAGCGTATACAACTTGAAATATGTGGTCACATCCAAATTATTATCATTATCAACCTTTAGTAGTGCCCCAGTGCTGTGTTTGGGAACCCATTCACGTGGATCATTGGTTCACATTCAGTTCTCTTATTTGCTGTATTTGGCATATCTTGTTTTGCCAGATTTAACATCATGTGGGTGAATTTTTGTTCATCCGAGGTCAGTTTTCTCTGATTATCGCCATTTTTTCATTCCTAGAATTTAAAACTTCTGCTTAGCTTAGTAACAACTGCACATGGCAGAAATTTCCAATCACTGTGTGACGTAGCTATCTAGGGGTGGCTTTTTGCATGTAGATCATAACGTTGAGGCCCCCAACAGCCACGTTGCCTGTGAATGCTCAGATTTGGTGTTGTCGCGCGAGATCCCAACAATCACTCTTCTGGGCCACTACATCTCTGCCACAGGTTACGACACTATTTCAGTAGGGATATAGAGATCTTGGGCACACTACTTAAATTTGTGGCACAGTGTCTAACAAAAAGAAAGGCTATGTGACAGACCAGTGCTCAAGATACTACGGCCTCGCCCCTCTAGACTGGCTCAGTAAATGGCTGCTAGAGGGACCTAGCGACCAGATGCTACTGCCTGATCCACCAACATTATCGATTCTTTGTAATGCTGATGCTCAAATCTTAGGCTATGCCTACAACATATTTAGTATAAATGCTCCGCTTGCTACTAGGTTGAACCTACTTCCATATTAGATATACACTATGAATAAAAAGATATGACTGATTTGAATGTTGATCTTCATTGGTCCATCTCAGGGGGACCCATTATGTTTTGGGTGGTCTGTCCATGCTTCTGTCTGTGGTCCCAACCATCATGCTACCAGTCCACCATTTTGTTTATGAATTTGCTATTGCAAGATTTACTGGCCACCTGAAACTCAAATTTACCTCATTTGTACATTTACCTCGATGCAACTTCATCATGTGAGAACATTTTGCTGACCTTAGCCTCATTTCCAAGGTCACAGCTGCCATATACATGTATGTGCAACAGTAGACCCATCAGTCAAAACCTTACAGTGAAATGCCTCTACTTGTTTTGTTTTGTTTTTTGGTTTTTTCTTTTTCAATTTGAGGAAAGTGGCAGTTCTTCAGTCTCATCTCTTCACTCACTGTATGACAGTCATCTGCCTGTGCTTTACAGAATTTAAAGAAAACTGACTTCTCTGTCACTCCTCAAGTTATCTCCCTATACATGTACATTGTTATGGGACAACATGATCAGAATGGTCAAAATTGCGAAACATCTGATCACATTATTCGGTTTTGGTGTCCCTTCCTGCTCTAATGACTCAGCAAATGCTAAAGGCCTGTAACAAATTTTATATTTTAATGATTAATTATGTAAAAATGGCATTATAATATTTAAAACATAGTTCTGGACTTGATCGCTCGTTGAAAATTACAGTGTATCATTTATCTATAATTTGTATTACATTATATTTTGTGTCTGGTCAACATATTTTTATCTTCCAGTCCTTGTTGACGGTTCTGAAAGAAAGTCACAGAACCAGAACAGTGTTCAGAAAAGTTGGTGGGTTTGTCTATGTCATGTCAGTCCTGGTTTCTATGGAGGGCTGTCTGGCAGAGCCTCCTAAGGCACCATGGGATAGCGGTAAGTCATTAACTCACAGTGATCCATGTTCACCCAAATTTGGAAATAATATCTCAGAAAATACATTTCCTATTTGTAAGGATGCATACTCTACATTTCATACAATGTCACTGGTGGGTGGAGGGAGGATTTAAGGAGGGGGGAGGTTGATTTAAGGTTAGGAAGTTGAACAGAAAATCGGTTAAAGGAAAAGGCAAACCAACCCTTCCAAATCCCATGATTTCTTTGGACATGTCTATTATGCTAGGAACTAATTTTGTATTATTATTGGCAGTCACTTTTTGTATCTAAACTCAAGCTAAAGATGTCGAAGGCAAAAAAATTTATGTGTTATGAAATCCGGTATTGTTGCTAAATTCACATCAGATAACGCGAGAAATCACATGGAAGTAACATAGGCTGCCCACTTCATTTCGCTAAGCTTGGGTGTGAAAGCATCAAAACAATGACACTCTGCTTGACTAAGAGGTCGTGGTGAAGAAAAAAAACGGTATCAGAGATCCGTCCACTGAAAAGTAGAAGCAATCAGAAAAAATGCCTGAGTGTCAAGCATTTGGCTGCATTAACAAAGCTGGTGACGGTAATACTGAAGAGAAGCTGTTTTTCAAATTCCGAATGCTATGAAAGACTCAACAAAACAGGCGCTGGCCATGAAGTGGCAACACTATATTGCCATAGGACACATGCTTGATAAGTTCAACTTCAAGAGAAAAGTTGTTTGTGAGGATCAGTTCATTAAGGATGATTTGGAAGATGACATTCAGAACCGTGTTACTGGACTACCTGAAACTTCTGAAATAGGTTGCCACACCTATGTTGTTTGTGCGCAGATGGCCAACACAGGTCAGTGAGAGCGTTGGTGTGTGGGGAGAGGGCTCCTGAAAGAGGGAAAAGCAGATTTTTCAATGGAAAGATCCGATTCGGAATATTCTGGCTCCCACATATAGCCATCGAAACCTAGTATCTGATTTTCCTCCATTCCTTCCAACCCTTCCAATAATCCAAGCTTCATCAATGATCAATAAAGTTTTGTATTCCTTTTCATACTTGTCTTCTTCCAATATGGAACTGTAAATAGTCTTTTTCACATATCCCTGGCTAGAGAGCATTTAATTTTTTGGCCGCATGAGACTCTGACAGTAGCGGAAGTCTGACGTCACACTGCCAGCAGTGACTTGATCAAAATGTCGATTTCTAGATTGCTGAAAATTCATTCTTATTTTGCCTAAATAGATAATGTTATCGATATCAGAATTTAATGAAATAATAAAGTACATGTATGATACAAAAAACCAGCCTGAATAAATTAGTACAGTTTGGAAACGTTGGGTTGCCTTTTCCCTCAATCTTTAAAAACAAAGTACAAAAAGATGCCTCCTTTTGGCTGTGCTGAAAAGTATGGCTTTGTTTACAGAAGAACTTGTCTCAGGGAGACAGACCAACTGTGAGTCTCTGGTGTGTAAGGAGTTTTTGAAACCTAAGGTTCATAAGACATCCAGAAATGCTTAAAAATAGTTGCCAGTGGATAAGTTTATATTGCCCTTCTACATCAGAAGACCAGTTTCTCTACTTGGGAGGTCTAGGCAAATGGTGGTTGAGAGGTAACGTTATGTAACTAATAGGATATTATAGAATCTAATGTCCATTCTATGCACACAAAAAAAAAAAAAAATGCGAAGACCGGTGAATGTCAATAAGTCTGTAATGAGCATGGTGTGAACCCCCTGAGTTTGACAGTATTGCATTAATTTTTCAGCCAACAGAAAGGATATTATCACATTGCTGAAGACAGTCTTTAGCACATTGACAGTGGCTATGAGATATGAACCAGCCAACGCCAAATTCTTCGCCACAGATGTAAGTATAAATAGAAGGATAATACCCTATTTGTTGAAGTGTACTCTTGACAAATCTCACTAAAATGTGGTAAAATATCTCAATTTAGGGTGAATTTGAATCTTTTAGTGGGTAGAATTAACAAAAATCCATGTGCATATATGTCAATTTAGTTGTAGAATGACCTCTACTGCATAATTAATATAGGAAGACATGCTTTGCTTTTACTATGTACTTGGTCTGAGGTAACAAAAGTTATATCACTGCATAGAAAATGTGATAATTATCATGATAATAGTAGAAAAGGCATCATTTGTAGCACTGCAGACTTGTCAGTCAACTAAACTTATAGGATGGTCAGTCCTCCATTGACCATCCATCTGTCTCTCCACCTGTTATCCATCCATCTGTCCACAATTCATATTTTCAGCTCGACTGACTTGTCAGTAGCCGAGCTTGTCTTATGGTCATTCGTCTTTTGTCCGTTGTCAACAATTCACATTTTAGACTTCTTCTCCAAAAGCAGTGGGCAGATTGACTTCAAACTTTGTGGCAATGTACCTTGAGTGGGTCTCTACCAGATTATTCAAATGGTCGTGCCCCATTGATTTTTGGCTTTTTCAATGATTATTTTGGTTCTTTTTGGCAAATCTTAAAAAATCTTCTCCAAAACCGAATACCCGATTGGTTTGGTATCATACAGGGATACTCCTAGAGACACCTAGTTCTGAATTTTTATTCACCAGATGGCGCTGCAATTTTATTCATTTTTTTGTTTTGTTTTTTGGTATTTTCGATTTCTCCTGAAACATCACTCATATTAAGCTGAAACTTGGTGAATATGTTCCTTGTGAATGGGTCAAACAAAGTTGTTCACTAAGGGGCACTGCTGTGGATTTCTGATTTTTGACAATTTTTTCAAACGGGTACCTACCAGTAAATGCACCTTTCCTATTGATCACTATGTAAGTGAATATGTTCCTTGTGAATGGGTCAAACAAAGTTGTTCACTAAGGGGCACTGCTGTGGATTTCTGATTTTTGACAATTTTTTCAAACGGGTACCTACCAGTAAATGCACCTTTCCTATTGATCACTATGTAAGTCAATGGGCACTCTAATGCTAATTCACATTTTGGACTTCTCCAAAGAAACTGTCAGTCAGATTTCTTCTCCAGAGGCATCACTCATATTCAGCTGAAACATGGTGAATATATTCCTTGTGAAAAAGTCAAACAAAGGTGTTCACTAGGTGGCACTGCTGGGGATATATGATTTTTTATGATTTTTTTCAATTTGGGTAGTTATCGGAAAATGTACCTTTTCTATTGATTACTGTTTTAGTAAATACATGTTCAAATGCCAATTCTCATTTTTGACTTCTTCTCTGAAACCATCATCGAGATTGACTTCAAACATGGTGGCAATGTACCTTGGGTGGGTCTTTACTATGTGTGTTTAAATGGTCATGGTTCAGTGATTTTTGAATTTTTAATGATTTTTTTTGCTATTTTTGGGGGGGATGGGGCAAATCTGAAAAAAATCTGCTGTAAAAGCGCTCACCCAATTGCTTTGATATCACATAGGAAAACTCATCGGGACTCCTGGTTGATAATTTGTTCACCAGATGGCGCTACAATTTTCAGCTCAGCTGACTTGCTAGTCAGGCTCAGTCATCCATCTTTGAAATACTTCTAAATGTCATATGCACTCAGTTTAAGTTCAGAACGGGTCTATTCAGCTGCTCCTGTGATTTTGTGGGACAAGCTTAGCTCAGTAGAGCACAGGCTGTTCTAGCAGCCCTCTAGTTTTCACAAATTTTTGTATGTTTTGCTATGTTTGATTTTTCCAAAACTGTCTCTCGGATTATGCTGGACCTTGGTGGAAATGTACGTTGTTGAAGGGTCAAAGAGAATTGTTCACTAGGTGGTGATAATCTGGATCCCTGATTTTTAATGATTTTTCAATTTTGGTCACTTGTTGGGTGATACATACATTTGTATTCACATTTTTTACTTTTCCAAAACAGTCTGCCAGTTTTATTGCAAACTTGGTGGAAATGTACCTTGGGCGAGTCTCCATCAAGTTTGTTTGCAGAGTCATGCTCCAGTGACTTTTGGATTTTTTACAATTTTTCTCTGTTTTTTTTTGGGGGGGGGGTTGGGGATCCTAAAAGATATTCTCAAAAACCTCTTGGCCAATTGCTATAAACAAGGCCACTTCTGGGGACCATAGATCTTAATTTCTCCAGCTGTAGGCACTTGATTCTTGTTCGGAATCCTTAATTTTAAAATGTTTGTGCATTTTTTTCTTTTATAACTTCTCCCAAACCCTAGGGTGGACTCTATTCAAATATAGTGGGAACGTATCTGGACTTGATCTCCACCAAATTGGTCACAACATGGTGATGCTGTCATTTTCTGATTTAAAACAAATTCTCAAAATTAGGAAAAATTGGTAAGGGTCTATGTACTTGTTAGCATTGTTACTGTACAATGGGGATAGCAGCAAATCTGACATATTGGCATATACCTTGGTAATGGTGGACACTAGGTCCATGGTTACTATTAAGCATGTAGAGGAAAGTCTTTTTGGTGTTGTTTATTTTGACCTTAAATGACTTTGGAATGGTTGACTGACATAGCAGATAATATCTCGGTAATGGTGGACCATATGCCCTTGCTTACTGTTAAATACTAGAAAAGTATGTATGATCTTTTTGTGTTGTTAGTTTTAACATTGAGTGACCTTAAGGACAGGGAAGACACAAAAAAAACCTTTGCATGGCTGATTTTGAGATTTTAATTGTTTTTACAAGATGAATGTCCTTTCTATAAGTTGTCAAAATTTCAAGCTTTTAACTAAAGTAGAAATATGAGAAAAATACCAAAAAACACACAGGCATGTGGACATCCGAAAGTCCATGTGTCATTCTTTTGGTTTTTAGCAGCCACACGGAACAGTGCCACCCATCAATCATACTAAACAGTCTGTCACGTGGCTACAGGTAGCAACGGCCCATGGCAAAAGGAGAGTGGTATCACGGCGGCACCGCGAAATCAGGGGGGCATTCTGAAAATATGTTTGTGGGCAGGGAAAAGATGCAAACATGCCAACATATCGTAGCCTTAGTGGTTTACTTCATAGTTATTTTGCTTGTTGTGTGGTCTAATGAAGGGAGACTTTAAATGTTCAGGAGGAGCGGGAATTGTCAGAATGTCCCTTCAAAGGCCATGTCGCGATGGATTACCCCAGTGGTCCTGCACACCAAAGTCGGGGGTAAAAAAAAAACTGGCACTTTAATCAACAATACCCATGCACATGATTATATCTTATTGAAACCCAGGGGTGAGGAAATAAAAGTACAAATAAACACATCGAAATGAGCATAAACCTGAACAGAAGAGAAACCACATAAAATAGCGATGCAAAACTCGGGTTGGAATGAGAAATGAAACTCATTGAGAAAATAACTACAAAATAATGACAAGCTAACTAAGTAAAGTGTACAGACAAGTCTAACAAGCTAACTAAGTAAAGTGTACAGACAAGTCTAACAAGCTAACTACATAAAGTACACAGAAAAGGAGTGAAGCAATGAAACATGATCCCTAAAAACCGGATGAAGAGGTACGGGTCGAAGACCAAACCCGCCATCCATCCACTGCCCACGGGCGGCCATAGGCCGCCCCACCGAAACAAAGCAACACAACTTTCGTTGCCAGGCTTGAGGTCATGGGGCCCAAAGGGCTACCTCCATGACGTCAAGCTGTGAAACCAGATTATCACTGTCGCCATTTGACATATTGCTGAATAATGTTTTCCATACTTCAAAGGCTCTTTTATTCAAGTGATTGGCCAATAATTGACTTACAACCTCACCAAATGTTAAGTGATGATGTTTACTAAGTTTTGTACGAGTATCAGCTCAACTTGAGCAAACGGTATTGTTTCAGAGCCAAATGACCAACATCAAAGGCCTTTGAAGCTTGTTTTCTCAGAAAGGATAATAGGAAGAGAACCCCACCTAAGAATGGTTTTTCAAAGAAAACAGCTGGGCAAAATTTAATCTGGTTAATAGCTTGTGATTCTGTAATGTCTGAACGGCAAAAATGATTCAGTGATTTCAAAATTTTGCTTCGTTCTTTTTCTATGAAAAGAAGAAAATGAATATCCTGGAAATCAAAGGGAAAATTGAAACATCAAACTTTGAGGATGGATAACAGAAAAACTAAACCAAACATAAAAAGTCGTAGTATCGTTTTTTTGTTGCCAATATGTCAGGATTAAGATGCAAGTGTAATTATGATTTTATGACAAATAGCTAGTGACTAACATCGACATTTATGGGGTAGATACTTTGCGGTCAACTTTTAATTGTTTATTCAACAATTAACATCACAGACACCCAAATTTGGGACATATAAACTCTTTGGAGTATGACAATTACACACATATATGATTTGTTGTCCGAATGCAAACACATTTTGAGCTAGGATTGATTAAAGTGGGATTTATTTTTGGTGTCTTACCTGTCCTTAAAAGGTCAAACTTACATGTTGGCATAATCTTAATTATATTGGATTCTGTCATTTTTCCTTTAAAAAGTGACTGGTGAACTGTATCAGTGAAGACCAATATTGCAAACAGGGATGATGACGTTCTTAAATGAAAGTGACCTTGATATTATTCCGAAAGTCTCTGGACCACTTCAGTCTGTGCATGCAAAGTCAGCTAAACACAGGACTATCACAGTCCTCTTGTTTTACCGGAATGGTTTAAGGGGGACACTGTTTTGTATTCCTTTACCAGACGTTTTGGACATTTACTCTTGAAAAAGAGGGGAACAGAAAAGAACCCTCATTTTCTTTGGATGTATAATCTGGAAATGGTAAAGATTCAGACCAAAGTAAAATGACATGGGAAAAAAATTATCACAAAAAGTGTTGGTTGCATTTTGTAAAATTTTAAATAGTACAACTGTCAATAATGTTTGATGAAGGAAATTCATGGGAAGCTTACATATAATTCAGAGGAATTAATGTTTGAATATGTCATTTCTCTCCTATGATTTTAGATTTTAAAAGTTTCATTCATATTATATATATATTATATATCTGTTAGATAAATTTTTGGTGGTGTTACAAGTGTATTTTGGGGATGTAAAGGGCTGACAATTTTGATTGGGTGCTGAATGCCTCTTTCCAGAGCTCTGGCAACGCTTTGAATCTGGAAATGTTAGCAAAATTCAGCAAAAAGGTACCAGTATGGAAAACAGGTCAATGGTCACGTGTGGACTCTTTCATACCTCAGTTTATAGTACAACATTTCATGGTCAAGAATGGAAAATGAATAACTGTAAAGTGGAATTCAGAAACCCTTTATAAGAAGGTTACAAACTTATATTAGAAACAGATCCCAGAAATTGGAATTTGAGTCGGTAGAAAAACTGTTTTGGTATGAAGGAGTTTCCATGCGTGGAGTAGTTATGTATCAGTAGAGTGTCCAGAGAGCTACACTTCGAAGAAAGTTATTAAAAATCATTGTAACAGTTAGGCGGACCATCAGGCTGGCTTCTACAAGCAAAATTAGTGTAATATTCTAACAAAAGCCAAATCTGCTAGCACAGCTCATGCATCAACTTAATAGCTTGGGTGGCAGTGCTGACCCGCAGGCTACGTGTCTGTCTTGTGTGCTGGCATGAGCTGTTTGTAAGTTTTGTCTCATGAGCTCAATTTCACTAATTTACATAGGTCTAATACTTAATGTTACACATGTAGGTCATACGCATAACCTTTGATAATTTGGTTGGTTCTTTTGAGCATAAGAGAGCCATAGACAGCCACTGATGTAGCATCTATAGTGGAAGTAACAACAAGGAAGCTCTGTAAGACAGGCTAGTGTGATAAATCATAAGGGGGACATTGAATTCTACTATTTTACCAACAAATAGAGTGTATCAATATTAAGATTTAATGTAGTATACTTGATAATAAATTATCATCAGATACACTTGATTCATATAAATTTGAAAGGATAGTCTAAGAGTGCAGATGGTAAATGAAAACAACTAAGCTTTATAATGGTAGCTACATGTATATAAAAGGTATAGTTATGGTAACTTGGGGGTACATTTAGCTTATGTATAATATTTATTGCACATGGAAGTGTCTGCTGAAGGTTGCCAGGCTGTGTTGCCTAAGTGTGCTGTATTATAGCTAGAGTTTAATCCCAGAGTAATTGGAATGACATTCAGCTTCAAACAGATTTTACTAATCGAATAATACTAATATTGCTACATACTGCTGATTTGGGACCTACATGTACATAATGTAATTCTGGTTTCCTTGGATACCCAAATCATTAATAATGCTTTATCTGCCAAAAATGTTTGTAAAGCATGGCAATGTTGTGCCTGAAACTAGGATGAACTAGTATGAGAAAAATAGTTTTATGGTTTTATGATAAACTGACATGATTTCCGTACATGTAATAATTTTAGTGAACTTTTAAATCATTTGAAGAATATTTAGGTAAAATTTTGCAGCAATGCACCAGTATTTAGATGTTTTCTTTTCTTTTCATTGAAAAAAAAAAGACTAAGAATGTGCTGTGTAGTGAAATTGATATTCTAGATAGATGTAAATTTTGCACATCTTTACAACAAACTTTGTTATCGAGATGATTTATTTCAGGTATTGATACCAAATTTACATAGAGGGAAGCAAAGAGCCCAATCACTTGAGTTTCAAAGAGTTGTCATT
Organism: Hermodice carunculata; assembly: GCA_964020975.1. NCBI lineage: Eukaryota > Metazoa > Annelida > Polychaeta > Eunicida > Amphinomidae > Hermodice > Hermodice carunculata. The sequence continues at coordinate 90,899,682 of OZ026613.1, read as the reverse complement.
ATAAAATCCTATGAACTTGTGTGTGTTATATATTAGTTTACAGTGCTGTATGTATGCATTAAAGGTTGAACTTTCTAGGTTGCTCTACTGACATATGGTTGGCAAGGAAATTTCATGTTGTCATCAAAATCACTACAATTGTAGTACCAATCTTTTTGCTTGTAAAATTATCAGTGAGCGGAAATATTGCAGCACAATTAATCCTGTGATTTAGTACCAGTAATAACTTCCTCAATTTGGAACTCCAATTTACAGCAAACTTGGGAAACAAATTAACTTTAAATGTCAAAATCACTGAATAAGTAATGATACATATTTACATTTTGCAAATGTTAAAAGTTACTTTGTTAAAAAAGAAAGTGAACAATTTCTGTTGTGTGATTTGGGTCAGTTTGTATACTGCCCAAATGCATAATGCTTCATGTCAAAAAGTCAGACATTTTTACAGTTGGTTTTGTTTCTTTCTTTTCGCTCTTGATTCTTTCTTTCTTTCTTTCTTTCTTTCTTTCTTTCTTTCTTTCTTTCTTTCTTTCTTTCTTTCTTTCTTCCATATATATATATATATATATATATATATATGTATGTATATATATATATTGGCCCCTCCCTTGATAGATCACCCCTGTGGCATGGCCAAAAGAGGTCATATAAAGATATAAAGGTAGAAAGGGGGAGAGAGTGTGTGTGTGTGTGTGTGCATGCATGCATTGATGCCATTTTTTTTTCAGATGGAACAAGCATATGTGGCTAGGGTTGGTTGGTCTCCCAGGCCTTTTATTTTCCCTTTCCATCTTTCCAGGAAGTGAAGCAAGTTTTTTTTTGTGTGTGTGCAAGACAGGCTTGGTTTTATGTTTTGAAGGACATGTTTATTTTCATAATCAGGAGTAACTGAGGGAATTACCAGTGAGGGAAAACACTGTTAATGCAGGTGTCTGGCATGCATGGTGACCTATCATTTCAACTGTTACAGTATTTGATTGACCTCTGTTGCGATGTCATAACACAGTGACCTATCAGACCTTCTGTGGCAGTGTCTGGTTGACCTCTGTTGTACATGTGATGTCATAACAGTGACCTATCAGTCCATCTGTAGCAGTGTCTGGTTGACCTCTGTTGTGATGTCACAAGACAGTGACCTATCAAACCATCTGTAGCAGTGTCTGGTTGACTTCTTGTGATGTCACAAGACAGTGACCTATCAGACCATCCGCAGCAGTGTCTGGTTGACCTTTGTTGTGATGTCATAACACAGTGACCTATCAGTCCATCTTTTGCAGTGTCTGGTTGACCTCTGTTGTGATGTCATGATGACATAATGACCTATCAGACCATCTGTTACAGTGTCTGGTTGACATTTGCTGTAGTGTCATGATAACCAACAAATTACACACAGGGTCAATGTAGGAATCTAGACCAAATGCTTCAAAAATTGTTACAGTCGTAATGCCCTTTCAAGGCCTTCACACTGTTGGTTTTTATGCAGTCACATGTACATGATGGCAAACTTTCAATAAAATGTGTTTTAGACAGCAATGCCCTTGGTAATTTCAGGTATTTCTTGACGTGACTGCACCTTGCAGTCTATTGCGACCAGGCTGGCTAGGCAACTGAAACAATGTACAAAGGCAAATGTGCTGTGTGTATGGGGACCATGAGACTGGTCACATTGTTTGTATTGATATGACAGAGACAAGTCACAGCTGTTAGAAAAGGATATGTGCACCATGAACATTGACAGAAGGTAGACTTGATTATCAGGGTGTCTGGCCTTCACTGGTTTTGGTGAAGCCTAACCAATACCTGAAACAATGTCAACCATGTAAATCTAGCACATGGTTTCTTTCTTTCTTTCTTTTTTTTTTTTTTTGGTTAGTGATTCAACAGTCAAGTCCACCCAGAATGTATTATTCCTTTCAACAAGCTTGGAACCAAATTGCTAAGTTTTGATTCTTTCTCTTTCGGTGACCACACCATCATTGTTGTTTGTCATACTGACATGATGTAGTCTGAAAGCTGTTGATTACGTGTTACTTGTACTGTCTAACTCCGCCTAAGTGTAGTTTCCAGAAAAAAAAAAAAATGGCTACAGAGTCTAAAGTTATTGCTGGCCAGACTGGTCAGAGACTGCACATGTACATTTTTAAGGAACCTCAAAAATTTACAAGTTAAACTCCAATACTTGTGCACAGGTACCAGTCTGACAACAGCAGGAGTTGAACCCCACCCACACACAGCTTTTATGAGTTTCACCTTTTTGGTTATTTGTTTTGTTAAAAATAAGCCTCTGATAAGCGTAACACCAACTTTTGTCGAAGATGTATTTTTTTCTGAACAGAGTAATAAAATTTGGATTTTATAAGATGTAACAATAAAATGTGCCAGTTGTTTGTCACAGTCAGGCAATACTTTGGCCTTTTCATTTGAGGCAGGAAATACACTCACCAATTCCTTCACTTGATAACTCAGATGGACAGCAATTCTTTGCCCTTATTTGAAAGGTACAGGTGGAATTGACCATTTTTCTTGTAACATAACAGTAAGACCTTTTGCCTCCTGTACAGATTAAGGTCTGTATTTTTGGTGTGGAGAAATATATAGAACTTAAGCTGTTCAGCAGGCTATAAATATAATTATTCATGAATAATATTATCCGTCAATGTGTTCATAATAATTACGTGACATGACTGCTGACTGTGACTCTGTGAACATGTGTGGTAGGTTGCTTTATGTATGCATCCTAAGTTTCCATTACAGCCTTTATGACCAGCTGGCCTGACATAAGCGTGCACTAATGAATAAAAATCTTCATGCATTTGACACTTTTGTCAGGGTCAGTTAAAACTACTGGTGCCATTTAAAACTATTTCACGGTGGGAGGCAAGTACTGATGTAGATGGTTAACACAGTATGTAACCTGACCAGACTAATAATGAGGAAATGGGTTCATCCAGACATGCTACACAAGGTCACAGTAGTTCCCATGGAGGTCTTAATCTTCCCACCATCATGATCTTTGGCAGCCAGGTTCCCTGCCTTTCACAAGTATGCAACACTGGACTGACCTAGTTTCTAGTTATTAGTGTGTATGGGTTCCATGAGACTGGACTGACCTACATTTAGTTTCTTGTAATTAGTGGGTATAGGTTGCAGCGTATGGTGGTGGCACCCAACCTGCTTTGGAAAAAGAGCTGCATAATTAAATAACATTGTTTCAAAAAAGAAATTAATTGACATCTACCTAACACAAGGTATAGTCTAAGAATATACAAGGTACATAAATAACAATACGCCGCATGCATTTTAATTTCCCGCCACAAAGCACGGGTTCGACTCCGGGCGACCATGGGGGACGTGTGGGTCATATCACTGTAACTGACAGGGCCATTCTCTCAAAATCAGCGTTTTGAGGTTTTTGTTGAAAAATTAAAGTTCACAAATGCCAAACTGGTATTCATCTAGTATTTCTTGAGCCACATATAAGAAAACAATTTCCACCTGCCTTTAATAAGTATTTTTTATTTCCAAAATTATAGTAATATCCTGCTTGTCCACACAGGTACCGGCCTGCGTCTTGCCATATCTCGCCAAGCGAGACTAGGCAATCAGGTATGCAGTTGGGCGGGAAATTAATATGCATGTCTCGTATTACATATGACTAAACATGTACACTCACAGATTACTGGTAAAGCTAAACTAAATTGAAATAGAGGGGGCATGCAGTTTTTTTCACACCTTGTTTCAAATATGTCATGAAATGGCTCATTTAGGTACAACTTTTTCTTGGAAAGCTCTGCTAAGCAAGCCTTACAAATGTGAAGACAGCAGTTACTGGTTCTGGGTTTTTGTCTTTGAGATATTTAAAAACTGTTTTTTTTTATCCCAAAGCAGGATGTGCCTGCATGTTTCTTCAACATTTTAGCATGCAAATGTGTGTCTGCTATAGTACAAAGCTGAAATCTTGTCTCGGGGGTGGGTGGGGGGGTGGGTGGTTATACCTGAAGTGCATTGCAGTTGAAAGGTACCGACAATGTAATTATGTCACAATATGAGGCATTCCATACCTGGTTGTCTTAGTAACCATACACTCGCCAGCGAGATACCGGCTGCCGGCTGTGCGTGGAAGCAGGATATTACTAATATTTTGGAAATAAAGAACACTTAGTACCAGCAGATGGAACTTTATTCTTGTAACCAGTTTAGGAAGCACTTAACAAATATGACTTTGGTATTTGGACGCTTAATGTAAATGTATTAATTTTTATCATAACTGAGGTTCTATAAGCATGTATATGCTTCTTTCCCTCCTGCCAATATTTGTGCTATATATTGTATATATTATGATTTGTATTGGATTATTTGGCGAATAAACAAATCAAACTTAAATTTCCCCCCAAAACAACTGATTTTGTGAGAATGAGGCATCTAGCCCTGTTCTGTGCCAGTGATATGCCTGTGTGTACTCTGAGATTGACAGTCATGAACCCCATGCTTTGTGGCGGGAAATTAATATGCATATCTCCTATTGGCTTTTATGTTGTCACCTTGCACCTGCTTTTACAAGTATGTGCAAACATGCACCTTAACATCAGTTACTAGCATGTTGTACCCTGATATAGCATGCACCCACAAACTTCATTAACGGTCTCTGATGGGTTACAGGATGTAACAAAACTGGTCAGACCAGATTTAAAGCAATTTCACTGCTGTAGGCCTCGCCTAGTGTAATTTGCCTTGATTCAAGATAAGATGAGATAAGTGATGTTTTATAGCTTGCAATCTAAATAATTGAATGTATACAATGGTTAAAAAAAAACTATATAAGCAACTAAAACATTGAAAAAACATCTGAAGACTATACTATGTACACAATATATATTTAGACCGAATAAAGCAACTGTCAACTGTCAACAACTATCAAATATCACACACTTGAATAAAAGGTCCAAATAGAATAAAGATCACCAGACCAACAAGACTTGTTGGGAATGGTAAGATCCACTTCCAGTGACTATTTAAGTCCATACATAGTCAAAGCATTTTCACATGGATTGTTTCTGGTCAGTGGTACTCTATAGGTACAAGGCTTTTGTACATTCTGTTACATGTACATGTGTAATTGGATGCAAACGGTTTTCCATTTTCTTAGAATTGCGTAATAGGTCCATTTACACAAAACAAGTTCCTACATAAAAATTTTCCCTGGCAATTTCTCAATGTCAATTTTCGACTCAAAAGTTCTCGCACAAAAATTGTATATGTTCTTACAAGAACTGGTAAGGCTGGCTTACCAGAACTTTCCAAGAAAACTTGTGTGTAAATGAAACTGGTTTGTGGCTACATGCATTAAACATGATTAAAATATGTTGGAACAGCTTTTGGGACCATTTTGGTTTAATTTATTCTTGTATTTTTTCGGTGTCGGGATGTTAGTTGTAGCAGCATTGGTTATGGGTTTTCTTCATCATTTAACCCTTTCCCCTTTAGATAAGACTGAGTCAACAGTTTGGGTGCTGAGAAGCCAACCCACACCAAGGAAAGCTGTTGACCTGGGTCATGTTATCTTGATAAATCTCTACAATTCTCATTCTAAATGTTTTTCATTACTACTGAAAGTAGTGCAAAACATTAAAGTGGATGACATATGATCGCCAGGAAGTTTGGAGCTGTTTTGGGGCGAACGGGCTAACATGGGAATTTATTTAAATAGGACTCGCATCTTGGGGCTGTGTTTCGCATACATTTAGCACCTGGCAACACATATAAAATATTTTATGTTAATTTACAGACATGGGAAGCTAACCAAATTTCAACCACCAATGCAATATCAGAGTACATTACCATGTAATTAGTGGAGCCTTTTCTGGATAGTTTAGGTTCTGAAACCAAATTGCTATAAAATATCCACTTGAAAAATAAATGCTCACTTGGCGGCCAAGAAATCTGAACACTACAGCAGCCAAAGCTGTAGATGTATTCCGGAAAACAATGTGTTTGTTCATTGCTTCCATAGAACAAGGAGTTTGTCATTGCTTCCATGGTAACAAGGAGTTTGTCATTGCTTCCATAGAACAAGGAGTTTGTCATTGCTTCCATGGTAACAAGGAGTTTGTCATTGCTTCCATGGTAACAAGGAGTTTGTCATTGTTTCCATAGAACAAGGAGTTTGTCATTGCTTCCATGGTAACAAGGAGTTTGTCATTACTTCCATGGTAACAAGGAGTTTGTCATTGCTTCCAGGGTAACAAGGAGTTTGTCATTGCTTCCACATTACCAATGAGTTTGTAGTTGCTTCTAGGGTAACAAGGAGTTTGTAGTTGCTTCCATGGTAACAAGGAGTTTGACATTGTTTTTACAGCAACAAGGAATTTGTCATTGCTCCCATGGTAACAAGGAGTTTGTCATTCTGGGAGCCAGAGAGCTTGAGATGTGTCTTGCTGCCAGTCATCAAATGACTGAGGATATCTGCCAATGAACCAGTAACTTTTGTGCAGCAATGTAATTCACAGATGCTTGCCTGAAATTTTTCCCTGTATAACGTTGGGCAGAAATACCTGCATTTTGCCCAAATAGTTGCAATGAATGTGATGAAAAGAGTGGGTAGGGTATAACTGTGAGGTGGTTTGAACAACACTTGAGGCATCTTGATGGTTTCAGTCTGTAGAAAGAAGTACTGACTCTTCACCTAGGGTTTCAGGGCAAAGCCAGGACAGACATACAGACATTGATGTGGTGCCTGCTGTGTGTTTATGCTAATTAGGTAGACCAGCGGCTCCCTGCTGGTGTCAGTTGGAGGCCCTGTAATTGTCTCGAGCAGAAGGTAGTTTTTCTTTCTGATCAGGGTTGTGAAGGGTTCATAGCATATCCACCAAATAGTTTCCATGAACATTTTACTGTTAGACAGGATTATGAAGTCTGCTGGGAATAATTTTCACACACCCAAGATAAGCTCCCTTCTAATGTTCAGTTCTAGCATGCCATCTACAGCATGATATTCTTCCAAAGTCAGTTCCATCTCTGTGTCCTGGCAACTAAGTAGCGCTGGATGATACCAGGATAACCAAGCAGGTTATGGTACTTTCCTGAAAAGCATGTTGTGTGTGTTTTAACCCAACACCTCAGAGCTGTGGATGTTTCCCTGACAACAAGGGAACTGTGGTGCTTTCCTAGCAACCAGGGAGCTGGCAAGGCCTCCCTGGAAAACAGGGAGCTTGGAATGCATCTGGAACAGCCAAAGTGCTGTATGGATTCTCTCTGGGTAGGAACAATGAAGTGGACACATTCAAGGAAGTGACATGTCCTCTCATCAGAGGAATTCTTCTGTTTGTGTTTAAAGTAATTAATCAAAAAAGTTAAGGATTTTATCTGAAAAATAGAAATCTGCTGTGTGTTTATGTACATGTACATGGGAGAAAGTTAGTCTGTCCTGTTCATGCCAGTCTTATCCTTGTTAATATAGTAACTCCACAGGAATTAGTCAAAGTGCACATTAGCATCTTTCCCAAAGAAACTTATGTATGCATCAGTATTTTTGGGGTGTAAATTCACTGCATTAAAAGCCAACAGTTGTAACTACATGTATGAAGTGATTTTTCTGTTACAGGTTCGTTACGCCAGTTTAACGGAGGCGGTACGACTTCTTGGTTGCTTTTCTGGTGACATAGACGTACAAGCTGCAGGCAGCCTGGCACCAAGAGAAGAGACAGACTTTGAAGACTTCTTCTGTAACTTAAAAGAACCAATGTACGTATCACATTTCATGAAACAATGGAGAGTTTTGGTCAGGGATTGGTTAATGCTGAAATTAAATCCTTGTTATGTTTCTCATGTAATCAACGTTCTTTTGTGCCCAATTTGTACGCTGGTTACATCCCTTTAAAACTCGGAACAAGAATTGTGCATTTTATATCCAACATTAAATTCTTAGGGGCCCCTCCTGTCATTGATGAACAGATAAACCAATGAGGCATCATAATTATATATGATCAGAATCGAACGGAACAATGCATGTTGATTGTGCACAAGATGTGTCACTGTAGCAACCATGAGTCCCCTCACTGGGATAATGTTTCATTGTCAGAGGAACTAGCATAAGTAATCAAAAGGAAATAGAACAAAATGTTATATAACTCAAGTTGGCCTTTGACATACTCGGGAAAAGACTTTGCAGTCTTTAAGCATGCTGTAACCATCATGTAGGTTAAATCCTCAACGGTGTTCTTTACCCTTTCCTCCTTAATATAGCTGAAAGCATCAGGATGTTAAGAGTACTTTGGTTTGATACTTTTGCTTTTATTTTCATCAGAAAATGTGAACAAGAATCATGGATGACTCTTATCAAGAAAGCTGTTGACTGTGACTTATTTTAACTGGGAAAGGGTTTATATCATCAAAATAATGTTTGTGGGAGAGTTACTGTATATTAAAATGTTAACACCAATCAAGTCCATGGAGACTGAATTCATTCTGGGGGTTTGCCCTGGTATAATGGGATGGGACCTTTTCTGTTGTTTTTGAGAAATAATGTAGGCAATTAGGATGTAAAATTTCAGGAATAAGGTGATTATTTTGGGAATTCTGCATGAATTTAAGACAATTTGCATTGGGAATGGGGCCCATATTTGGCCCCAAATACATGTAAAGCCTGAGAAAACCATTACATACAGTGCCAGTTTCTGGTTTTTCCATTTGTTTATATGGAATTAAAACAAAGATCCTGTGTTCTGATTCTTCATAAAAAGTGCTTTCATTCAAGTATCAACATGCCCAGTGTAAAGTCAGTATTTTTTGCTTTGCCTGACAAGTTATGTTATAGCTGCTGCAAGCACCTGTTACATGACTTGGCAGGCAATGCAAAAACCACTGACCAAGGCTTTTGCCAGTACAATATGGAATGAGTCAAAAGTATTTCTAATACAAACATGAGAGACACATTGATTATTTATTTTAATTTCAGTGGTAAGCGTGATATGCCGATGTCCCTGATGTCAGCATGCATGATGCTCAGATACCTGTATGATATGGCCCTGGATAATTTTGAACGGTAAGTGTAACTATATGGATCAGTATTAACTCATTCATGGCTAAACAGGTACAAAGCTGGCTTAATGGTTTTGACACCACCTAGAAGTTTGTGTCCCAGCAACCAGGAGCAGCTTGAATATCACTTTTCAGGTATATATCCAGAATATGGTGGCAATTATATTAGAATTCCTGATGAAAGAAGCCGTAATCTTCATTCAGCTTGATTCAAGTGTTACTTCTTTCCTTGCTAGTCAAAATTCAACTTCTGAATTGTGTGAACATTCCAGATTTACATTTCTGGTAAAAAGACCTGGCACTCAGACAGTGACATTGCTACATTGTCAAGGACAGAAGACTGGTCCAGGTCAACAGTTTACTTTAGTTTTTAGTGTAATTTGCCTAAAGGGTGCTGATAAAAGCTGTTGACTGTAACTTAACATTCAAAGGGTTAAGTTAGTGGATGTGGTTTTCTGCATATCCCATATCTGCAACTGTCATTTTATGTCTGATCACACAATATGGTTAAAAACCAACATGAGCAAATTAATAAAAGTCATAAAGTAAGACAAGATTTAAAACTGGCTAATGCTTATGTGTCATCTGCTTCCATAATTTTTTGGCTTAATGTCATTTAAAGAAAACATTTTGAATGAGAAAAGGGAGATGAAATCACTCAAAATAGCATGCCCTGGTTCAACAGCTTTGCTTGGTGCAGGTTGGGTGCTGTGCACCCGTAGCTGTTTGACTGCTTTATTTTGTTCCAAGACAAAAAAGCTATCCAAACTTGTTTTCTTTTTGTGATGAGTATTTCAAAAATTTTCAGCACAAACAAGATGAAGATTAGAAATTTTGGCCTCAGGAAAAAGAAAAAAATATAGAACTAGCTCATTTCGTAGTTTTTAAAAGGTGGATGTGGACAAGCATGAATGTATGATATTTTGACAGAAGAACATTTGTCCAAGATAACGTTTTAACACATTTGCATAATGTGTGGTTTAACAGACCGGTTCATCAAAGTGGTAGCAGTTCACCAGCAATGAAAAGGATATCCTCGGTTCTTGAGTCAGCCACCACCAATAAAGATGAGCATGGGCAAATGTCGCTACCGCTCAAACGAGCAAGCACAGGCAGCCTGAACATGGCTCTCAATCACACACAGCCGGAACCACAGATAGTCCATGCTGGAGCCGTTATTTCCATGCTGCATCTAGTTCCTGCTATCGCTTGCCATGAAAACCAACAGGTAAGTGCCAAGCTGGCCCAGGTGTTTGTTCTGTGTCTTTGGTGAATGCCCAGACCTATCATTAAAAGAAAGAGTTTGTGAGTACATGTATCTGTGGGTACATGAGCTACTATATGAGTTAGACTTCCCTGCAACTTTGTGCCCTGTACTTTTATGTGAAAAAACTCCCATGGATTTTTGTGTGGTGATTGCTGATGAAAACCTATGGATTGTGTCATTCATGTTCCATCCATATTTGCATTTAGAACATTGTTTTACATTAAGAATAAGCATGTGTTGTTATGTAAGTGATAAATTGCTGTACTTCATGTACATGGAACACACCATGCACAGGTATGCCTTCTTTCCATCAATAGTCTCTATAAATATGCAAATTATCAAAGGTTGATAGGTAATTCTTAATTATTTTGTCAAAGGGAAAAAGAACTGACTTTGTGAAATGAGGTTTTAATATTTGAGGTGCCTAACTCCAAATTAATATACATATATTGGTACATAAACTTGCTCCAAGTGGATGCAAAATAACAGTAAAACTTGGAAATGTGCAGAGATTTTTGCTGCAGTCTGTTCCAGAGTCATGGGTCCTTGTTTTTTGCTGATAAAATAATCCCTAGACCTACAGAAAATGTAAAAATGTAGAAGTTTAAAATGTTTAAGTATGTAGTTCCCTTGAAATATCATCACTTAACCATACATGTCTTTCTGTCAGTTTACTATTATTCTGCTAGAGTCAGGTGCTGGCAAATATAGTCCGTGGATATCATTGGACATGAAATATAAAAAAGCATGATGGATTCATACTAAAGGCAACAGTAATGTTTTGCAGCTGGCTGTAGATCTGCAATTCCACACGTGTCAAATTCTCAAGTCACTAGTACGAACAGAGCGTAACCAGCAAGTCATGTGCGAAGCTGGTCTTCCCCATGAGCTTCTGACCCACTGTAATATCACGCTGGCAGATGAGTCACACTATCTACATCCACCTCTACAGTATATCTTTGAACGACTCGCAGCACAGTCCTTGACACCCAAGGACTTAAGGTATGATGTAACCGATGACCTTTTGAAAAAGAAGTGGGTGTGAAAGGGAAACAAAGGCCACACTGGTTGATTCGCTGTCTTATTCCTGTTTCTGTTGAACATCAGGGGCTGAAGAAATGTTCAGCATGTTACCCATAAGTTCAGATCAATATTTTGAATATAACATTTTTGTGCAGTAAATGGTAACAATTTAGAATATGCACAATAGTTAAGCATTTGCTGGATTGTAAAGTTTGGGGGGTGGGGTGGGGGGGGGGGTGCCAAAAGTGTATAAGATTGAGTGTATGATTAAGGTGAGCATTTAAATAAACACTGTTTATATGTTGGCTTGTGTTTGATACTGGTTACATGTGGTGAACATTAAAAGTTACATGAAAGAATGTCGAGAGGCGATCAATGTCCTGACTGCATGTAAACCAGAAGTTGACTGCGTCAACTGTGTAAGATACGAATTGACAAGCTTTAAGTTGTACATGTCATCCTCACCAGGACATCTTTGACACCTAGAACTGTGTAAGATTAAGTGTGCAAGCTGTATTTGCGTTCCTCACCAAGATATGCTTGATGTGTAAATTGTAAGTGACAAAAACACCAAGGCCCTTGATAACCTGGAAATGAACATTTAAAAAGGTCTGAAGCCATATTTTACTGAGACAGAAGTCAGAGTGAAGTGAGTTACGATAACTCTCCTCTCAATAAGAGAGTCCAAATTTCCACTTGCAGAGATTTTCTGAGACTCGGGGGACCACTGTGTTGTGCAGCAGAAGAAGAGGCCCCAGAGCCCTCCTCGCCCGGTCTGCCGCTGAATGGACCCACGTTTGCTCTGGATCGGTCACAAAGCACAGAGAAAAGGACTCAAAATGATATTACCAAAAAACTGAAAACCAATGGTGGTGCTGTGCCACTGACCAGAGTGAAGTGTTTGGTTTCCATGACAACGCCTCGTGACGTGAGGTTACATGGTGCTTCCATAACCCCAGCTTTTGTAGAGTTTGATATGAATGCGGAGGGATTTGGATGTCTTTACTTGCCCAGTATTGCACCGCAAGGCCCTCCAACCCCCTCTGTAGTGGGGGCAGGGATGATCGGGGGTTCGGAACCAGCAGTTGTAGGTGGAATTGGCACAGGTAATTAGAAAAGATAGTCCTGTGGTGTTGCATATCACCATCTAGCTTACCCACATAAATTACAGACCACCACCCCACCCCCATACCCAGGGCTGTCCAACTGGAGCATTGTAGTAGCAAAATTTTGCTACAAAATTCTTCAAAATTGCTACAGATTTTCTCAAAAATAAGTGTTTCTTATTTAAAGAAGTGGAAAAAATGCTACAAGCAAAGAAAATTTTGCCACAGAGATTTTCAGCTGGACAGCACTGATACCACCATCAGCTAATTGTTTGAAGTTATGTGTTATCCCACAAGGGTCATGGTTTTTTTCTCTGGTGTAAGCTTCATACATCTTGGGAAAATATCGTCCAAACTGAAGAAAGCTGACAATTGACAAACACAGCTACTATCTTGATGTACATCTCCGACCCTGATTTACAGACTTCGGGCAAATACAGTTTACTTCCATTATTTATCTGTTTCAGCACAGTGTATCTGCTGTTTATAGATTCATACTGTTGTTGTATGACTGTCAAAACTAAGAGATTGTAACTTTTTGAGCAAGTGTAGAAGAAGGGGCAGTTTATAACATTGTCCTGTTGAGCCAGGAAAACAGAGCATCCAAAAGTAATCATGAAGACAGTTTTTGAGAAAAATTTACACCAATAAGGAAACAAGGAAAATTGTAATGATTGTTAAAGTTATATTTTAGATATGCCCAAAAATTGTTGAATGTAACTAGCTGGTCATGCTTCCTCAGGTTTGTACGAAAAATAAATACAATAAGTTTATTCCAGTGGATTGATATATTTTCATAAGTCTGTTGGTTATCAGAATGTATAGTTTTAGTATGTTTGTAAAGATATGTAAATAGACATTTGACTGAACAGAAGTCACATTTATACCATTAACATTACATTCATATATTGTCACCCAGAATTCTTACAATTTTTTTTTTTTCTAATTTCTCGTATGATTTGCAGCATCTCTGAGACGCCTATTTCCTTTTAGAAAAAGCATGATATGGTACATGCTCATGCAGTGTATTATCTTCAAGCTTGAGCCAGTTCAGTCATTTTCTTCTTCAGGAGAACGTCTTTTTCCGCCCCAGGCAGGTATGACCTTTTCAACGTGGTTTTGTGTGGACAAGTTCAGTGTAGGATCTCCAGACGCTCACCCGGTGCGCCTTCTGACTGTGGTCCGAAATATTCAGGGAAGAGACGAAAACTTGATGTGTCTGAGTGTGATGCTGGCACCAAGGGACCGGGCATTATTTGTGTCCACACAAGAAAGTCTTATGCCCACTGCAGGTAGGTCATAATACCAGTGCCAACTGATGCTACCATTGGGTATTGTTATTTTATGTCCTTTAGGCCAAGAAGAATAATAGTGAGTTTCTCAAGTATGCAGGTAGGTCATATTGGAACTGCATAATGCTACCATCAGGGGTTTCACTATCATTTTATGTCCTTTAGGCCAAACAGAAAATAACAGTGGGTTCATCAATTATTATATTTTTAGTAATAATACCCAAAGCTGATTGGTTCATTTTTTCCAAATATGAAACCATACCCGGGTGTGTTCCTAGGTCCAAACAAGTAGTATTTCATCAAACTGGTAGTACGGATCCGTACTATAGTTTTGATGGTCGAGCCTCGTTTTCGATGCTTGAAAAGTTCAAGCGGCGGCAAATTCGATCAATGCTTTACGAATGATCATGGAGGGTAGGCCTACGGAAAAGCGTTTCGCTACATTTACGGAGGATGAAATTGCTTCAAAGCGAACTAAAACCACACCGAAGGCAACTTTACAGACTATTATTACCAAAAATATAATAAAATCGTTGCCACGTGTTTGCTTCACGTAGTACGGATTTTTACCTAGCCTTGGTCAGCCATACCACATGAGGGCGAAGCCCTCATGTGGTATGGCTGACCAAGGCTAGGTAAAAATCAGTACTACGTTCAGCAAACACGAGGTAACTGATAATATTACATGTACATGTAAGTCATATTGGTACTGTGTGATATTACCATCCAATGTTGCATTGTCGTACATTGTATTATGTTCTTCAGGCCTCAATAAAAATAATCGCCAGTTTCATGCATACTGCCTGCATTTTTAGAGCCCCATATTAACCTGTTGAGGAGGAACAAATAGATATTAGCATAATTTTGGTCCATTTCTGAAGTAAAAAGTGGTGTATTCTCACCAATTTTTGTGAAAATGGACTCCAGAAGTGTCCTATTTAATTTGCATGACCTGATAGGCACAAGTGATCGTGATGCAGTGTACCAGTGTTGAAAAAGTTCAGCAGTTATGAAAGGAGACAAAGAAACCATAAAACAATGAAATCTATCACTGTGATGGAATGGGGACATAGCCAACTGAGTAAAAACAGAATTGTATTTAGGGGAGAAAAAGGGGAACAAGGTTAACCCAATGTCTACCAACACTGTTACTGCTGTAGAAAACTTGAACATGTGTACTAACCATTGACCAAATGTTTTTTTTTTTTTTTTGGTTTTTTAGCTCAGCTGACTTGTCAGTCAGCTGAGCTTATCTTATGGTCCTCTGTCCTCCGTTTGTCCTCCGTCCGTCTGTCGTCCGTCAACAACTCACATTTTCAACTTCTTCTCCGAAACCGTCATCCAGATCCACCTCAAACTTGGTGGGGATGTGCCTTGGGTAGGAGTCTACCAATTTGGTTCAAATGGTCACGGTCCAGTGATTTTTGGATTTCTTAATGAATTTTTTTGTTCTTTTTTGGGCAAATCTTAAAAAATCTTCTTCTCTGAAACCGCTCACCCAATTACTTTGATATCACACAGAAACACTCCCTGGAATCTCCTAGTTCTTAATTTTTTCACCAGGTGGCGCTGCAATTTTTTTATGAATTTTTGTGTGTTATAGCTATTTTCGACTTCTTCTCCCGAACCGTCACTCAGATTAAGGTGAAACATGGTGGATATGTTCCTTGTAGAAGGGTCAAACAAAGTTGTTCACTATGTGGGAATGCTGAGGATTCCTGATTTTTAACGATTTTTTCAATTCGGGTACTTTATGGTCAATGCAGCTTTCCTATTGATTACTATGGAAGTCAATGAGCATTCTAATGCTAATTCACATTTTCGACTTCTTCTCCAAAACCGTCATCCAGATTAACTTCAAACTTGGTGGGGATGTACCTTGGGTGGGTGTCTACCAGGTTGTTCAAATGGTCATGCTCCAGTAATTTTTGGATTTTTAATGAATTTTTTTGTTATTTTTTTGGACAAATCTTAAAAAACCTTGTTCTCCAAAAGCGCTTACTCAATTGCTCTGATATCACACGGGAAGACACCTAGGAACTCCTTGTTCTTAATTTGTTCACCAGGTGGTGCTGCATTTTTTTCTAATTTTTTATGAATTTTTGTGTGTTATAGCTATTTTCGACTTCTTCTCCAGAATCGTCATTCAGATTAAGGTGAAACATGGTGGATATGTTCCTTGTAGAAGGGTCAAACAAAGTTGTTCACTATGTGGGAATGCTGAGGATTCCTGATTTTTAAGCATTTTTTTTTTTTCAATTTGGGTACTTATCGGTCAATGCAGCTTTCCTATTGATTACTATGGAAGTCAATGAGCATTCTAATGCTAATTCACATTTTCGACTTCTTCTCCAAAACCATTATCCAGATTTACTTCAAACTTGGTGGGGATGTACCTTTGGTGGGTGTCTACCAGGTTTGTCCAAATGGTCATGTTCCAATGAATTTTGGATTTTTTCATTGATTTTTTTTCAAAAATCTTTACAAAAGTTTTGATAGGAAAGTTTAACATGGTAATTTGTTGTAATGGTTATAACTTAAATAATTTTGGCCAGATTTACTTCAAACTTGGTTGGAATGTGCCTTGGGTGGATCTCTACCAAGTTTGTTCAAATGGTCACGCTCTATTGATTTTTGGACTTTTTATGAATTTTTTTGTTTTTTCTTGGGGCAAACCTTAAAAACTCTTCACCTCTGAAACTGCTCACCCAATTGTTTTGATATCGTACATAGACACTCCCAGGGACACCTAGTTCCCAATTTGTTCACTAGCTGGCGCTGCAATTTTTTTGTATTTTTTTTAATGAATTTTCTGTATGGTTTTGTTATTTTTCACTTGTTCTCAGAACTGTCACTCAGATTAAGGTGAAATGTGATGGATATGTTCTTGTGGAAGGGTCAAACAAAGTTGTTTACTAGGTGGCACTGCTTTAGATTCCTGATTTATAAGTATTTTCAACTCGGGTACTTATCGGTCAATGCAGCTTTCCTATTGATGACTGTAAGTCAATGGGCATTCTAATGCTAATTCACAGGACAACTGACACAAAATTTACTGTTTACTTGATAACTTGAGATCGGTTTTGAGTTAGTACTGTGATGCTGCACATGTTAATGTTTTTGTATGAAGGTCATGCTCAGATAGTACATGAATGACTGTGACCTCGTTTCTGGGGTCACAGTGCAACATACATGAATTTTACTCTTCATTGTAACTTGAGAACTACTTGAACCTTGATGTTGCACATGTTAGTGTTCTTTTATAATAGTCAGACTTACTCAGAACATGGGTGACCTTAATCCTTTCCCAAGTTCATAGATCTGCAAGTGTGATGAATGTCTAGATTAGCTGAGCATGGGCTGTTCTCACAGCCCTCTTGTTTTTTGTTTTTGCTCAGTTTTGTACTGATTGGTCACTTCTTAAAGATCTTTATCTAATATATCTGTATGTGAATCATTCTTTTTCTTTTTGGTGCATATATTCCTAATTTTTCCAGGCTATCAAATACAGATATTTTTGCTATCAAGGGTAGTCAAGAACATGATATTAACGGAAGGTTGCTCTTAGAGGGTCATCCAGTCATACCTTGTAGTGCGAAATTTGATCTTGGGATTTTTTAGAATTGTTGGAAATATTACAAATTTGAAGGTAATTTTCTCATACTAAAACTGGTTCTTTGATGAAAGGTCTTTTTACAAGGAATATGAATCTGAGATCCTAATGATAATTCAGACTAGTTTCACTTTAGTGGATAGACTTTAGACATGATTGGGACTGAAAGAGGATAAACAGTATGTCAAAGTGCAGAATAATCATAACAGTCATATTATCATATGCTTTATGAAAAAGAGTAAAATAGAAATTGCAGAGAAGAAAAGAAGGATATTTGTGAGTACATTGTCCTATTGTAATTTTTTTAATATGTTACATCAATATTTATCATAGGTGGAGCAGACTATGAACATGAACCCATCCTTAATGACACCAATGTGAGGTTCTGGTGCCCGGAATTGACACAAGAAGGACAGTGGCGCCATCTAACTTTGATATTCCACCGAGCAGGCATTATGAAAAACAGCAGCGTGAGCCTCTTTGTGGATGGTGCCCATGTCAACACACAAAAGGTCAGTTTGCCGCAGCATATGTGTCGTGTATCTTTCAACCTGAAGGCACTTTCGGAATAATCCAAATAAGTGGACAGTGCTATTATTAACAGAAATATGTGTTGTATAAAGCCTGGTGGAGGACCATAGCACCTTCTAATTTTAATTTCAAAGTACTGAATACTGCAAATGTTTACAAAGGCATGTTACACATGTAATTCTACAACTTGTGAAAAAAGCTGAAGCAAAGAGCTGTAATATTTAGATCATTGTTCAAAGCTGGCCCTCATGTATATCATGAACCCATGGCAACAAAGTAGAGTGATGACTTCATGAACCCATGGCAACAAAGTAGAGTGATGACTTCATGAACCCATGGCAACAAAGTAGAGTGAGGACTTCATGAACCCATGGCAACAAAGTAGAGTGAGGACTTCATGAACCCATGGCAACAAAGTAGAGTGAGGACTTCTCTTGTGTGTCATCCAGTGTTTTAATTTATACATGTTTCAGTTACACTACATCTCACCAAACCTGGGTACAGGGGGCACAGCTAGCCCCACAGCTGTCACCTCAGTCTTTGCCTACATAGGCACACCCCCCTCTCTGCGACGCCAGTCCAAGCTGGTCTGGAGACAAGGACCCTGTCATCTGTTTGAAGACATCCTCTCCTCCAATTCTGTCAGCACAATCTTCCAGCTGGGACCTAATTATGTTGGCAGTTTCCAGGCACCCCTGCTTGGTGAGTTTCTATTATTATGGTGTCGGGGTGGGTGGGGAGGGAGGGTGTACATTATTCTGTCCTTATGTCCTCTTGGGTTGTACATCATTAAGGAAGGAATGTGTGTGACTGTGAACATCTACAGTTCCTTCCAATATTCCATATAGAGGTTTTAATCCAATCTGGGATTGGTTCAGTAAAACAAAAATCATGAAATTCGTTACTGGGTCTATTTAGGCAATTGATAGCTTGGAAATATAAATATTAAATGATTCTGTTTTGCTGCGTGTGGATAGTTTTCAAGTATCGCCTCTGCTCCAGCTGTGAATATGTGTGATGGTTTCTAGGTGCCCTGTGCATCAGTAATAATAGCAAAATGAGGCCCTAACCCTAAACAATTTGACTCCAATTATGCAAAATTTAAAAAAAAAAAAAAAAAAAAAAAAAAAAAGATTTTGGTTAAAAAAATTTTCTTACCCATTTCTTGTTTTCAAACTTAAGTTGAAAATTTTAACCATGGTCCAAGATATTTTGAACGAGTACCTTCCTAGAACACAACCAGAAGGTTGTAAATTTACACCAGTACTGAATTAGCAAGTTATTTACACACACCATGTGTGCTCATTTCAATTCTGTGTGTTTGTTGAACTCAAGCCATGCCCCTCTTTCTATGACAATTTTTTGTTGTCCTTTTTTCAGAGGGTGATACATCGGTTGCCTTGGTGTCCGAAGAAAAAATCATGTTCGGGGTACATGCCCATGCTATGTCATTGATGACTGTCGCCAAAATCAGGAAAATCTTCAACAAGATGGATGCCAAGTCAATCGCCAAACAGGTGACTTAGACAAGCAGCTTACAAATGCTGACACACTTTGGGAAAAGAACCCCACTGTTTTTATTCTTAATTGGCTTTGCAACCTGTCTGAAAAATCCATTTCAAGGGGCTGGTGCACTTCCAAACCCTGGTGTACAAATGTTCATTATTGCCTGGGTATTCTGCACAAAACATTGAAAAGTATATAATGTCTGAAAAGAAACATCCAAACCAAACAAAAATTATTTTGATATTAAGTACAGACATGTACATGTATATAAGTATTCATCTTTGTAATTGAAACTGTAATTTTTTTGTTTTACATAATTTAAAAAAAAAATCAACTTTTTTAGGAATAAATAATCTAATAATAAACAATGTGTCAGCAGTTTAGAATCAATCAGTATTTTTAGCTTTAAGAAATGTATGGTTTATAATTATGGGCTGATATGAAAGCATTAATGTGTATTTGGAGAAGTCTGGAACAAAGTCACATTCTCTGTGATTGATGTTTTAAAGTGCACAAGCCCTTTAACTGCTACTTGCAAAGGAGATTACAACTAACGGACTTACTACCCTTTGGGAAGGGTGCAGGGTGTCTACTAATATGTTAAACCCTATAAAACACCCCTTTACATAGAATGATTTTGGTCAGATTCATGATTTAAATTAAATTATTCAAGAGTGACATACCAAATGCTGGAAATTAAATTTGCATAACATGTTTTATGAATTTGAATTTTTTTTTTTAAATCTGGTGTCAGCTCTTTAATAAAATAAGGGTACACTCTTGCTATGAACACACCTTACACAACCAATGTAAATTGGAAAAAAAAAAAGACTTATTTGTTTTCCAAGGCTTTTCTGAAAGATACCTATTGGATAAGTAGGCCATATTGTCGTGTTGGACAGCAGGGTACAACTGTCTGATGTCACTGACATTTCTTAGCCTGGTCTTTCACACAACTGTGTGTGGCTGGGAAATATTAACTCCTTCTGGACTGATCAAAACAGAAGTTGCACGAAGCTGAATTATCAGAATGACACCAGATCCAAATTCCTTGTAAAAGGAGTTCTTTTTGAAGCACCAGCATTTGGTGCACTGATATGTCCAGAAGGAGAACAGACTTGTCCAGGTCAAGAGCTTGCCTTGGCATGTTTTGTGTTGATATGGTCTACATCTGAGTATTGAAACAATTAATGATTTTGTCTGGAACAAATGTTACTTCCAGGAATGTCAAGGGGTTATAGATGGCCAAGTGCTCTTTATGGTAGACTCAGAGATCCCGTTAAGTGACGACCAGGTTGGTAGTTCAAACCTCACACATTGAGGTCTCGGCTTTTCCCTCGCTGCCTCTTAAGGCTGAGTCTTGAATTCTCCCATCTGTGAATGCTGCCCAAGCTTTGTCTCTCACGCCCCTCCGTGGTGATGGATTTGTTTCTGTTTACAGTGAAATCTGTCTTGAGAGACCATCCATATAGCATCTGTAATGAAGGTCAGTCAAGACAGGTGGACTTCTGTTTTTTTTGTTTTGTTCTTGGTGGTTTGGAGGACACCTAGATGTTTCCTTAAAGTAGCCATGTATGGAGATGGTCTGGGTGCGGCAGTGGGACGAAAGATGGAAATCACCAACACAAAGTGTGGAAATGGTGACACTGGGACAGAGGAACAGGAGGACCTCTTTAGCATGACAAGTCTGGTGAAGATGGTCTAGACAGGTGGTTTCTCATTCCAGGTTCCTCTCAAACCAGGTTTCACTGTATTGCTATAAATTTCCTGTTTGCATCGTGTACATAAATGGATCATCTTCACATATGTTGCCACATTCTCATGATATTTCTTTCTTAATGGTTCACCCATTGTGTTTATTTTTGGTCTCTTCTGCTTACAGCTGGGTATGTCTGCACATGAGAATGCTACACCAATTAGAATCCTACACAACTCCACAGGGCATCTGAGTGGGCCTGCCCGCACCTTTGGAGCTATCCTCATGGGATACCTAGGTAAGATGATGACCTCCAGTCACCTGAGGAATTTTTTACGTGCAGAGCAGCTCATTATGCCTATTTGTGCTTGAATGAAAAGGCAAGTAAATACAGTGTGCTATGTGTGGGACATTTTCTTGATCCAAATGTTGTTGAAAACACACTTAAGTTTTATATATCTTAGAATCTGATCTTCCCATTATGTGGAAATTTCTGATTTATTATCTTAAATTGTGGACATTTTAATCAGAAGTTAGGCTTGCCTAAAGCAGTTTCCTTCCCCATGAAACTCTTGATGTTTTACCGCTTTTTTTGATGAAAAACATATCCCCACATTTTAGTGGAAAATTTGTATCCACTGATTGTGTCACAAAGTATTGACGGGTGCTGCGTTGAAAAAAATGATGGAATGTTGTTTTGAAATAAATATTTGAAGAGTTCAAAAAGAGCACATTGAGTATGTGAAAGCGCTGCTTGGAAAACTAATGCAGGAAAGTGCAATGAGGAAAACACTGGCTTCAATCGGGTTAACCATGTCTTGGAAACGATAAGATTCAATCAGCAACTTTCCTTTGTATGAGTTTAATCTGTGCCCGATTCGTTCCAAGGAAAACTGTTCCTGGGTCATGATGCCATGTACACTATTTTAAATGGAAATATTAGTATGACTGAAACTTTTTAACAAATTGCTTGAAATAAAGCAACCTGGCATTCTGTTGCTTGGGGGGGGGGATAGTTAAGGAGATTTTGTTTCCAAAAGCACTATTACCTTTCCCCCACGAATCAAGACAGGGTCCACAGCTTTCCTTGACATGGGTTGGGCACTAAGCGTCCAACTCATGCCCAGGAAAGTTGTTGACCAGAGGCATGTTATCTTTACAGGTCTCAGCTTCAACTTTCATTCTGACTGTTTTGTTATTTTATTGAACGTAGTGAAAAATATTGAAGCAGACCACATTTGACCTGCGGCTGGTTTTTGGGAAAGGGTTCAAGAGTGAAATGTTATCCATTAAGTTTTTACACCTCTCGTCTTATTTTACAGGGGTTCGAACTTTCTGTCCGAAGCCAGTGGCCAAGATGTTGTTGAATGTTGGGGGAACGTCTGCGCTTTTGGGTCTTATTGCCATGGCAACAGATGTTGAAGGTCTATATGCAGCAGTCAAGGCGCTGGTTTGTGTGGTCCGTAGCAACAAGAATGCCATGAGGGAGATGGACAGAACAAAGGGTTACCAGGTAAGAGTTTTAACTCTGGTTTTCTTTCAGAAAAGAAAAAAATGCTGCAAAATGGTGCATGGCAAGCATATGGAGGTGTTTATGTTAGTTGGTGGCTGAGTGCATCATGTATAAATGCCAGTAAGATGGACCCTGGAATTTTTCGGTTGATTAAAAAGTTTAACATCAAGTCGGCAGTAAACAAGTAAGTCTATGAAACTTAATACCAAATATGTGCTTACAGTTTACATTTAGTGAAAAACATGTCTCCTTTTTTATATGAGAAACCTGATACCAAGCCCTTATCCTACTGAAATGACTGATCTGAGATATGACTAGGACAGAATGAGCTAAGAAAACTGTATGTGGGCTAAGATTGTAGTGAGACCCTTCTGAAAGCTTGTCTTCCAGTGCACATCACAAAAAAGTTGGTACCTGGCACCAATATGAGTTATTAGTGTTATAGATTTAAATTCATCATTGAAAACCCTCTGTTGCACTGCCAGCATGTCTGTAGTTACAGTTACATAGAAAGAGAGACTATTCCAGGTCAACAACTTTCTTTTGGCATATACAGTGGTCCCCCTCTTATAAGGCACCTCTCACCAGAGGACATCCTTCTTTAAAGGCCAGCATTTTTGTGCAGAGAGTATGGTTTTTTCATTATGTTCTCCCCCTCAAGAGAGGCCAACCCTCTTATAAGGCCACTTTTTGCTGCATTTAGGGTGGCCATATAAGAGGGGGGGGGGGGGTCCACTTTACTTAGAGCACACTGCACCCAAAGCATGTGGAAGAAAATTGTGGAATCAGTCCCCAACTCAGGACTGATAGGGACAAGAAATCCACTATCCCACCCCGCTCCCACTCCCACCCCCACCCTCTACCCCCACACCACAGCAGCTTGATTGATTGTTGTGGAAAATTGCTTATTACTGAGGAAATTACTTACCACCATTTTTCCCCAGACTTTGGCCATCTTGTTCAAGAAGAAGCGCCACCTGTTGAATAGTCACATTCTTCACCTGACGTTCTCACTGGTTGGAACAGTGGACAGTGGCAGAGAGAGTACTGTCATTCCTAACAAGTCTGCCTTTGAAGATCTGCTCTGTGATCTGGAGGTAAGCAGGTTGTGATTTGCAGCTGCTGCCATCTAGTGGTAAATTATGCAACTGCAGTAGTTACAGATGTGATGTATTCTGAACTGCATGGTGCGATGTAACGATTATTAAATTGAAAATCATCAAATTAAAGGATGATACTTGGTGTTAAATTGGCACTTATTGATATGTTATTATTATTATTATTATTATTATTATTATCAACAGTTCATAAATTTACCTTTTTTCACATAATTTGTCTGATGTAAAACTTCAAACATTCACTGTTCCTTAGCAACCGATAAAGAGCAACTCATATTGAGAAAGCCTGATATATATTTCATTATTCATCAGAGGTAAAGCTAGCAAACAAATTATGGTCACCATTTTGTGCATCAGGTGTTGATCTATGATAATGATTCTACAAGTGAGCTCAGCAACCTGCTACTTGTACTACAGGTAGATCATTATTGAGACACAGAGTCTCCATTTGATTTTAATCTTGTGTGCCCCAAATCTATAAAATATTTGTGTACTTGTAATTTTCACATCATAACTTCATATACTTAACCTGAACAAATACTAGAGCTGTGTCCCTCCTTGTAAAAACAGTTTCAACAAGTTAAGGAGTATATTTATCCAAAAGCTAAACAAAAAGGAAACCATTTATCCCCCCAAAACTTAAACAAAACTTAATGATTTACAAGCTGATGGAGACCAGGATCTTGCAGCTATATGTAAACCCCCATTAGTCATTAACCAATGTTTAGAAACTTGCACCTTAGATAATTGCTATATATGTGCAACATGATATTCTCATGTATTCCTGCATTGTTTTTACAAATCATGATATAAAGTCTTGTAAACCCCACTCTAGGTGGCCCCAGTATCAAAGTATTCAAATCCTTGCTGGGGTCATCCTGACATATTTGGTAAATCTTAGGGTGTTTTAATATTATATAAATAAATAAGACTAGGCAAGGCCAGTGGCAGTCAAAACTTAAGACCAGTGAAAACTCCGACCGGTTTCGCTCTTTGTTCTGAGCTCGTCAGGGAGTGAATTGAAAACACCGTTAATTACGCTGCTTTATATAGCGGGGTAACGTTGCCAAGGACGGTTGGACAACGTAACGTAAAAATTAACGACCATGCGTTAAGTCAGATCTACCGGTCTAACCGTCAGATTGACGTGTTAGTATGGCTTGAAGATATTAACTCTTCACGTCATAATAGATCTCACGTGCCCTTCACAGGCGACATGTTATGTGGGTGACTTGGGGTTACTAAGCCACATGTAGTATTTGGCTGAGATTGGCGGTCTCTAGTCAATATGTATGTGGGAATGAACATACATTCTCTCACATTGCGAGTGTATAGAGCTGTATCGAATGATAGCTTATCTTGACAGGGGGTTCACAGTGTTTTCAGGTGCTAACCTTGTCAGGTGTAGCCAGGTGTCATTTGCTTAGGATAGATAGACACGGAAATAAAAATTTGGTATAATACTAGGCAAAGGTGCCTATCTACCCATGACATTGAGGCCAAACGGTTCTGTAGTGCAAAGCTGGTGGATCCAATGGTTTTCCCTCTTTAAACGTAGCGTCTCTGTTCTGGTCAGCTCTGGTGGAATACATATGTGTTCCAGAATCTGAATCTTTACATTGATTCCTGTGTGTGCTGGTAGGCGGAAATGTCTACCTAGGGGCTGAGTTACATCTTTATGCTTGATGTAATAGAAATGTTCTCGTAACCTGTCCATCAGGGGACGCTTGGTCTGTCCCACATACTGTTTGTTGCAATGCAAGCAAGTGAGGAGATAGACTAGGTTATTGTGTTTACAAGTGCCACCCTTTGGTGTTGAATAGGAACGCCCCGTGACTGTGCTTACTACTCTACCCGACACGTCAAGTTTTGGGCAGTAACGATATGTCAGAGTGTTGCACGGGTTCTGTTCAGTGATACCTGAGATAGATGCCACTGGGGTGGTCTTGGGATGCCGCAATCTGGAACACATTAGGAGATCTTTCAAATTCTTGGTTCTCCTGTGACCTAAGATGACCTGTGTGTCATCTAGGTGGTTAGCATGTTTGGAGGCTTTCAGGGTGCCCCAGTTACGCTGTATAATAGTTCTCAATGGTGGGGGGTTGGGGTTGAATTCGGTGATCAGGAACAACTTGTCCTGATCTGGATCTATTGTCTGTTCATTAGAGGGAGTGAGAAGTATTTGCCGGTTCATACCCCTCACTTTTAAGAGAGTATCCTGGAGCTGTTGGGATGGATATCCCCTCAGTTCATAGTATCTCAAGATTTTGAGTGCGTTTGTCTCAAAGTCTGCCTCGAAGTGACATATACGCTTTACCCTAAGTAACTGACTATAAGGGCCGCCAGTTTTGCAGTGGGTTGGATGAGCTGAACTGTAATGCAAATAAGTATGCGTGTCAGTGGGCTTGGTGTACAGGGTGGTGTACGCTTTATTATCCTGGTCCAACTTAACCGTAGTGTCCAAAAAATTAATTTCAGACGTTGACATTTCTGCTGAAAACTTAATTTTTGGATGGCATGAATTTATGTGTTCGATGAAGTCATGGAGTTGCTCTTCACCGAGGGTCCAGATGCAAAAAATGTCATCTATGAACCTCCACCATACTAGTGGCTGTGTGGGGTGTGCTAATAGTTTCTTTGTCTCCAAGTCAGCCATGAAAATATTAGCAAAGGTTGGGGCTACCCGTGTCCCCATTGCCGTCCCATTGATCTGTAAATAATGCTCACCATTGAACTCAAAATTGTTACATGTTAATACCAAACGTAGTAACTTGATGAGTTCAGAAACTGCAGGCTTGTCGTCACGGTCTCTGTTATCCAATAGAGTGGAGGCTACACATCTTAAGCCCTCGTCTATTGGGATGTTTGTGTACAGGGATGCTACATCCAAAGTGACCAGAAGGCTATTTTCTGGTAGGGGCGGAAGTGATTCAATCTTCCTAATAAAATCTGTGGTGTCTTTGATGTAGCTTTGTATTTGTGGGACCAGGGGTCGGAGGAAAAAATCTACAAAGCCTGAGATTCTTTCTGTTGGGCACTCATTTGCACTCAAGATGGGACGCCCTGGTGGTGGTAAAATACCTTTATGTATTTTCGGTAGAGTGTAGAAACAAGGTACTCTTGGCTCTTTGATGTAAAGAAACTCTGCTGTTTCTTTTGTGATTGACTTATTGTCTACCATCTCTTGTAACGCCAATTCAACCTTGTTGTTGTGGACAGAAGTGAGGTTAACACCTACTTTCTGGTAGTGATCACGATTTGATAATTGTTTTAGGGCTTCTGCTATGTAGTCACTAGTGTTCTGAATGACTGCTGCTGAGCCTTTGTCCGCTTTTTTTATCACCATCTCTTGATTTTGCATAAGTGATTTAAGACCGTGGCGTTCTTCTTTTGTTAAATTGTCCACACGTGGGACTTGTGGACGGTGCTGTGCAAGTTCATATTTCACTGTTCTGCACAATGCCTCAACATTAGGGTCTGCCAATTGCATTTCACTGGGGGTGAAAGTGCTGGGTGGTTTGAACTTTTTGTGTTCAAATGGTCCGTTTGAATCCCTTTCACTGGTGTTGGGTTGCATTGAAGAATCCATGGCACTATGATCTGGGTTATCAGTGTCAAGTTTCTTGCTTTCAAAAAAGGCTTTTAGTTTGATTTGTCTACAGAATCTTTCTGTGTCCTGGAAAATTTTTCCCATGTCTGGTTCTCTCGGAGTGGGGCAAAAGGATAAACCCTTGCCTAAAAGCTTCTTTTGTGCTTCAGAGAGAATATTGTCAGAAAGATTTACAACCATATCTTCAGGGATAAGTATAGAGGTATTTTGTATCCCTGTATTATTTGAGTTGTTCACACAATCAGGATGAATATATTCTACTTCACGACTGTGAGTGTTAGAATAAAGTAAGTTGGAATTACTCACCTGTGGAGAGTGGTCCACCAAGCAAGAATGACCCATGGGGTGTGGGTTGTAGGGGGAATCCAGTGTAAAAGTCTCTTCTGTTTCCCAAATGGCTTCGCTATTGAAGGCCTCATTTTGTCCAACTAAATGTTCTAAACTTGTCTTGCAAACCAACTGTAACTGTAAGGTGGGGAGAATATCCCACAAATCCGAATGACAACTGCTTGAAATATTTAATGAACTTGGAACACAACTTGTAGAACTGGAGGTGTAGTTCGTGTTTATTAGCGCCTGTAGTTGTTCTGGGGTCTTCTCCGTGAGGCCCCTGACGTCCTGTTGCCCTGACGCTGGTTTGTCAAAGTTTCTAACAGACTCGCGAGAGCCTGTGTTTGACTTGTGGTGAGCGATAATTGGGGTTGCTGGTAACGCCTCTGTGATGGGGGTCGATACTGTTGTGCGGGTGACCGGCTCCTCGGGCGTTTCCGTTGGGCAGGACCCTGTCTGTTGTCCTGTCTCTGGGGGGGCTGGTCTCTTTGCCCTCTCTGTTGTTGTTGAGGTCGGGACTGGGATTGGTGCTTCCTCGAGTCCGGTTGTTGTTGTTGTTGTTGTGAAGTTCGGCGCCTCTCTTGTTGTGGAGGGACCCGGGTCCGAGACGGAGAGGTCTCGCTCCGTTGCGGCCCGTTCTGCAGAAAAAGATAGTCTGTGTCTGCATTATCAAACTTGGATTTTTCTTCAAGTAGACTGGAGATTTTCTTCTCCTGTCGTAGAATCAGCTCATTCTTTTCCTTTCCTACTAGGGTGCCAAGAAGATCCTTAGCCCTGTTGAAGTTTGCGTAATCAGATCCATAGCAATATTTCAGACTCGACAGTTCGTTGTTGGCCGCCGTGTCCAACTCTTGAACTTGTTGCTGTTGGACATCACGTAAAAGTGTGAGTTGCCTGAGTTCTGCCTGAAAAGCACTGTCTTTCCAATCAATGAGAGATCGTCTCGAGGGGAAAATGCCTTGTGGTACTTTCGGCCTGTATGACAGTTCGGCAGGTACGACGCGGCTCTCTATACAGCGTGTGAAGAAGGAGACACGGGCTTGGGCTTTCCCGAGTCTCAGTAGTGCCCTCCTGGCACTCCTAAAATTATTTAAAGCTTTGGGAGGGATTTGGTTCTCTTCCTTCTGATCTTGATTCAAGTTGGCAGTACCCGACTGTGCTGTCGCGGTTCTGTTTAGCTCCGGATGCGTCCGAGCTGATGTGCCTCCTTCAGCATTATCCACTGTTGGAGATGATCGGTTGTTTGGGCCTGTCGTGTGACGTGGCCTCTTCGAGCGAGGCTGACCTTCGGGATTCCGTTGAGGATTCCCTTCAGAGGTAACTGTGACCGTAATGACAGCAGTGTTGCCTGCTCCATTTTGCACTGTAGTGGTAGGGTTGGTAACCGTTGTTGTGGCTGGATTTACAAACAAGGACTCAGATTGATCGGCCCATGATGTAGAAGCACTTGGGGTTCCAAGTGGTGTGTTGAATCTGCTAGGTAACACCGATGAGTGTGATGAAGTCGCAGATGTGCTGCCCGGCTCGGGCGAGTCAACGCGGAAATCTTCCATTTCCGTTGTCAATATATCCAGCTCCGCCTCAGAATCACTGCTCGCAGTATTTGCCGCCATGGCGAAATGAATAAATAAATAAGACTAGGCAAGGCCAGTGGCAGTCAAAACTTAAGACCAGTGAAAACTCCGACCGGTTTCGCTCTTTGTTCTGAGCTCGTCAGGGAGTGAATTGAAAACACCGTTAATTACGCTGCTTTATATAGCAGGGGTAACGTTGCCAAGGACGGTTGGACAACGTAACGTAAAAATTAACGACCATGCGTTAAGTCAGATCTACCGGTCTAACCGTCAGATTGACGTGTTAGTATGGCTTGAAGATATTAACTCTTCACGTCATAATAGATCTCACGTGCCCTTCACAGGCGACATGTTATGTGGGTGACTTGGGGTTACTAAGCCACATGTAGTATTTGGCTGAGATTGGCGGTCTCTAGTCAATATGTATGTGGGAATGAACATACATTCTCTCACATTGCGAGTGTATAGAGCTGTATCGAATGATAGCTTATCTTGACAGGGGGTTCACAGTGTTTTCAGGTGCTAACCTTGTCAGGTGTAGCCAGGTGTCATTTGCTTAGGATAGATAGACACGGAAATAAATTTTTTTTTTTTTTTTTTTGTTTTTGTTTTTGTTTTTGTTTTTTGTTTTTGTTTTAATATTATACCAAAACACCTAATCACACCACTTTTGTAGATCACAATGTAAAGTCCATTGAATTTGGACTAGTTGTGTTTTCTTTTTTTTTTCTTTCGTCACTTACTTTGTGTACACATTGTCAAATAAATACAGTTCTGCATTGTGAGTTATTCAAGATGGTGGCAGCCAAACTGCCACGGTCTCAGAGTGGACAGAGACAGAAGGCATAGATGGATTCAAATAAGATAACCAAAAACTGCACACCACCTCTGCACCACACAAAAAGAACAACCAAGTCATGGGTCATGTATCCATACTGTATATTCATTCAATTTGGGAAATTGAATAAGTTGTATTTGTGTCTTTTTTGTCCAGAACCACTTCCTTGTAGTCATTACTCTATTCCAGAGTCCAAACTCTTTACCCTCCATAAGCTAACCTGTCTGTGTCTAATAATCTGATGATAATTTTTTTTTTAATGCCACACCTTGTATTCTCGTGGGTGTACATTGTCCTTTTCTTGTGTTACTCATACCTTGTATTTTGAGAGACAACTTGGTAGTAGCTTGGAGTGGTCTTTTCCCCCAGGTGTTCATGCATTATTACTCATGTTGTACAGGTCTGGCATGAGGCTCCTGGAGACCTGCAGAAGTCCCTCTATGAACATTTCTACGAGCTCATGACGGAGTCCAGGTCAGTTCTGTGTTTCTTTCAAATGGATTTTTTTGTCTAACAGACTAAGTTATACTTACAAGAGAACTTGTTTCACCCCAAGATAATCAACAGTCAATACATGTATGTGATGAAAAATTCAGACATTTGAAGTGGTAATATAGCAAGAAAAAAGCTTTTGTAATGTAGAAGTTTTTCTAAATGCTAAGTAAGAATTTCAAACTTTATTGTCTGTTGCAGGTTTATAAGATACTTTTTTTTTAAAGTAGACTTGAGATATTTTGTGAGATGACAAAAATTATCATCCCATAAACATATTATTTATTTCTGTTTATAGTGAGCAGAAAAGTAATATTCGCCTGATGCAAGAGCTTGGACTAGTGACAAAGTTACTGCATATTCTGCAAGATCCAGGGCTGAGCAAAGCTACTACACAGACGATATCCAGTGTACTTACACTGCTCCTTACAAATGTCACACATCGACAATCACTTTTGAGGTAAGTGGACCATAACCTTATGTTTAAAAATTAATGAATTAAATAAATAAGTAAGTAAGTAAGTAAGTAAATATGTAAATAAATAGATAAATAAATAAATAAATAAATAAATAAATAAATAAATAAATAAATTGTTTAATTAATTAATTAATCAATTGTGTGATATTCCAACAGAGACATGTGGTGGTTTTAACTATGTCTTTGAAAATAATCAGGAACAGGAAAACCTAAGTGATCCTGAGAGTTTATATATGCCTTTGTTATGTCAGCAAGATAATTCTGCAATTTTTGGTGAATGGGACATGTTTGGGTATTAGACGCCAGCTATCTATGAGGAGAGGCCACTTCTGTTTGTTGTATAAATTAAAAAAGTATCAGGAAAAAGTGGAATTCATTTTGCATCTTTAACCGGACTCTTTCCTGGTCAAACTAAGACTGAGTCAATAGCTTTCCTTGGCACAGGTTGGGTGCAGTTCACCCAACCTGTGCCAAGGAAAGCTATTGACTTGAAGCCAGCCATTATGATAGGTCTTATCTACAATTGTCAAAAAAAAAAAGATGTATATTAATGCGAAATTTAGTTAAAGCATTCACCGTTTCCCCCTTAAACTGGCCAAAACTGGCTGGTGGTCAAATGTCGTCTGCTTCAGTGTTTTCGACTGATTTCAACAGTTATGAAAAACAGTTTGACTGAGAAATGTACATAAGACTTATCAAGATCACATGCCCCAGGTCAACAGCTTTCCTTGGCATGGGTTGGGCACTTAGTCCCCAACCCATGCCAAGGAAAGCTGTTGACTCAGTCTTAATTCAAGGGGGAAAGGGGCTCAAGCAAACCACATTTATATTCATACTTTTGGACAATTTGATTGGAAAAGGACTAATGTGTCCTGTGGTATCTGCATATAATATACATGTGTTCTGCTATAGTAGTCTCATCATAATAAAGGGGGGTGGGTGGAATACCTATTTCGTTATTTGTTATTGGACCTGTTTACTTAATCGTGATTTGTGATTGAGTAAAAAAATTAACCGTGATTTGTGATCAGGGTAGTTCCTTGTTATGTGTTATTTATCAAAATGAATACACGTGAAATGTGATTGTACTTTTACAATTTTCTAATATCTGTGATTGTGATAACTATTTTGTCCATAAATGTAATGAAGATTTTGATGATTGACATTATTGTGATTGTGATATGGGTCTATGAAGTTATTGTGATCCGTGAAAAGGGCCTTAGAATTAACTGTGACCTGTGATCCAGAAGGGGTATTCCTGCCCATCAATAAAAGCTGCACTCCAAGCTTGTAATGAAAAAATCAGTTCTCAAAAGTGTGACTATTGTGGGGGTGATACACAAGGGACCGTCACCTGCATAAATATATTGGTTGTTGATTTTACTTGTGTTTCAATTAATGACCTTGACAAGTGTTGATGATTAATATTTGTAGTCTTGGAATGTATTTCAAAAAAGAATGATTTATGCTGTCAAATTCGAAGGAATGATAGACTTCATTGAAAACTTGATTAAGAACAGCACAGAAATGCTTCCAAGTACATGTTGTAGTGCTTTCAGTTAACGCTTAGTTTAACCCTAAAAGATCTAATTCCCATGCAGCCCCATCACACAAGTTTTTCCCATTAAAAATCACCAGAAGTGGTTGAGTGTTGAAAATGTCCTCTATTTTTTGGACGAAGGATGATTTTGGAGGCGAGTCAACAGATTTCATTGATGCTCGGTGGGTGCATTGCACCAAACAAGCCTGTTGATGGACTTGGCAGAGGATGAAAGTTACAAAGTAACAACATCAGGGAAATACTAGAATTTGTTTTTGCTTTGGGCGTTAGTCAAAATTAAACCACTGATAGCAGTTGCAGTTTGTGTCATAATTGTGACAATTGCTTCATTATTCAGGTTTGGTCAGTTTTTGGTGTGGACTTTGCCTTCGTTATCAGTTGGAGAGAAAACAATCAGTCTAGATGATGATGCTGACCCAGAACCCAGCCAAAGTCGCAGATCTACGCCAGATGATGGGATCTTTGGTAAGTATTGATAAATTTTGAACCTTTTACTCTGTTGCCAAGGTTACTTTATACCCTTGATGGTATTTTTATCCATTCTGATATGTACAGGAAAGGAGTACCCCTGATGAGTGGATTAAAATAGGTTTTAACCCTGACCTAATAGTGATGTATTTGAATGTAACTTTTTCCCAAATCAAGTCGCCAGAAAGTGTCCACTGTCACAAATATTGTCTGCTTCAGTTGTGGACAATTTTTTTTGGAATTTTTATTATCACATATGTTGTCACAGTCAACATATTTCTGCAGCACACATAATTGACTGAGGAAAGTTGTTGACCCCATCAAAGAGGGTTCCTCAGTTTGTGTATGAAAAACGTGTTACCCCCAAAATGAAGTTGAAGATGTGTTGATATTTTTCCGCTTCTGTCTATTTCCTCTCAGGATTGAAATATGTGGAAAAGTGACATTTTGTTTAAAATTTCCTGCACTATCATAAAAAAACTTCCATGATATTGCCTCACATAAGGGGGCGGTCATTATTTACGGTGGGGGGGGGGGGGGGGGGGCTCGGGCTATTGGGATAGGGTATCATCATAGTTTTTGTGGCCCCCCCATAAAAACCAACAAGAATTGGCGCCCCCCCTCCCCCATTAGGAGCATGTGTAATTTTGTGGGCCCCCCACCCCCAAATATCTCTGCCCCCCCCCCCCCCGGTAAATAATGACTACCCCCTTAGTTTATATGGAATACAGAGACAACCCTGGTTTTTAATGATCAGCCTTTTTCTGTTCATATTTTTAGCCACTTAGTTGCCATGAACGCTACAAAAAATCAGTAGTTAGGGATCAAAGTGGTATGTGTGTGTTAAAATTTTTCACTGGGTATCATTTTCAGAGGAAGAGTCAGACATCAGGATGTGTCGACACAAAGTGAAACTACGCAGCACATGTCTGGATATTATCCTGAAACTAATGATTGCACACCCAACCAACAATGGCATCAATCAACAGTAAGCTACCATTTTCTCTTTGAACATAATGTGTCATCAACTGCTCCCTCAGTTGCTCTTTTCAGTTGCAGGAGCATTTTGAAACAGTCTCAGAGTTGAACTACAAGGATAATGTTTCCAAAGTGAGCAGCTTACATTGTTGTGTGCTGGGAATTGCATCAAAGAATGACCCAGCCTGCCATAGTGTATTGCCCGACTTTGCTTTCAGTACCCATGGGGCAACCCTTCCACATGACGAATTTTATATGCTTAAAACATTGACTGGGATCCAACCCAGGACTTGAGGGAAAATCCTATCTTAGATGAATCCCTTAGTGTTTGTTTATGCTAATTTATCTGATAAGGCAAGTAATTAGTTTCCTTTGTTGTCACTATGGGATGTTCTTTTTTTAATCAATCAGTGTTTACAATTAGTAGTAATATGAGATAAAAGATTCGCAGAGGAACCTTCACTATCAAGGTAGCTGTTTTCAGCATACATGTTTATGACCAAAAATGTTAAAATGTTATAAATATTGTAAAATTTTAACCGATGATTATGGAAAAGTAGTGTAATGATATTCAAAACATGTCTAAATTGGACTGTCACGTTCTAAAGATTTCTGTAGCACCATCGGTGCTTACCAGCAATAATTTGGTGCATATTTGTATGTTGCTGATACTAATGGAAAATATCTTTGTCTTTCAGTGTTTGTGATGAGATTCAGAGCATCTTGGGCTTTGATTGGCTGTTGCTGTTCATGCAAGGTCACGTACATAGTACAACTGTCATCCAAGCGATGCGGATCGTCGTGACGATGGTGGGTAGCCCCTCCACCATGCTCAAGTTCCGTGAGGGCATGCAAGGGGGAGGCTGGTTGGCTGAGACCGAGTCAGTTCTCCAGGATAAGATCGGTGCTGCTTTAGGTAGGCCATAGTCACACTTTATCAATGACAATTTTGTCCTTGAACTACATTCATACAGTTATATGGTGTCTACGGAAAGCATAAAGGAATGAAAAGAGTGTTTGGACCGGTGGAGGTTTTTCAATAGGACAATGGTAGGGCATTAAATATCTTGGGACCCAGGTATATATGATGTGATAATTATTTAGCTGGTAGGGCATTAAATATCTTGGGACCCAGGTATATATGATGTGATAATTATTTAGCTGGTAGGGCATTAAATATCTTGGGACCCAGGTATATATGATGTGATAATTATTTAGCTGGTAGGGCATTAAATATCTTGGGACCCAGGTATATATGATGTGATAATTATTTAGCTGGTAGGGCATTAAATATCTTGGGACCCAGGTATATATGATGTGATAATTATTTAGCTGGTAGGGCATTAAATATCTTGGGACCCAGGTATATATGATGTGATAATTATTTAGCTCCCACTATGCAAGTCACAAAACATAACAGCAACTTGTAATCATGAACTGACCTTTCAAAATAAATAAATACTTGTTTGTGGTCTGTAATGATAGGTGTTTTTTATGAGAAGCTAAACTAGAATAAAAATGTATCATAAGGAGTTACTGGGAATAGGTGACAGATCATTTTCCAGGGACCCGATAGTCAAATTAAAACAACTGCATGTAGCCATTTTGCTGCAGGGTAGCTACTAAATAGTATGTGATTGTGCACATACATAAATTATGTTGGACCATCAATCAAACTGCATAGTTTTGTTGCATAATTCCCATAAAAGTAGGAATGCATGGTCTGTATGACAACCGGGACATTTCTTCCTGTTTCTCAGCATCAACACATTTGTTACAGGGTTTAACGTCAACACAAGCAGCAGTAAATATTCTCGGCGAGAGATCAACACCGAAGTATGCCATTTACCAGGATTCACATCGCTCCAGTACTTACTGCCAAAACACGCAGACATTCCCCAGCTTTACTTCCTTTTGATGGCCCTGTTGCTAGGGCAACCAGTCAAGAGCCTGACTCGCACTGTCCAGGTAAGGGTCTGTCTTGCCTGCTCAAGTAGTCCAATCTCTAGAGGGATTAATATAGGGCTTGCCCTTCTTCCCAGTTGAATAATGAAATATGTTTAAACCAACTGGTCCAATTTCTGTCAGATAAAGGTGTTTTAGTGGATGGTTCAATTTGTTTCGCAGGCAAGGGAAGAAAATTGTTGGAACAAGCCGACTGAGGAACGTGTCAATCTTCATGTGGGTCATGATGAGAGAGAAGTTTTAATTCTCATTTTAACATCCCCTAAACATCTTCCACAGCAGCATATGTGAAAACACTTTGATTTCAGATTTAGTTGGAAATTTCTGAATGGACCCTTGAACACCCTTACCCCAGTTCAACAAATTTCCCTACGGTGTTTGGTAACGGTAGATGGGAGAAAAAATAACATGAAAAAGTGGTTGGTTCAGAATTTTGTACAGAAGGAGCAGGTCAATGTGAACCTGTTTGTTCCACAAGGGACCCACCCCACTCAGACTAAGGCAGCATACTTTGTGGGTTATCCCACCACCTGTATGGTGTGTTATGTGTTTGTCATTTCTGTCATTGTATTGTCTTGTGTATATAAGTATCTAATGCAGAATAAACAAACTCAAACTCAGATATTACTGTGGCAATATTAAAGAGGTAAGTATAGTCTTCAGTATGAAGAGGAAAAAATTGTGACTACACGTACAGTGAAATCTGCTTCAGAAAACAATCTGCAGTGATGATCAACTTATCTCCTGGAAGGTACAAATAGCATGAAAAGTACTGAGCAAAGTATCTTGAAAGGGGGTGTTTCAAGGCAGGTGGTTTCTCATTGGAGTGGCCTTTGAAGACGAGAACTTCTATTCTGTACCTGTCGTTGACCGAAACAATGAAAATTTTTAGTTCATAAGTTGGCCACATGGGGGAAGCACACATTGGTGTTTGGCACTGGAACAGGCTTTCACAGTTTCTGTCATGAATTTAATGCAGTCACAGGAAACCAACTTCTAGAAACCTGGACTTGCATGAGGCATGTTAAAAAGTTTCTGAAGTTGAGGATTGCCAAGCTGCTTTTCGTAGTTTCTATCACAAAATTTGAAAGTGTAAATTCAAAACTTTTTGTAATACATGCAGATGCATGGAAATTCCCCAGTATTAATTTTTTATATAATGTAACTTGCATGCCTAAAATGTCAAGTGAATCTTTCGCAATGCAAGTTGTTTCATTTTTGAGATTTTTCAAAGATTTTACATCTTTCTGTATAATTCTGCTGCTCAATATAAACTATTTCTGAAGACCATAACTTCTATTCTGTATCTAATGTCAATGTAACCTTCCCATTTCAGTTTGACCTTGATTCTGTGTGGACCTTCATCTTTGGTGTTCCAGCCAGTCAGCCAATCACACTGGCACCCAGGAAGGGCCAGAGTGACCTTTGCCCTGAGGCAGCAGTTGTTATCTTATCCATGATCAGGGCCATGCTTAACCAGGTACAGCCAATTACCAACCCTGGGTTTTGGAAACAGAAGATCACAAATAAAATTTGGGCACAGTTATTAACTAGGCAACATGTTTCATATTATATAACATCAAACTTTTTAAGTTTCTCGGGAAATATTTTTGCATATACAATGTGTGTGGCTCATTTGTGACTCCTATGGCAACTGTACAAAAGCATTTTGGCGGTAAATATAGGGTACCAAATGCTGTTTACTAAAATTTGACTTTTTTTATGGAATGGTGGCAAAATATTCACTCAAAATGTTCCTCATAAGTGTTCAATAGTTTATACTTTTATTAAAGAAAGAAAGAATTCATTAGTCAACATTTCAACAGTATTCAGCCTCAGATTTTTACTACAATTACATGCTGCACCTGAAAATGATACTATTTTGTCAATTAAGTTTGGATTGTTCTCAAGTGTATAGAACATATCACACCTACCATCCAAGTTATTGTTTGTGAGGCACTGAACATGTACTAAATTGGACAAAAAGATCATCTATATGTATGACTGATATTCAGGAAAATTCAATTTTGAATTCAACTGCAAGGGTGAAAAAGCACCACCCTGACCAATTGGAAAGTTAAAATTTTGCTGTGAAGTTCAAAATATGCTTTTGTGAATACCATCCCAGATACAAAAGCCTCTTATGTATGTGTAAAAGAAACTTGAAAGTCTTCAAAAGAAGCTGTGCTTTGTTTTGACAGTCCTGGCAGAATGAGGATGAGGGATCGTGGCTGAGAGAATACCCGGTGACACTGATGCAGTTCCTGCTCTTCCTCTACCACAACCAGGCAGACTTCGTACCCCTCTGTATGAGCGGAGACTTCCTGTGTGGCCTGGCAGCAACACTGTTTCCATACCGCATCACGTCAGAATCCAACTCCGAACTGTCATCTCCCATTGAAGAATTCAAGGTTTGTGTATCTCTGTCTTTGTCAGCAGGAGATTTACTGTATTTGAAGCTCAGAATTGGGTGAATTCTTACATAAATTCTGATTTGCTAGCCTCAATATGAAGTTTGCTGAATTACATGGTATACCAGCTGTGTACACCACCTCTAATCAGAGACTGCATCTTTTTAACCTTGCCCTTAAATGGCACTAGAGTCTGTTACTTTAACAAATAAGACCACTTTTGCAGGAAGTATGAGTGGTCTTAAACAGCAGGTGCCCCAAACTGATCAGTTTTGTAAGCTTCGTGCCACGACCATAAATTCAGCCAAGTGAATTAGGACATTCTGTTCAAAGAAAAAGCCTTGTGGGAGTCTCCATTGGACCCCTGTTGGGAGCTGGGAGGGAGGAAGGAGGGTATATTGGACAAATATTTTACAATTCGGACTTTAGGACAAAACAGTTTATATCTGTCTTGATTCACAGCATAAATTTTGTGAATAATAACAATAATAATAATAATAATAATAATAATAATAATAATAATAACAACAACAACAACAATAATAACAATAATAATAATAATAATAATAATAATAATAATAATAATAATAATAATAATAATTTATTATTATTATTATTATTATTATTATTATTATTATTGTTATTGTTATTGTTATTTTTATTATTATTGTTGTTATTATTATTATTATTATTATTATTATTATTATTATTATTATTATTATTATTGTTATTGTTATTGTTATTTTTGTTATTATTATTGTTGTTATTATTGTTATTATTATTATTATTATTATTATTATTATCATTATCATTATCATTATCATTATCATTATCATTATCATTATCATTATCATTATTATTATTATTATTATTATTATTAATAATTTTTAATAAGTCAAGAATCAACATAAAAAATATAGTAGTGTTTCCTTTTCCAAAGACATCATGCTGTGCCTCAGAGTTATGTAGGTACACAATTTTTCTGTATTGTTTTCAATTACATATTTTTAAAGCAAAGTAGTCTGAGCACACATTGAGCTTCTATGTCAGTTGTCCCTTGAAATACGCATATGTAAGTCAGGATACCATACAGTACTCCCTGTCAGAAAGGACCAGTTCTGTGTGACACTGACCACCATGAGTGATCTGTGTGGTAGTCATACAAGACGGATTTGACTGTAGAGAGCGAGGATACAAGGGACCAGATGGCTTGAGATACATGTGATGTTTATGAGGTGACTATTTTCAGGTCTGTCATTTTCCCTTTTATGTGCCTCTGTCAGGTTTCCACCTTTCTTTCACACAAGACCATTGTTGGATTGCCCGAGGGGCAGTCTGTCAGAGATGAGGCCCCTCCCCTTAGTTCTTTCTACCCTGAAACCAGCTAAAACTGGCTGGGGATACAATGTCAGCAACTTCAGCTCAAAACTTTTTTGTTCATGAGAAACAATGTGAATGATGATTGTACAACATACGTCATGACAGCATACCCAAGGTCAACAGCTGTCCCGGGAGCATGTCCAAGGTGAACAGCAGTCCTGGGAGCATGTCCAAGGTCAACAGCAGTCCTGGGAGTATGTCCAAGGTCAACAGCTGTCCTGGAGCATGTCCAAGGTCAACAGCTCTCCTGGGAGCATGTCTAAGGTCAACAGCTGTCCTGGGAGTATGTCCAAGGTCAACAGCTGTCCTGGGAGCATGTCCAAGGTCAACAGCTGTCCTGGGAGCATGTCCAAGGTCAACAGCTGTCCTGGGAGCATGTCCAAGGTCAACAGCTGTTCTTTGGGCCAGCCTGCCCCAGGGAAAATTCAGACTCAGTCTTAGTTCATTGGGGGAGGGTTTCCATTGTGTGGGAAAATTGAGAGCCATTTCAAAATTGCAGTGCCTTCAGAATAAGGTTCAACCCTCCAAAACGGTGTAGTGAGTTTGCAGATTATGAAAACCTTATACAATATCAAATTATGTGATTAACCTTAATCCTGCCCATGCCAGTTACTGATTGACCAATACATTGAGCTGGAATAAGTGCAGAAATGTTTGGAGGAAATCCCATTGAAAAGAACTGTGGTTCCAGTAGGAGTGTGTGTGGTCTAATGCTTTGCCTTACAGCTGGAAAAGGGTTGTCACACAGCACAAGAATGACACCGTGCAGAGCTGGCCTTTTGTTACTTAACCCTTTCCCCCTTCAACCTGCCAAACTTGCAGCTCATCAAACATTGTCTTCTGTGGTTGTCAGTAATTTTTATGGTTATGAAAAAGAATAATTAGAAGCAGAACTGTGGATGAGACCTGTCAAGATAGTATGCCCCAGGTCAACAGCTTTCCTTGGAATGGGTCAGACTGTTAGCACCTGACACACATCAAGGAAAGCTGTTGACTCAGTTTTAAACTCAGTGTTAATTCAAGGGGGGAAAGAGTTGAATGGAGCTCCTTTAAGGAGCAATTTTAATGAACAATTCGTGTCAACTCCCACCACATTTACAGGAAGATCCAAGCAAGAAACTTGTTCTATGTAATCCTGCAAGATCATATTTGTTCCAAAGTGCCCCTCCCAAAATGGGCAAAAATTGAACGAGTAAAATTGTGCCCCATGTCTTGGGTGTTGAAGTGTCCTTGGTTGAATTGGAATTTGTAGTGGATTGATATCGAAGATTGTTATTGATAATTTTAACACAACAGAAGTTGCCAGCACATTTTACTGGCAGACAATTATAAGGTCCAAAGTTTGCCAAGGAAAGCTTGACTTGGACAATAGTTTTTTTTAGCTCTGCTGACCAAAGGTCACAGAGCTTATGCGATCACTCATTTCTGTCCATCCTTCTGCCAGTCCGTCCTTAATATTTTTGCTTGTGAGTGCGATACAGTCCACAGTTTTGAAGATAGCCCCATATAGCTTTCAGGACTTATCAAGTGTTTGAAAATCTAGGTCGAGTTTGACATTGGTGGTACCACCTGCAGTTTATGTAATGTATGGGTCCAAATGTGACAATCTTGTGACTGCTGTAGTGTCCTTAATATGTGATAGATCTTCATGAAGTTAAGTGGGATTGTGGGGGAGGTGAAAGTCTAAGTTGCTTATGATACTAGTGGTGCCACCTATAATTTGATGGAAGTTACGAGTTAAAATGTGTTGAAAGATACCAAATCCCTTATCTCGAAAAGTAACTGAATTAGACATACCAAATTTATAGGATATATAGATCATGTCCAATGCTAATATGTTTTGTAATATCAGTGACCTTGACCCATTTTTGTAAGGCCACCAGACCTGTTTAGTTAGAAGAGGTGATTTTGTCATGGTAGGGTGCAGTTTGGACAACAAGGGCAAAGACAATTGAGCCTCCAGATCTAAATTTCACTTGAGCACATTGTGTATAAAATTCTACTGGGTGACCTACTTTTGGGGTCACCATGAACCAGCGATTGTGTGACCTTGACCTGTTTTTCAATGTCATTAAGCTCTTGTGAAAAGAACATTTAATTCAATGTCATGATAAAGAATAAGGCGAGTGATACCAAATGTACCACAAATGTGTACATGTATTGTGTGGAAGTTTGATATTGTATAATATGGCTTCAGAAAATGATGTTTTGGTGATGGTGGTCAGCAGAGCAATGGGCCCAAGGGCCTCTTGTATCTAAAAATATAATCATGCTGGTACTGCCATAAAAGATACAAACTATTTGAAACTGGAATTATAACACGTAGTAATTCTGACAAGGAGGACTTGAGTTGTAATCATCAGGCAAAGAGTTAATGCTTGCTCACCCAGGCAAAGAGTTAATGCTTGCTCACCCAGACTACATTGTGCTGGGGGAAGTCACCATTTAGAACAAGAATACAGTAACTCTGTCCACTCTAACTTTAAGGACATTGGTCAGTGGTTTAAGCATTGCCTGGTATGTGGTGCTCTATCTTCCATTAGCTGGATGAGGACTTGCCTGGCAATGCAAAAACACAGATTTCCTGCATGGTGATATTTCAATTTAAGCATTTTTAACTCTTTCAATGCCAAGTTTTGACTCTTATCAACAGCTCTCGAAATTGAAAATTCTTGAAATGATTTAAGCACACTTTGATTTTATGTGTTTCAAGCTTTTCAGTATTGTAAATTTGACTGTGAATTTGTTACATTGCAGCCTTTCCCAGGGTCAGACTCCATGGTGTTTGTCAAGTCGCCAGACAAGCCGGGCATGCCCAGTAAGTCATCTCATTATACTGCAACCATTGAGCCCAAGTCGTATATGTTCTGACACATGGCCATATTTTTTGGTGAAAAGAAAATTATTGATGTGGGTTTAGGATAGAGTGGGAGTAATAACTTACTTCCAAAGAGTAAAGCCATATTGTCAGGTGTTTTCTTGTAGGTATACTGTAAAAACTTTTGAGCATTCAAATACAGTGAAAACTCGTTATAATGACACCATTTGTTCCCTTAGAAATGTGTCAGATAACTGAAAATGTCAGTTAAATTAATCAAATGACAAAGAAATTGAACTTTTGCCATTCAAAACTTATGTCATTGTTATGAATATGTCGGATATCTGAGTGTCGTTATAATGAGGTTTCATTTTAATAGGTCATGGAAAACAAGGGAATGTGAACTCTGCTAACATATACGGATAGTATTAGGAGTGTAATTAACCTTGATGATGTAGAATATAAAATTTATAGACATGAATATGCAAAAGTAACGTTTCAGGGTAAGGCATTTCACATGTTAATGATTGTGGTGGGTCTTGAATGAATTACTCAAAATACATGCAGCTTACTATAGGTCACAGCAGGAAAACTCAATTACATATCATGTTTGAATGTAAGTGACAACAGCCATAAACCCACTTGTTACGGTTTTTTCCCAAACAAATTTTTCTGTCTGAATTCTTGGCTACCTGAGTGGGCCAAAACCATAAAAATCAGTCAAAAACTTGTCACTCAAGAGGATGTGGGTTTATAGTATTACGGGTTTTGCCTCAAGGGCTTTGAAGTGTACAGTAAACATATTATGTGCCGGCATGGGGTGGACATAGGAGATAGTGCCGTCCATCAGGGAACCAAATCTGTTTTCCCTTGAATACAAAAGAACAAACTTGGTCAAGTGTGAAATATAGCGTGACAAAAATTAACAGTTTAGAGGATGGGTGGGGGGAGTGGAGGGGTGTGAACATATTGCACATGAAGTAATGTACCCTCTGTCATATCAAGCAAACTGTGCACCACCTGTGGAGTATTTTAAATTAAAAATACAGTTTGAAATACATGGATGAAAAGCCATGCTGAGTTTTTCCAGTGCCATGAAAATGAATTGAGGGGTCATCCCTTCTTTGTTTGCCTCCTTAGCAGATTTTTTCTAGTCCCTAGGGGCCAAAAGTTTATCGCCCTCCAGAAAGTGTGTTTAGCAGGCAACTTCTTTGTTGAAAGTAGTGGGAATTACTTCCATACCATAGTGGTACAGGCCTTGGTCAGTGGTTTTTGCATTGCCTGGTAAGGCATGCTGTAGCAGCATGACTTGCCAGGCAATGCGTAAACCGCTGACTTTACACCAGGCACATTGGTACTCATAAAGAAACTCTGTTTATAAAATTTGAAAATCAGTTTTGATCTGAAATCATGGCAAATATAAAGGCCTACAGGAAAGTACAGGGAAAACAGAGACCAGTATGATATTCCTCCTTTCCATTAAATTAAGACTGAGTCAACAGCTTTCCTTAGCATGGGTTGGGCACTAAGTACCCAATCCATGCAAGGAAAGCTGTTGACCTGGGGCATGTAAGCTTGATAGGTCTCATCTACAATTCCCAGTCTAATTGTTTTTGTAAGCACTGAAGCAGGACATTTGACCACCAGCCAATTTTGGCTACTTAAAGGGGGAAAGGAGTTATTGCAACTAGTCATGTTTATCAGGATAATTGTGCCTTCAAACATACCAGGTGCATGTGAGAAAAAGAAG
The DNA here is from genome assembly GCA_964020975.1 of Hermodice carunculata. NCBI lineage: Eukaryota > Metazoa > Annelida > Polychaeta > Eunicida > Amphinomidae > Hermodice > Hermodice carunculata. The sequence goes on along the minus strand of OZ026613.1, from coordinate 90,855,328 downwards.
CAGAAAGTGATTTATATCATTTATTGTCATTATATGTCTGAAGTTTGTCAGCCTTGCAGGTTAGAAACAAAATATAAATACACATTGTGCAAAAAACATGAAATAAATAGCAGGTATGTATACTTAGGTGTAATGCACAGATTTCTGTCTACACTAGACCCTGTTTTTCCATCCATCCAAAATCCCAGGAAGGGTAACAAAAATTACAAGTTTTGTAAAGTTTGTCACTGTGCTTTGTGACCTCTTTAGAAATAAAAAGTAACTTTGCAGTATATTGTCATACAAGTACTGCGGCGACACCTATCACAATGTTAGAAACTGCAAACAGCTGACATCTGTTTTAGGACAAATGTCAGCCATTGAGTGGTGAGGCAGAGACTGCAGCCAGCAACTTGCCCTAAAAACTCTACCCACTACATACCAAGACAATCTGCTGACTGGACTTTCTTCTATTCTCTTTTACTGCAGTTGTGCTGGCACTGGATTTAAAAGTGTTTTGACGAGGAATTTGAATATGGAATTCATTCTAATAATTCAGATGATCACAAATACTTTGTGATCAGTGCTAAAAGAATTAGCATAAAATGCACATTGTTGAAGGTGGCAGAAGGGTTAACAAGTATCTTCATTCCATTTATATACCACTATAAAACCATACATTTTCAAATTCTTGACATTTCAAATGTTATACCAAAATAGAGCTGGTATGAGTATAATGCATAGGACTTGATCTGAATTAAAGTGCTCCTTGCATGAAATTTTCATCACGGACCATATGCATCTATCTTCATACAGCTTTGTCAAAACTTTGTCCAATCACTCCCAACTTTATCAAGCTCAGTGTTTAGCGCAGAAGGGGCTTTTTGCTTTTGTTTTTTGTATGGGAGCTCAACATTAAAACTGAAAGTGCCTTCTGATTTTTTTTTCAAATGTCAAACTCTAAAGAGTGACAAATTAAAAATAAATGGTATTTCTCAAAATTCAGAAAATACTTCCCAGACATAGGTGCAAGGTTTTGCAAAGCAGTATAATTATGCATTTATGTACTGTATTTTCTTAGATATGGTGAACAAATAAAATTTTACATTAGGTTCACTCAAACATTTTACTCCATACAAATTATGAAACCAACACATGCTTACGGGATAACTGAAAAAAATGTATATATATATAGACATATATATATATATATATTATTATATATATATATATATATATATATATATAGTGTCACTGAAATACAAGAGGCTTTGAAAGTCTAGAAAGCTGACTCTGCAGGCCAAACTGTTGGGCCACCTTAAGTCTAGAAATTAATATAATACAGTGGTCCCCCGCTTATAATGCCACCCCAAATGCAGTCGAAAAGTGGCCTTATAAGAGGGGTGGCCTCTTGAGGGGGAGAATATAATGGAAATACCATACTTTCTGCACAATAATGCTGGCCTTTCAAGAGGGTGGCCTCTGGTGAGAAGGGCCTTATAAGAGAGGGACCACTGTATATCAATGGATGGATGGCCATTTTGTCTTGCACCATATGGTTTACCTGAATGAGCTTTTGAAATGGCACATTTTAGTAGCCATGGTAACATAACATAGCTGCATATACCATGTCAACATCTCGTGAAACATAACTGTCAGGTTTTTGTATTAAGTTTCAGATATGAATTGTTGTTTTCAATGCATGTAATGACAGATCATCATCAATGTCATCATTATATCCATGCCCAGTGTCATCACACTGTTCCTTTGAATTAGGTTTTATCATATCAGGAATTTCATCACTAAGGTCAAGGTTAGCCAGAACACCATTTTCATGGGATTCTGGCTGTTTTGGCACAGGCTGAGATTCCTCATATCCATTACCTGTGAAGTGGTGTCCTTTGTGATCAGGAGCAGTCAGATCCCTGTGAGGGCTGCGCCTGTCCTCAGGGCCTGATACACCATTGCTACAAACTCCATTTTTCTGGTATACTACACTGTTGTCAGTCTTTTCCAACTGTAAAGGACTGGTATCTTTCAAACTTGCAGGTGTATCTGAGTTAATAGGATCTATTTCAGGTTCCTGTGCTTCGGTAATGTCAGTGAGAGACTTCACATTGTCATTGTGGTTTGTATCCACACTGACATCAGCACTGCCAGGGGGCGCTGACTTCTCCTCACTGGCCATTGCTTCCTCACTTGACGAGCTGGATGTTTCAGATATTGAGACAGAATCCAAGCTATTGCACTCAATGAAACTTTCATCACCACCAGTTTGGGTAACTGGTGTTATATCAGTGTGGCCTCTCTCCTGGGTAACTGGTGTTATATCAGTGTGGCCTCTCTCCTGGGTAACTGGTGTTATATCAGTGTGGCCTCTCTCCTGGGTAACTGGTGTTATATCAGTGTGGCCTCTCTCCTGGTTAACTGGTGTCATATCAATGTGGCTTTTCTCCATTTCAACATCAGTTGTATCATAACATGCTGTGGAATCAGGTTGACCCATTAAATTGTCTTTTACTGTTGGATCTTGAAAGGCTATTGGTGGGACAAGAGAATAATGATTGTCAGTAGGTTCATCTGATGATACTTGAAGTGTGGGTTCCATACAATCAAGAGTCTTTTCTTCTAGATGATTTGAGTGTGGGTAGGAGATAGGATTGGCAGTACTTACAGGCAGGTTAATTGGTTCGTCTGCACTGAGAGCTGATGCACTGCTTACATCTGATGTAGAATGTCTTTGTTCCTGCACATCGCTAGCAGGATCTGTTGAGGCATTATCAATATTAAACTCATCAGGTTTATCAGTAGTAGTATTTATACTTGATAATACATCTGTAGTTAGACTTCCTATACAGGGTGGGACTGAATCACCATCAGGTATAGGTGTGTCAAAAAAAGTAGTTTCAGCTTCGTCGCTATGATTGCTTGAGTCTACATCAGGAAGCACCAGAGCTGCATCAGTATTTGTTAATTCTAAATCATCTGTGGAACTTTTGCCAGATTCCTCAATAGTAATTTCACTTTCCTGTAAACTAGAGACCCCTAGTGGGGAGAAATCACTGGACACATTGTTGTCCTCCAATTTGCCAGTGTGTTCAGTGTCAGCATTTTCTTGTGTCATAAAACTGAAACTTACCAGTTTGTCTTTGTCAGAATAGTTATCATAACTGTTATTGGGAGCAGCAGTTTCAGATTCTGGGATGGTTTCCAGATCTGGCTGAAAGCTTTTACATTTACTTGATCTTCGACTGCTCGTCTCAGTCTTGGCAGAGGGCGAGTGCTCTTCAGCAATTTCTGAGTACCACTGGTCATCAAAGAGGAAGACTGGCTGATTGGGGTCACTGTAAAGACGAGCCTTGCCTCTACTGACTGGATTGTTATCCATGTCCTTTGGGACACTCCAGGACCTGTATCGTCTTTGCCGGAGACCCACAAACAAAATAGTTACACTGACAAGCAAAACGGACAGTAAAATGCAGCCAGCAATAATGCCAGCTCTTTGAGATGGGGTAAAATATGAAGGTAGTGGAGCTACTGTTGTTTGGACTCCAGCATTTGTCGTTATTTTTACAACAGGTGGCGCTGTTGTTGCAGCATCTGATGTGTACATAAAAGTTGCACGAGTTGGTTGTTTGGCATAGCATGTTGTGATCAGCTCGTCCCATACTGTGGAAAATTTTTCATATGATAAATTTTCACATGCAGCACCACTGGCAGTTGATTGAAGATCTTTCGAAGAATTTTTTAACCATGTTAAAAATTCTACCATCTGACAGTCACACTTCCAAGGATTTTCCCCCAAATTTACAGATACCAGGTTAGGCAAATTACTTAGTAATTCACCTGGGAGATTTTGTAGTTGATTTCTTGCAAGCCGTACCACTCTGAGCATAACTAAACCATTAAATGCAAAGGTGTCTATATCAGTTAGCAAATTCTGGTGCAAAAACAAGAGTTGAAGCTTAGGGAGACCACGAAAAGTGTTGTTGACTAAGATTGTTAATCTGTTTTTGCTCAGTTGGAGTCGTACAAGGGACAACAATCCTTCAAATTGTCCAGGCTGAAGTTGTGACAGCAGATTACCCTGCATGTCCAGTTCTCGGAGCATTGTGAGATTCTGGAAGGTCCCAGATGCCAGGGCTGTCAGTTTGTTGTTCCTCAAAATAAGTATTGTGAGTTTCGGTAAATATTGAAACAGTCGGGAGGTCAATGTTGATATGTTGTTACTCGCCAAGTTGAGGACCTGTAATTGACTTAAACCTTGGAATGTATCAGGCTCCAGCATTTGAAGACCACTGTTTCTAAAGTCGAGCTTTTCCAGTTTGATCAGGTCTTTGAAAAGTCCATTTGTCAAAGTGGTGACATTACATTGAAACACAAGACTGACGAGCTGATCGAGTCCCTGAAATGCATTCCTTTCTAGCTGTAGTGGAAGTTGTAAAGTCAGAGTTTGTAGACCAGACACACCCACAAATGTGTTATTTGCAAGGGAGCTGAGACTACTGGTAACAGCGCCAGGAAAACTTTCTTTGATTTCAAGTTTTCTCAAGCTGGTCAAATTTAAAAAGACCCCAGACTCAAGTTTAATACTTTGGTTTACACAAATAATAATTAGAGACTGTAGCTTGGGAAGTTTTGGAAATGTAGCAGGTCCCAAGGTGATGATGTCAGGAGAAACGAGTGAGGTTTTGAGCGAGGTCACAGTTGAAGGTAACTGGGACAGTTCCATTAACGAATTGACAGAGCAGTCTGTGATATTACTTCCAGGATAAAATTCAGTGGTACAAGACATTGGTGCCACATATGAGGTCTTGAGAATCAGTAGGCTGAGGATACCCAGTATAATCCGTGACATGATAAATCCGTAAATGATTGCCATCTTTGATTGTATCACTTATGAGCTATAGCCGTGATAGTTTCCACACAAGAGTCAACACACTTTGAAATTCACATCATGAAAAAAAAATAATAACAAGATAGATAGATTTTGCCAGTAAAATCACCAGACACATAAACTGCAGCATAAAAATATATCCGATTGGTTAATCTCTTGGTGTGACACCTTCTTCAATTATCACTCAGTGCATAAAAGTAACAGTTGCTGAAATTTTTAAGTCCATCCATCCAGCACAGACACTTCATGTCAAGTGACTGTAATGAGTATGTCCTCCATTTCAAATGAAAGTGACTGGGAGTGGAGTTTGGTTCTCCAGTTGTCCTTCCGTAATGAGATTGCCTGTGATTTCTGTCTCTCAGTAAGTTGTGTTGGTTTGTCGGGAACACGCCCGTGTTGAGGAAGAGCTGGCCCCACTTTGAACACACCCTTTCCGTCCATTCAACAAAGAGTCATGAAGGATTTCCTGAAGGGCACACCCTGGTCCACATCCCAGGCGTTTGCTGTCACACCATTCCTGGTTCTCCCTGCCCTTGGGACTTTTTTTCCAATAAGCAGTGAGGAGTTTGGTGGTACGGTGTGCCTGGCTGCCTGGCAGACTTATTTTTACCTGACTATTGTTAGAGCTGGAATGCACTGTGCCAACGTAATGAATGACTTGTGCACCTGACCCTCTTTATGAAAAGGGCAGGTTCTCAGTGGTAGAGTTTGCCAAAGGAGTGAAGGCAGTGGAGTGTGTCATACATTCCATGGCATCCGGGCATGGGGGTGTCCAGACGTGTTGTCAGGGGAATAAGGGGCATGCTTCAATAGCTTTAAGTCTCACTTGAGTAAGACCAACTTGTGTTGTTTCTAAAATATGACACGTTCATAGTTTTATGCCGTGAAATGCAAAGATCTTTGCAAGGTTTTTAAGGTAAATCTTGCATCAAACTGAAATCCAGGTCAAGAACATTTCCCCAGGTGTGTTGGGTCCTGCATGGTCACCAACTATGCAGAGAAAAAAAAATGTTGACTCGGGCTTTTCTTTGAAGAAGAGATGAGTTAAGTTTTGAGTTTTTTGACCAGGAAGGGGGCAGCAGGGGACACTGAAAATATTACTGTAAACCACCAGACATAGTACAGTAGCGTTGGAAATATTACTAGCTATCACTGGACACATTCCAGTGACACTGGAAATATCATATATACCACCAGACACATGACAGTGATGTTGGAAATATCACCATGTACCACTGACACATTTCAACTGTAAATATCAATGTGTACCACCATCCATGATCCAGGGTTTCCCTGGTTTTTTGCTGGCTTATCATACTTAATCAGACTGGCACTCACAGTCTTTTCTTGTTCACTTAAAAAGGAACCTGCACAAAGAAGATTATAGATCAAACATGCCTCAATCAAAATGATTATCATCACCATAAGCGCATGAATTTTCAAATGGACAAATTTTTGTGGTTTTTATTACCCCGGGGCCTTTTGGGCCAGTGGGTATTGCCGTCGCCCAGTCTGCCTGTCTCCCTAGTGGATACTTTAACTTTTGAGCAAATTAAGCTACCACCATGAAACTTGCACTGTGGAAGTATTTCATTGAAAGCTCAAATGACTTCAACATTCAGTACCTTGACCAATTTTCAAGGTCACTAGGAGGTCAAGACGTTGGGGGTCAAGGGATCTTAAGAGCAATCGCCCGTTATATTTTTTAGATTTGCTGATGCCTCTTATTTGCTATTCTAGACCATGTTCATATTAATTTGTTGAATTATTTTTTGACTGCTGCCTTTATTTTCACAGTTTTGTGCCCTTAGCAAAAAGCTACAGCAAAATGAAACATGTTGACAACATACAATGTGCTTAATTTGGTGTATGTTTCGCAGGAAATTGAAAAGGGACTGTTAGAGAATGTGGATCATGCCATTTAGCCCTCACAAAAGCAGCAGCTCAGTTAACTCTTTCAAGTCCAATTTTCATTTATTCAACAATTTTTCGTTGGGGCACCAAGGAAAAGTTTGATCATGTCTTTGAAAAGTCAGACTTTTGTGGGAGTGAAGTAGAACATATTTGATGTCGTCACGAGAACAGATCAGAGTGTAATAAATTACAAAAAACTTCACCAATCAGTAAGCAGATGAAACTTCAGGGCTTTTTCCGTCTGGTTTAAGATATTTTGGAAAGTACTATTTTGGTCAAAAATTTCTTGTTGTATCACATAGAAACTCAGATATTTGGGGGCTTAATTTTCTGTTTTTTTTAATTTCAAATATTTTTTCAAACTCGTCATGCACTTGGCTGATCACTGCAATGGCACAGAACTACCACCCACGGGAGGCTATCAGAACTACCTCTCTGAGTGCCACGTTTAGGATTGAGTCAACAGCTTTCCTCAATGTGGTTTGAGTACAATGTGCCCATAGAATGTAACAGCACACTTCTGACCTGGACTGTTGTATTGTGTTTAATGTACAAGTATGCTTGTACTTGAATGAAGGGTCTTTTTACAAGGTGCCTGAATTTAGCACCCTAATCATAATTCATACCAGTTTGTTGTAAGTACAGTCAAACCTCCCTATACCGAACACCCTTGGGACCAAAAAAATGTGTTCGGTATAGTGAAGTGTTTGGTATAGGGAGGTCTGATAACATTGAAAGTATATATTTGGGACCAAGAAATGGTGTTCAGTATAGAGAGGTGTTTGGTATACGGAGGTATTCGGTAAGATAGGTTTTACTATAGTTCAATTTAAGTTGGCACTGAAAGAGTGAAAGTGTCGTGCAAATATTGTACATGTATATACAAGAGATATGGCTTACTTCATTTGTACTTAAGCCTTGACTGACAACAGTTTCGTATATCGATATTGTCTCTTGAAATTATTCCTCACATTTTACAAGTACAAGGAGACTCGGAAGAAATTTAGTTTTATTTAAGTATGTACTTTTAGAGATTGCATCACATTCCACCAGTTGCCATCCCAATAAGTAACCCTGTCGTGACTGTTTGAACTTTCGCTGACTGTGTTTGGGTATTTACTATTCAACGAGATCTCAAGAAATTGTTGACCTAGGCCATTCTTCTCCGATCTGAGTGTCCCATCCACGATCTCAGTGAAAATAGTTGCTGTGAAGTGTGAAGTGAAGTAAAACCACTGAAGCAGGTAACGCCCAGTTGTTTTGAGGCAGGGCAAGAGGGAAGGTCTACTGACATCCTCATTTCTCTGTAAAATTACCTGACCCATTTCACCTTCTAGGTGACAAAAGTAGCCGTCAAGAGTGGGACATGTGTTAGAACACTTTATGGAAGGTAGTCTGTGCCAAGATGATTACGGAAGGCATGTTGCATAACTTATGGTATTTCATAATTAGTCCTCATGGACTTAGAAAAGGTCGTAGTTTCCAGTAACACGCACACACTGGTACGTATCCACTGTATGTGACTGTGACCATCCCATCTGAACTCTTGGACTGCTATTCACAACAGACGGTGTGTCCATCTGAATGATTATAATGACTCCAGAATGTTTGTAGTCCAAGAGAGAGAGAGAGAGAAAAGAAAATTGGTCCAGGCTGACGGCTCTCTTGATGCATATTGTGCCCAAATATGCCAAGGAAAGCTGTAAACTCAGGCTCCAACATGGCACTGAAAGGGTTAAACTAACTGGATTATCCTACAGCATGTGATCTCTCACCATGACACTGAAAGAGTTAAACAAACTGTAACATCCCCCAGCAGGCGATTTCTCACCATGGCATTGAAAGGGTTAAACTAACTATATTATTCCCTAGTAGGTGATTTCTCACCATGGCACTGAAAGGGTTAAACTAACTATATTATTCCCTAGTAGGTGATTTCTCACCATGGCACTGAAAGGGTTAAACTAACTGTATTATCCCCTAGTAGGTGATTTCTCACCATGGCACTGAAAGGGTTAAACTAACTGTATTACATGTATCCCCTAGTAGGTGATTTCTCACCATGGCACTGAAAGGGTTAAACAAACTGTATTATCCCCTAGTAGGTGATTTCTCACCATGGCACTGAAAGGGTTAAACTAACTGTATTACATGTATCCCCTAGTAGGTGATTTCTCACCATGTCACTGAAAGAGTTAAACTAACTGGATCATCCTACAGCAGGCCATCTTTCATCATGGGTTCAGTTTTTGACCAACAGACTGCTGTGTCCAAAAATAAAGTGGCCCCATAACAGGTGTACCATCACACCAAATGACAACAGTGTCACAGCAGAGACCACAGTAGACAGGTCAAAGTTCACAGAATGTAGCAAACAAACACATTGCCAGCAAACAGTGCTCTTTGGCTGTAGGGGAATACTTAACATTTTTCAAAAATTAGGGAAAAAACGAGTAAGTAGTTGTGTTTATTTAAAGCTTTTTGAAACAATGAATTATACCTTTGGGCTATACTGACCCAACTCTCATCTGCAGTAACCACATCTTTTTGTAGTTTCCAAAAAAAATTGTTAAACAATAAATTTTCTTGAAAAGGAATTATGCATGAATTTGATTTGCTGTTTGAGTGAATGTTGTAAAGAGGATCCAAATGTGTGCAAAGACTGCACCAAAGTCAATAATTCTCTTTAATGTATACAGCACGACCCCAAAAAAAGCTTGTGTGAACTTTTCTTCTCAGTGGGAAATGTCAAGAGAAAATGCACTCAGGAATTGCCCTGTGTTATTTGAGGTCATGATAAAGGGTGATCTCTATTTGAACACGTCATAAATAAAAGTTCATTTCTGTCTGCATGACATACATACTTACAGTGGAGAACTATAGATATATGTACTGTATATGTAGATATGGAAAATCACGTCTGACAAGAATCCTACAATTCAAAAACCGGTCATGCCCACCACAAGACCCAGTCTTCAGTGCCACTGATCTTGCCTTGTATTTTTATTGCAGATTAGCAGAAAGCAGTAAACATTTTGTATAAGAGACCAGGCATGATGTGAGATTGACTAATAGAATGATCAGCTGTTGATCACCATATCGTAGCATTGTACTTTTTACCAATACCCTCCTTTAACACCACCCCCCCCAAAGATAATCTGACTGATCAAATGAGGAATTATGGTAAAAGTTGAGATGCATCCTTTCAAAGTCAGAGTATATATACAATGTATACCTGTATATCTAAATTAGGAGCATAAGATCAGAGCAGGAATGGTATTCAGTCATGAAAGTTATTTGTGGGTACTATTATTTCATTTTTGCACATCTGAAAAGAACTACCCAATATTTTTACTAATCTGCAGAAACACCTTATATGTATATATGGGGAGAGAGAGTTTATTTTATTTTTTTGAAATCTATGTTCCATTGATATGTCTCTACATGTACTTGTGTCTGAAATAAACTATACACACACACACACACACACATATGTGCATAGATTTTAGGCTTCTCAGCCATCAGATACTTGCCAGGCATTTGTATCTGCAAAAACAAACCAACTACTTTGTCCTCCATAGCATTAGCCAGACTCACGGCTGCTTTCTCTTGTGGCCATTCATTGCACATCAGGAACAATAGTAACCTGGGGGGGGGGGGGGGGGGGGGTCCTGTGGAGCCAACTATGGGAGCAAAAAGTCACTTTCTCTCATTTAAAATGATTTGACCTGTCATCTGCATTGGTTACAAAACCAATCAAGTACAGTCAACTTTCAGCATTAATTGATCATTTTGCCTGCAGCATTAAGCCAAGTTGAAGGCTTCAGTTTTGCACCAGAAAAAAGAGTTAAAGTATCAGGAGAACATGGTTGAAAAGACAAGAGATCAACAGACTCCCTGACACAAAAGACATGCACTTAGAGTTTATTCTGTGATGCTTCAGTGCACTTGTTCAGGAAATACAAGTAACTTTTCATACCTATATGTAGGACTAACTTAACCGGGAAAGTAGAGCGTTTTATTTACAATGGATAATAACATTATATATATGTCTGATTTTACTTTTTGTGGAAACTGTTCAACTGTTTTGACCCACTTGTGACCTCAGCTTGGGGTCATTTTTTTTCGCTGACAATATGGAGCAGAGATGTTTCACACTTGAATGAAAGAAAATAGGTTATTTGCATTCTCACAATGTTGTTTGTTTACCACTTCTGTCATTCCACCTGCTTATAAAAGCAAGACACATACTACTTTGCTTTCACTCCAGAAGGCCAATAAATGGGAAGATATGTCCTTAGGTTTTTTTGTATATTTTATAGTCAGTGATTGGGTTACATGGTACCATGTCATGCTTCAGTGCATGGCAGCTGGAGTATGATTGGCAGGCAATGCATTACAGCTGACTTCAGACATATTGCTACATCATTTTGACCTCTTTTTAGTGTAGAACGGTCGCGTGCATGCCCTACTTTCGCGCTGACCACTTTTTCATGCGTGCGCACCTAGGATGTTGATTTATTGTCTGCTGCGGTATTTGTGGTTGATTGCCGTTTCGACACAACACTGTCACTTCTTTTATGTGAAATGGTAGAGAATACTGTGGACTACACACACATGGGATAAAAATAAAACAACACTCTTGCAATTGCCTGGCCGTAAATTCTGCACTCGCGTACCCGTGGAGCGGAAGGATACACTCGATGGCCCGCTTGCGGCAGGCTGCATCTCATGTACATGTATTCTGTTCCATGGGTACGCTCGTGCCATGCAGAATTTATGGCCAGGCACTCACACTCGTGTAGTTTTATTATTGTTATATGATACAAATCATATTTATTGATTTCATGCCATGATTTCCGACTCTGTTGCCAGGCAACAGTGACAATCAGCCGCCATGATACAGACATACAGGTGGAATCTCATGAGGTTACGGATATTTTTGGCAATAAAGATACTTATTCCAGACACATGATGACTTCTTGTAACAAGCTCAATGTTGTGCTTGAAGAACATTACTGACTTTTCAGAGAGTTTATTTTATCCAAGTTTCTAGTTTGGCAAGAGCATCATATTTTGCCATATTTGATACAGGAATCTGCCCGTACATTATGGGTACTTCTTTGTTGAATGACACGGCCAAAACAGCACCACAGCCAATATGAATGCCCCGTAGTCCCTTGATGTCATCTTAAGTTTTTTATATGTAAGTTGGAGTCTGCATCTTTTCCAGCCTCTGGGCAGAGGAACACTACAGGATGTTAGCCCAGGAAACGTGAACACTTCATGATGCTCTCTTTATGTATAAATGTTACACTTGTAAGTCTTATTCTCGAGACTTCAAAGGCTAGCTTGGTTGTGCATAACATCTTTGCTCTGTTTCTGTCTTTATTTATGCTAATGAAACTGATGAGGAGAGTCATTTTCCCAGTCAGGGAACATTTGGCTACTGTGATGTGCATGGTGCACAATCAAAATCCAGATTCCAGTCAGAGGCGGGTCATTATATGCCTTACTAGTGTAACTGGCTATCGGTGATACCACAGTGGCACAGGGAACTAAGTCTTGAATATAAAATACAGGTACACATTTTTGTTCTTAACTTTAAAGGGGCATCACCAGTATGATTGATCATTGTTTTTTTTTTTTTTATTCTTTACTTATTTATTATTTTATTTTGTTTTGTTGGGAATGTATAGACATCTTGCTACTTCAGAGAAAGGCCTTGCTCAAGAAAGTGTACTCAGAAATCACAAAAGTAATTAACATGACCACAACTTTTGTCATGAACAGCACTGGAAGAGATAGTAAAGGAGACTGTCATTGGTGTATTAACATAGGAGACTGTCACTGGTGTGTTAATGTAGGAGAGTGTCATTGGTGTGTTAATGTGGGAGGGTGTCAGTGGTGTATTAATGTAGGAGACTGGTGTGTTAATGTAGGAGACAGTCAGTGGTGTATTAATGTAGGAGGCTGTTACTGGTATAATAATGTAGTGGTGTGTTAATGTAGAAGGCTGTCACTGGTGTGTTAATGTAGGAGGTTGTCAGTGGTGTGTTAATATAGGAGGCTGTCAGTGATGGCTGTCACTGGTGTGTTAATGTAGGAGGCTGTCAGTGGTGTGTTAGTGTAGGAGGTCAGTGGTGTGTTAATGTAGGAGGCTATCACTGGTGTATTGATATAGGAGGCTGTCATTGGTGTGTTAATGTAGGAGGCTGTCAGTGGTGTACTAAGGTAGGAGGCTGTCATTGGTGTGTTAATGTAGGAGGCTGTCAGTGGTGCACTAAGGTAGGAGGCTGTCATTGGTGTGTTAATGTAGGAGGCTGTCAGTGGTGCACTAAGGTAGGAGGCTGTCAGTGGTGTGTTAATGTAGGAGGCTGTCAGTGGTGTACTAAGGTAGGAGGCTGTCATTGGTGTGTTAATGTAGGAGGCTGTCAGTGGTGTACTAAGGTAGGAGGCTGTCAGTGGTGCACTAAGGTAGGAGGCTGTCAGTGGTGTGTTAATGTAGGAGGCTGTCAGTGGTGTATTAATGTAGAAGGCTGTCAGTGGTACATTAATAGAGGAGACTCACTGGCATGAAAGAGGAAGATATGGAATTGTGGTCAACATCACAACCTGCTTCCTCAGAAAATTACCAAGCAATATGAAGACAGTGGCTGATACAAGGGAGATGAGAATGTGCAGAAGTCATATGGCAGCTCCCTGCACAGTGCATCATGGGTATGGTGGACTATACATGTAGGAGGCACTGTGCATCAGTCTTTAAAAGGAACTCTTTCTGATAATGGTCCTGTCTGCTGGGTGCATGTACAGCATCCCCCCTGTGACTGGGTCACCCCAGGGATATTAGCAATGTGGTCTTATTAGAAGGGTGAAGAAAACAGACCATTTACATAGATCATTCACAGGCTGACTGTTCCCAGCAAAGTAAACTGTACAGAGTTTTCTTCTCAGAGTAGCATGCAAATATGGGCTGGTTCACACATGGTCATGTGATCATTGAAACAGGTACAGGTGCCTGTATTGCCGAAATTTGTGAAAGCAAAAAAAAAAAGAAAGAAAGAAAGAAAGAAAGAAAGAAAGAAAGAAAGAAAGAAAGAAAGAAAGAAAGAAAGAAAGAAAGAAAGAAAGAAAGAAAGAAAGAAAGAAAGAAAGAAAGAAAGAAAGAAAGAAAGAAAGAAAGAAAGAAAGAAAGAAAGAAAGAAAGAAAGAAAGAAAGAAAGAAAGAAAGAAAGAAAGAAAGAAAGAAAGAAAGAAAGAAAGAAAGAAAGAAAGAAAGAAAGAAAGAAAGAAAATAAAACCAACTGTTTCTCATGCAGGATAAGAACAGATTTCTTTTCGTTCATGACATGAATGGAATTTGTGTACCTGCATGAACATACAGTGATCTGTGGAGAGTGTGTACCATGGTGTTAATGTCAGTGACATTGCATTAATATTGTCAGTGTGCCAAACCAGGCCACTGTGTGCAAAGTAAAAGCTGTCCTTATCCGTATAAAAATGTTGGGACTTAGATGTTGCTAAATATAACTACCAGAAAGCTTGTTAGCAGTAGATCAACATTGAGGATAAATGATTGGTAGCTGCATTTTGGTCATATTTGAGGTTCCATATGGACAAATCAACGTCATCATTGTCATTATTCAAAATTATGTAAAAGACATGAAACTGTTTTTGCATAAATACTGGTAAAAATATAAGATATTTCCATTAATTTAGGTTTTAATTGGTCATAAAAGAGGGGCATTTATGTAAGACAGGGCTGAGACAAGGAAGATGGTTTGGGGAAAAGTTGAAAATCACAAAAATGACAAAAATGACAAAACTTACCCTCATCTCAGGACAGGAGCACCAAGATAATATGTTACAGTATTATATTCTTATTAAGTAATAAAAACATGTGATATAGCTCTGTGAGTTCTTGAGGGACCAGGGCTCACCAATTTGATGTCCCCATTCCCAGGACAATAAACGTCAATCAAAGCAAGTAAACGTTTGAGAACAGGTAGCCAGGAGGCAGTCAGGTATGCTGCTTTTACAAATAGACACAGACAGTGACTGGACTGACTGTGGAGGATAGAGACATTGGATTGTCCTATCTTTTGTGGTTCAAAACTACACAGAAGATGTGGCACTGTTGCTCCAGTCAGAAAAGAGGCTAAGTAAAATATCAAAAGAACTTGTCCTTGGAACCAGATCCAAAAAAGAAAATGATGACTCAGAAGGGGGGGGGGCATATAAAAAGTAGGCACGGTCCAGAGACTCAGATGGTGTGTGAAATTGAAGAAAAAGTTAATTTTTAACATTACAATATATATCTTTTCACCATTGACATCTGTACCCATTTCAAAACCCCTTCCACCATGACTTCTCTGTTTGTTTTATGTGACAACATCAGCACTTCAGAGTAAAACGTAGAAATACCAGTTATAACTTCAGTTAAAAAGGGTGCTTCACAACTGAAATTAGCCCATCATGGAGATGTTTATCACAAATCGAACATTGTAAAGTGTACATGTTGTTCACAGTGAATGATCCCATATAGATACTGAGATGCTAACCACCTAATTTTTGTGTATTTTTTGTAGCCGTGCTTAGTAACCATCCTGCCCGCAAGTTTGTCATGGACTTCTTACGTATGATCGTGGTGGATTCCCTGTCCCTGCCGCAGTCCAGCAAAAGTCCTCCAGTCATTGATCTGCTCCTGGAGGTAACTAAGATTTTCTGCAGAGAACCAGAGGATTCAAAAATAATAAAACAAAAATTAAATAACATCAAAAAATTAAAATTTAAGAAATTTTGTTGCCCGTGAAATTTGCCTAATACCAGACACCATTAAAAGGTCAGTTTTTAACCATTTCCTGGTCAGAAAAAGACCAGTCAATAGGTTTCCTCAGCATGGAGTATGTGCTTATCCTATGCTGCAGAAAGTATTGATGTGGTGTGTGCCATTATGATACATGTAGGTCCTATCTACTGTTTTTAGCAACAAGTGCTTGTATTTACAGGAAATTAAGTGAAAGCATCATAGCAGACACTAATTTACATCAAGTGCTTTTGGGTGATTTGAGCAGGAGCTTTGAAGTGAGTCACTCTGATGGCTCTTCTGTGAAGTATGTTCCGTGACAAGTGCATACATGTACCATGTTAACCCCTAAAGCACTGATGTGAGACTGAGTCAACAGCTTTCCTCCGGGCACTTTGCACGCAAAGTGTTCTGAGGAAAGCTGTTGACTAAGACTACTTTTGCTTTAGACTAGGTTTGCTGGTATTTGAATGAAAGGTATCTTCATGAGGAATTTAAATCTTTTAACCATTATACATTTAAAGGTAATAAGAAAATGACTATAGCAATGATTAGCACTTAAAGGGTTAAAGCATGGCTTATTTTTAGGAAGTTATGTATTTATTGCATGGGGGCATTGAAGTTACGTGATGGTACCTGTTATTTAAGACCATATTAGCTCCCTTTAAAATTGCCACTTGCTGCAGGTGATCTTCAAATGCAAAAGTACTGTTGTCATATGTTCTTCAAAAAGTGGTCAAAAGGTTTTTGGCCTTTCTTGAGAGGCAGTCTTCAAGCCAAGTGCCACTCCATAAAGTGATGATTTGGTTTTCATAGAGCCTGTTTTTATTTTTTTATTTAATTTTTTTTTTTTAAATATGACACAAGGGTTAAAGAAAGCTTTTTGTAAACATCATTGTAGGCATCCCCAGAACATGCAACCAGGAGTCAAGGACGGGAGTTCCAGACAGAGATTCTAAAGAGCCTGATGGACCATCTCCTGGCTGCTGATGCGTTGCTAGGGGAACAGGCTGCATTGCCCATAGCGACAGGAGGCAGTTACACACACATGGCCCACAATGTATTCTACTTCACCAGTCGAGTGGTGGACAAATTATGGCAAGGTATGTGTTAGATGTGGTACAGTTTGGAACCTTGTGGTAAGCCCACACAGATGTATTTGAGGCAATGCTACACACAGTACTATCCTTTTGTGGTGCCCCGGATCCCTAAGTGCCCCTCATTGTTTTATGTTTCTTTGGGGTTTTTCTTTTTGTTTTTTTGTTTTGTTTTGTTTGTTTTTGCTTTTTTTTTTTGTAACCCCTTAATTACTTAAAATAATATGTTCAAATTTGTTATCACTAGTAATGCAAAAATAGTGTCATGATATTCAAAACTTCGGTGACAATTTGAGTCTCACATTCTGAAAACTTTGTGAATGCCTTTTGGCCTGAGTAAGAATAATACAGAGTAAGCCTTTCAGTATAAATGCAAAGGTTTTAAGTATTACATAATTTATATTGACTATTGCAGGAGTGTACATAGGAGAAGCCAAGGAAGTGTTTGAGTTTATCAGCAACTTGATAGCCCAGGCCAAAAGGAAAGGTAAGTGCTGCCACCTGGTGGACCCCACTACAACCTCATATTCCTCTTTTCATGTACTTGTGGATTGATATATTTGATTGAAATTTCATGAAACTCATTAATGTAGAGCAATCAGTAAGTCAATAATTATTTAGTTTATACTCAAATTTAATGTACCTGAGAAAACTTGATCTGTTTTGTCTAAAAGTTTTCAGAAACTCCATTAAGATTAAAGCTCCACATTATGCATGTACTCACGTTCAGAGAACAAATTTGTTCCTTCGAAAAATAAATAACAACATTTTGGGAGTGATTCTTTTGTTGTTTTTTTTCAAGAAAAGTTAAAAAAACAATATATATATAGACAGACTTGCTCTCATTTGCAAAGGAAAATCAGCTCTATTTTATCTGTAGAGAAAACATGGTTCCCTAAATTACATACATCTTGTATAAATTGCTCAGAGTGTCGGTGATATTGATTTAATTTTATCTTTCCTTGAAACAGTGTCTTACTTTTCTTTTTACATTCTTGAAAAGAAAAATGCAGGAAATCATTGGAGCATTTTTGGTTGAGTGAAACTTTCCTTTGATAATTTTTATGAATTGCATGTATTGGGACATGGACATATTCCATCTGACAGTTTGAAAAATGTTTGTCGTGTTTTTGACATGACAGCTTCTGGAGTGTCACTGGACAATATCTACAAATGCCTGAACCGTACCATCCTGTACCAGTTGTCCAGACCCATGTACAGTGTGGCCGATCAGACCAATGTACTCGAGGCCCTGCATAAGCTTACAAACAACCGCACTCTGGTGTTTGGACCTGGCAACTTTGATCAGGAGTTCATTGGCTGCCTTTGTTATTGTTTGCTGCAACTGACTGAGGATCCAAGTAATATTAGGTTTGTGTCTTTCTTACCTCCTCTGTAAAAGAATGGCTGAACAAAGATTCTGGGGGTAGCAAGTGTTGCATTTATAAAACAAATGCAATGTTAGAGTCATGGAGTTAAGGAGTTGCCAGTTACCATGGGAAAATACATGTGATGATGTATATGTTGATGAAAATATACTGAATAATGCTTGTGAAATAAAAGAGCTGCCCCCCCCCCCCTTCCAGTTTATCAGAGTTTTGAATTGATGCATTGGTACACACTGTATGAGAACAGTATTATATCCCCCCAAAAAAGTATTATAACACAACTACATGTATATTCACCATATGTACAGAAATAAAGATTAGAACCAATAAAGTGACTGTAATAACTCCAGTTGTGAGGCAACAATTTTTAATGTTCTATGTACTCTCTTATCAACAACAAGTCTTCAGAATCTGGCATACTTGTATGCAAAAACAAAGAAAGAAATGAAAAGTATCATCATTCTCTGAAGATCTGCACAGCCAGTCTTGTGCACATTATAGTATTTGATCTGTCTTATTTTTTTTAATCCAGTGACCCACCTGCACTTAGGAAAACCGTGTGGCATGTGAATGACTCTGACTCTGACTCTGACATGAACAGAAGCTCAGAAAGCAGAGGCCCCACAGAAGGAATCAAACTGGTGGCAAACGCATCCAAGAGAGTATGGGAGGAGCTTTATGTTCATAAGAAACCAGTAAGTTACCCGGTGTATGGGAGGAGCTTTATGTTCATAAGAAACCAGTAAGTTACCCAGTGTATGGGAGGAGCTATATATTCATAAGAAACCAGTAAGTTACCCAGTGTATGGGAGGAGCTATATATTCATAAGAAACCAGTAAGTTACCCAGTGTATGGGAGGAGCTATTCATTCATAAGAAACCAGTACGTTACTGAGCGTATGGGAGGAGCTATTCATTCATAAGAAACCAGTAAGTTACCTTGATATGGAAGGAGCTATTTATTCATAAGAAACCAGTAAGTTACCCTTTATATGGGAGGAGCTATACATTCATAAGAAACCAGTAAGTTACCTTTTATATGGAAGGAGCAATATATTCATAAGAAACCTTTTATGTTGTAGGCCTACTGTGTATGTGAGAAGCTTTATGTTCATATGAAATCTATTTTTAGTAGTCAATGGGATGTTCATAAGTTCTTTTTTTCCTTATAAGTTCAGCATGAACTGATGAATTCTATTGCATATGGGAGTAGGTATATGTTAAGAAAATTTGAAGTTGTTTTTATTTTTTTTCATTTTTTTTTTAAAATTTGATGTGAACAGTAGCCATGGGCCATAGAAGAGCGAGGCAGTTTTGTTCAGCATAGTAATCCTTTGTAAAAAAAAGAAAAAAAAATATTGGGTAGTGAGATCATTGTGTAAGATGGAAAACATCTTTTACAAATTTTGTTTCTGGCTTTGTTGCAGGGTACCTACTGAATTGTCTTTGAATAATTATTTATTCAATTGAAAAAAAAAATAAATAAATAAAAGGTGAAATCCACAAATAAATCTGTTAACAGAATATATTCAATATTTGCATCTGTTACAGTATTTTGAACTTATTTCATATAAGTGTATATTGTTTGACAGATTCACAGACAAAAAATACACGTATTTTTCAGGCTATTGAAGAGATCTTCAAGGTAATACTCAATACAACAGACCCAGCTGCTTCACCCAGGATCAGCACGCCTGATCTGGACTCGGTCAGGTAATCATAAATTATTGTCTTGCAAAGTAGGAAGGTCAGAAAGGCCTGTTTTACCTTGCCTTGAGCAGGCAGTTCAGTTAATCTACCTCACAACAGACAGCTGCATAACAAGACAGGCTAAGCTGCTGCAACTTTGGCCTTAGTTCACAGATGTTTATAATGTGTATTTTATTATCGTATTGATCGTAAACATTCAGATCAATGTACAAAACTAGTTGAACCAAGTACCATCTTTAATTTTAGTAGTCCAGATGCACTGAACGACTTTTCTATTGGATTACCCGTTTTATCTTCAGGTCCCTGATACAGGAACCAGCATGCAAGGTGTGGGTAACATATTTTGAGAATGAACGAAAATGTACCTACAGCTTGTCAGAAAAGATACAGTCTCAGCTACAGTCGGTGAGTCCTTGCTTTCAACAGATTCTTGTAAGATCAGAATAATGTGAGTTTGTGCTGAGGAGAAGGACACTGTGCATGCTACTTCTGTTTCTTTTGTGGATTTCCAGTTACTTAACCTTGTGTATTATAAGATGGTTCTAGCTGGTTAACTCATTCCACCCTAATGACACCTTTTCCCGCCAATATCTAAATGTTGTCTGCGAATTGTATTTTACTATTTTAGGGATTATTTTTCAAAATTTTGGATGAAATTTGCATGGAAGATCATTCCAAATTATATGCCCATGGTCAACAGCTTTCCTTGGGGCACTCTGGGTGCATTTGTGCCCAGAGTGCCCCTAGGAAAGCTGTTGACTCGGTCTTCTATCATGGTGGAATGAGCTCATTATTGCCTGCTAAAGAGACCAAGCACTCTGTTATTTACACCACTGCAATTGCAAAAGAAAACAAAAGAAGGAGATTGGTCTGTTCAGAAGGCAAGTTTGACACATCAACAGGGCCCTTAAAGTTTCTAATGATCCACACGCTTTTATAAATATGTAATAAAACACTGAATTTTGTATTCTGTGAAAAATTTATAATAAAGATACACAAGAGAGCATATTGTCAGGGTTCTCACATACCTGCCAACTTGTAAGACTGTCTTACAATGTACAGCTTTCAGGTCGATTATCATGGAAAATTTATAAGTTTTTTTTCTTCTTCTCAGCAATTTATGCTTTCAAGCACTGAATATAGGTATACATGTAACACAATAAAATGAACAAATTATAGCAAAATGCTTGCCAATGATAGTGTTGTGACACCTATAGAATTTCACAATGGAGTTTCTTGCAAAACCGATTCCATTTTGATTTATTCATGAAGCAAAAATCCTGTAGATACAGTTTAAGACATTTCTCAACAAACTTTATTTAGGACACATAAAAAATATCCAAGAAAAACTCATCGTCAGTTGGAAATAACTTTCATAAAGTGTAAAATGAATATTATACACTTACTCAGCCAGTTTCATACATTTTGGGGTCATATTGTACACTTTTTTCCTGTTTAAGGTTGGCAAGTCTGTTCACCCTTTGTACGATAAACTGGGATTTTTATCTTTAACTTTTGTGAAACTTATTACACAACTTGTACATAAGTGGCCTTCATGTTTTCCAAAGATCGTTACATAACACATGCTCTTACAGAGCGACCATTTTTATTAGCAGCATCATACATCACATAGGCATGGTCAGCTGAGCAGTGGGATGTTACAGTCCTTTTGTCTTTGCAGAAGTTACAGAAAGTAGGTCATGGAGTTCTTCGACTGGCATCCAGGAAACAGAAAAAAGAGATGCCAGTGCGTGTGTCCCCGGCTTCAGTTCAGGTCAGTGAACGTATTCCACATGTACGTAGACTCGGGGAAAAGACGTAGTTATCGGTACTCCCAATATTTACAATGTTCAGCAATGGTACCATTATATTAACCCCTTTCTGGTCAGAGTATGATTGAGTTAATAGCTGTTTTTGGTACAGGTTGGAAGCAATGTGCCCAACCCATGCCAAGGAAAGATGTGGACCTGAGGCAGTTCCATCTGGATAGGTGTTCTCTACAAATCTCAGCAAAATGTTTTCTATTAACAGGAAATGTTAGTTTTAGGATGACAGCAGACAACAACATACATCTTTTGGGCGATTCGAGCAGGAAAGTGTTTAGTTCTAAATATAGGTTTTTCAAGGAGCAGGAGAAATTTGAAATGTCAGACGTGGCTGAATTCCTCCTAGAAAATAACTGCATTTACACATTCTTGGGAAAGCTAAGGCAAAAATTATGGTGTCAAAGCATAGCACTGTGACCAAACATAGTAGTACAGGTTATCTCAAATTGCTAGACTTCCTTTTTTGTAAGTGCTAGGTTTTGGAGAGAACCAAAAGCTTCCCTCATTGTGTGTACAAAGAATGGTGAGGAAAGCTGTTGACCTGAGACATGAATGCCAACATGACTTTTGTGATGATTAGAAGACAAAGGGTTACATATGATTAGGAGTGGCTGGTTACAGGTCTTGCACAAAGGAGAGATATATGCACTGCTATGGTCAAGATTTCTTTCATCTGCCAGCTCCACGTACATCAGAACAATAATCATATCTGACTTACAGCAACTAATATAGGGCAGAAAAGACAAGTCTGCACATATTTACCCAGGACTATTTCTAAATTGAGAGCTGGTGCTCTCTAATATAAAAAAACATTGTGCTGAGATTAAGAAAGTCTTTTTCATTGTTGATGTATGGATAAGTTTTCTTGATTAATACACCAAGAGAGAGCTGTCAGTCCTCACTGTTCCCATTGACTGATTCATTTAAATTATTTAATATGCAAGTACTTGTCACTAACAAAATTTTCCTGACATTTTTAACATAGATATTGCACTGTGGGGAAAAAAGAATGATTGCATGTCAGATGATGATCAAGTTTGCATGTGTAATGTCAGTTTCCATGGTTACAGGATAGCAACAGTTCGACGTTAACCCATGTGTCAATAGTGAAGGACCTAGTCAACATACAGTACCAACAGTATCTGCAGGTCAGTATCCATATCCAATGCATGAGGTTAGGGGTCAAGGTCACCTGGACACTGACATACTCATGGTGCATAAACAGTAAAGATGTGATGTGCTACAGTAACAAGAGCTTGAAGTTTTTTTTTTGTTTTGGTTGAATACTGATTAGGAAGATAGTGAGGTGACCTGAAGGGGTGAAACCAGGTGCTAACAATCATCGTATTTTTCCATGACCTGCAGAGCACACATGCGACCCCTGACCCCATTCCCTCAGTGTTTATTTGTGCATTGATAAAAAAAGATAAAGCGGTGAATGACCCATAGAGTATCTCTGACAGTGATTTTACTCTCCTCCCTTTAAATTTTTTTAGCAGCATTTATAAAATAGGAGTACTGTAACAATAAAGGCCATATTGTAGAAAGAGATGTTTTAGGTCATATTGCTGATTGCAGGCATACCAACACATGGAGAGATACCTGCTTGACGAGTGGAGTCAGACAGAGAGTGAGCTGATGAGGGAGCGAGGATTGTGGGGACCTCCAGTGGGCTCGGAGCTGGATAAATGGAAGCTTGACATGACAGAAGGTCAGGGAAGTTCATTTGACCAAAAAAAAATAAAATAAATAATAACATAACATAAAAATAAAATAAATAAATCACTTTGGAGTAATTGTATTCTTTAGAAATTACCTACTAAAAATATTAAACCAAAAATATATTATGCACTTTGTGGAATATCAGTGCTGGGACAGTTGAAAGTAGAAAACATTCTGACTCCTGAAAGAAGAGACAGTGTATGAGGGATGTTAATGATGAAAACTGTAAATGCCCACAGCACAGATATGCCTTCATGTCTTACCACCACTATGTTGAGATTTTCTGTGTAGAAATAAATAAGAGTACCCATGCTTGTGACAAACCTTTAAATCTCAGAACAATAGCTATGAATTTTATAGACATATTTAAGAAGTTTAGATATTTTATTCGCTGTGGGACCCAAATATCACAGATAAACAGGTACACTAATGAGGTCTACAATGACCAGGGTCTGACTTAACAGTGCATTTACTGTTGTACCACTTGGGTCACAGAAACCACAAGACCCTCCACTGCAAGCATGACTCCTTTTATCAGTAATTATCATAAGTGAGCACATAAGACTTGGACAGTTTTAAGCATGCTGGAACCTTCATGTCAGTGTTGAGGACACCAAGGGATAATCACATCAGTAAAAATCATAGAGGTTTACATCATTTCCATTACATTTCTGTGTCACTTAATATCAAAATCTTGTCATTCACATCACTAAAGGGGCAGTTTGGAGTAAGAAAACGTATTGGGATCATAATTTGTCTTTCTTTTCTGTGAACAGGGCCATGCAGAATGAGAAAAAAGATGCTGCGCAATGAGATGTTTTATATCCAGTACCCATTTAGACCAGACACAGATCCAGATGTATGTATTCAAGATGATTAAATCTGCTCTTGTTGTTTCACTGGTGCACTTAAATTGGAGTTACAGTGCTTAAACATAAAATGAAAACTCGCTCTTTCAGTGAGATTTCTGCTACATTTTGCTTTTGGTAGCGTTAGTATTAAGTACATGTATGGGCAGATTTGTATATTACATCGTGCATAGCTTGGAATGTTTAATGGGGTTGTTAAAAAGTTGAAAAAAATGGAAGTATTAATACACACCTTAAGGTTATAGGTGGTCATATGCATAAATCTTTCCAGGTAAAAATGATACAGTTAAAAGCTTTCCTTGTGCAGGTTTGCCACATTGCACCCAAGCCATGCCAAGGAAAGCTGTTGACTTGGGGCATGCTAATATAATGATTAAGATTATATACAATTCTGAACCAAAATGTTTTCTCTGAATAACAAATTTCTAAGTAAAACTTTGAAGCAGACAATAATTACATCTGAACAGTTTGAGCAGGAAATACTAAGAGGTCTACAAGGCTTACAGACTCCCTCTTGACACCTTTCTTGGGAGTGACTCGAAGTAAAACTTATTTTCTACAATTTTGCATTTAATTACTTAAAAAAGGTGATCAGATTGTTTCATGAAAATTTAAATTGCCAAGATGTTACAGGATGCATGTTTTATGATAAAGAACTCATGGGATAAATATATGCGTGGAGTATTTGAATAATAGAGGGCAGCACTGGCCTAGAGGAATGACCTGACCTCCAAACCAATCAAATATTTCAGGGTGGGTCAGGTGATTACTCTTCAGCAGCACTGCCTTCTAGTAATCTGTGCTTCCAAGTTTACATCACTGTGAGACAGAAGATCAGTTTTAGAGCTTTCAAACTTACCTTTCATTGACCTCCATTTTGAATGTGACCAGAGACCAGTCAAGTACAAGGTGGCCATTAGCCAGGACAGCAAGAAGCACTTTGAGAGGTACCGGGCTCACAGTCTGGTGGGAGATGAAAACCTCCCACCAGTCAGTCTGGGAGATGACACAGACCAAGTCACAGATGTGGACAACTCCGAAGATCGGCTCTTTGAAAGTAAGTTGCAGAGAAAATTAAGCTAAAAGGCTGAAAAATTCACACTCTGGGTCTGGGAGGTTGTTGTACATGGTATTACGACCTGGCAATACTGTGTTCCCATTGGTTGATTCTTGGTTACGGGCTAACTTCATGATAGAAACTGTAATTGACAGTTTAATGTGTATTATTGTTACCCTAACATTAATCTCATTTGTAACAGTGGTTTTGTTATTTTCCGAGGGTTACTCCTGTGGAATGGTTGTACAATGTACTTGTGAAACACTCTGTGAGCACCATGACATGCTCAGTTTTAAAGAGAAATTAAAAGCTGTATTTTTCAAACATAAGTTTGGTGTATAACTGTGTTGCAGTCCCTTCTTTGAACACACCCAGTCTGTTGCCTGGGTTGGCACGCCCATCAAGTCGAGCTTCAGCAATTGAAATGGAGGAAGACATGGATCTGGAGGGCTCCACCTCCACTGACATAAGTCTTCAGGACAACCAAGAGGGTAACACTGACAATCAGTCAGTGCTCCGCCTACTGGAGGAGGATGAAAAGGTAACCATGGTAACAGAACTGAGATCTTTCACTGGCAGCCAGTCAGTGTTCCGGCCACTGGAGGAAGATGACAAAGTATTTTTGGTAGCATAACTAAGATCTAACATGAATCACAGACAAGTTGTCAATTCAGGAAACAGACTGAGACTGATTTTCTCAAGAACCCTTGGCAGATTTTGGTGATTTCAGCTATGAATGCTTGTGTACTCTGCATGTTGACAAATGAGGGTCACAACTGTCTCTCATTTAATATTCACACCTTTAGCTTTGCATTCTTGGTCTGTAGATTAGTTTTGTCTGTTAAATGTGTAAAATGAGATGTTAATGCTAACCATGAGTGGACCAAGTGTATCAAGTCTGGGGGGGAAAACATATATTGCTTTCGCTCAATTTTTTGTTTGAAACTTTTTCATGGAAATATAATTACCACAGCTGTCATGACCAGTTCATGTACTTTGTACTTCACATTGTGCGTCTGTTTTATAGATAGGTCACATGTTCCGCTGCGCTCGTATACAAGGTCTGGACACCACGGAGGGCCTGCTGCTGTTTGGCAGAGAACATTTCTACGTTGTTGATGGCTTCACCATACTTAAGAGTAAGGAGATTGCAGAGATAGACAGTTTGCCCTCTGAGTAAGTGTACTTTGGGATGTCATTTAACATATCCCCACAAAGAGTGACTTTGTTAATTTCCAATGTAGCATTTACTTGCTAAACAAGATTCCAGTAGAATATTGGAGAAAGAGAATGAAAGGAAACTGAAGTGTATCATGGTCTGGTCATTAATAATGTGAAGGAAGAATATAAAGTAAACACATGGAAAGTGATATTATACATGGCTTTAACCTTTAGGGACCCAAACACTGACTTGCATTTTTTTTTTTTTTTTTTTTTTTTTTTTTGCCGATTAAAATGACCAGAAAGAAGCTGTTGCTGCAGCTGTCATTTACTTCCCATTTGGACTAATCTTGGTGTTTATATTTTTGCTGTGGAAAACCTTGCATGCCAAGAGTCAACATCTTTCAGTCAACAAGGAAAGTTGTTCAGTCAATCCTGCACACAAGTAAACTGTCCAAATGTGTGCACTGTAGTTTAGATATCACTGATGACTTGTTTAGGAACAGTTGAAAATTATTGATTGATTTGATCAGATGAAATGGACATCAGCATCATTCATACATGTACCGTATGCTGTCTGTTGTAGCTTACATGAGCCTATCATACCCAAGACTTCCAAAGGAACCAGCACCTCCCAGAAAAGAATGTAAGCTTATCTGTGTGTGCAGATAAATATATATAACACATACAGCAGTATCTGCTGGAAAGATCCCCTCATGTGAGAAACTGCTTGCCTTTTAGAGACAGCTACATGTATTTAAAAACACTTCAAGATCATAGTTCTTTGTTAAATTTATCCACAGTATAAGACCATTTTGCTTGCAATAGGGTCACTGTCGTAAACAGCAAGGAACCTTGTAATATTATCTTGTTGATCATGTCGCTAAATATAGAGACATTGAAAAAGCTGCTTCAGGATTTCGGTCAGGCATACCAGGGACGTGTTACACGTCCCTGGGCATACCAAGCTGAGTATACAAGAGATCCATATTTTGGTCCTTTCCAGCAAGACCAGAATTTTCTTGATCTACATGTACTCAAACTAAATATCTTTAGAAGCATATTAAGCAGATACTGTATAAGGGGAAATATTCCCCAGTGGAAAGTTTCCCAACTTTGTAGAGAATGAATATTTTGTGGCTTTTATTTTCCTGATTCATAATCTGAAAACATGTTACTCTTTGTCGTCATGTATAACTAGCTGTCACTGTCAAAAATTCCCTAGTTTTTATTTTCCAGAATGGTTTTATTGAGGAAAATTCTGAAAATTAAATACCATGGGAATATTTCCACTTATACAGTACATATAGAGAAACTGCATGTTCATGTATGTCTATATTCATGTCAGAGGAAACTTTATCTGAGGTTTTTCTATGTTAGTGAAATGGTACTTTTACAGCAGTTTATATGTGATGCTTCTTCTCTTTCTAGGTGCAGTAAATTTACCTATGAAGACATCCGAGAAGTTCACAAGAGACGCTACTTGCTTCAACCTATTGCCTTAGAAGTCTTTTCCGCAGATGGTAGAAATTTTCTCCTTGCATTCCCTCGCAAAATCAGGAACAAAATTTATACCAAGTAAGTGTTGTACATGCAACAAGGTGCTACCCATTTTAAGTGCCCCTGCTCTCTCACTTACCCCGTATCTATTTTCTGAATGTGAAAATTGTCATGCAAAGAAACAAAAAGCTTAATATTTCCATTAGTATGTTGATTCATCCATAATATTCCATATATGAGTCTACAGTTGAGGCTGACCTAAGTTATGGAATGGTTTTTCAGAGTATGACTGTACTGTTAGATGCACAAGTTCTATTTTAGTTCTGTATACTTGGTGTTATGTGAATTGCTACTACCATGGCATGTCAAAAGTGTAAAATTATTAAAATAATATAGAATAAATCTCCTATCAGTCCCATACATACCCCTTGGCCACCATGACTCCTCCATACCTATCAAGACATACTTGCAGTGCTAATGCCTGGATGCTATATGCTAAAGCTAGAAGAAGGGCTTCTAGACCCACACAGGATCGGCATTTTGCATATATGTTTTGAGTTACACTAAGATTAGTTGGTAGGCTCAATTTTGGTTACTATGAATGCCAACCATACACAAGTACAGTGTTGCCAACCTGCGAAACTTAAAATCTGGGAGATAAAAACTAAAATTAAGGGAGATTAATATGAAATATAGAAGGGAAATATTGATGACATTCCGGGAGGTGACTCAAAATTGTCAAAAATCCACACTTTTTCAAGAATTTTCAGCATAAAATTTTGGGAGTCTCCCGGGAAATCTGTTAGGGTTGGCAACACTGCAAGTATATTAGGTTTAATGTTTGTGTACAGTGTATGTTATCGACTTAACTTTACTTACAGACTGAAGCCCATGCGGTACTATGAGAAATGACCCAATGCCATTAATGTTCTTTGTACCAGCAGAATAATATAGGAAATTAGTCAACAGCTGTCCTCTGCAGTCTGTACCCAGAGTGTCGCAAAGAAAGTTGGTCACTCAGTCCCCACAAGGTTAAAGATTGCCCTCCACAAGTCAGTTTAGATGAGAACAGGTGGAGATTTAGTTTTCAGCAGGGATGTTAGCATTGAAGTTAACCAGATTTGTTAAAATGTTAAATTTGAACAGCAAAATCTCCATTTTGTGGTAAAGTATATATTTCATGTCACTTTGTTTTCCAGATTTTTGTCTGTAGCTACAGCTATCACAGACAATGCACAACAGTCCGTCTCCGGCCAAAAACAGAATGCTAAGGTGGAACCAGGGTAAGACCAACACTCCCTGTACACTAACCTTGAGCAGCCAAATTCCATTGTAGTAGCATGCAACTTAGTCCCATTGAAAATTGGTAGACATTGTTCAGTTTTGTAAATGTTGCCTGCTTCATTTTCTCCCCATCGTGAATGATACGGATAATTAGTCGACAGCTTTCTTCACTGCACTCAGGACAGTATGGGCCCAGAGGGTCTCAAAGAAAAGTGGTCAACTCCGTCGTGAGTACCCAGCAAGTTCAATAAATTATTGCTCTTTATATATTATTTAACAACTGAATGTAACTCTGGAAAAGTGGATGAGAGCTACATGTAATTCCATAGTAAATAGCAGATAAATTTGTGTAGTAGATAGACTATTTTCCTGGTTTCTCACCGTGAAAGAGAGTTCAGCTGAGTGATACTACATATATGTATATGTCTGTGGGAGTCAGACTTGCATACTGCTTGCAGGATTAAATATTGAAAGAAAATACAAGAAGTCTAACCATGTGCTACTACTTTTGACACATTCTTGGAAGTTCTGATAGCTCCATCAAGCAGACATTACTGACCAGCAAAAATTGAACCCTTGTGGTAGCACTGCAGTTCACCCAGGGGCTTTGAAGCCTTGGAAAATGACAAGGAATTAACTCATTCCATACTATGGTGACAGGCCTTAGTCAGTGGTTCTGGCACTGCCTGGCAAGTCATGCTGCAGCTGCCCTTGCGGCAGCTGCAGCATTACTTGCCAGGCAGTGCCAGAACCAGTGACTTAAGACTTTAGGCATGTTGGTACTTGAATGAAAGATCTTTTCCTGAAGAATATAAATATGCAATTGTCGTCTTAAATCTAGGTAAATATACAGAAAAATCAGGGACTGGTATAGAATGAGTTAACTTCCATGGCTTTGGCATTACAGGTGCCACATCTATAAAGCACCAACACTAGTAGAAAAGCAAGAGGTTAGGGTTTTCTCTCACCTGCCCTGATCCACATACACAGACTGAATGTTACTGTCCATGGATGATGAGTTAAAATTTTATGTATGCAATTTTTTCCAGAACTGGTTTGATCAGCAGCCTGATTGGGGAGAAGTCAGTAACTCAGAGATGGGAGGTGAGACTACCTACTTTGACAGTAACTTCCTGCATATTTCTTTGGTTCTGATATTCTGTGATAGAGTCTCTGAACACCAGTGTATCTGTAATATTGTATTATGCCTAGTCTGAAAACAAATAAAAGCTTTATATCCATGTTGTTAAAAAGATTTTACATTATATAATGGTAATTCTGTCTCTTTCAAAAAATTGTGTCTTCTACAAAGGAGGTTTATGATTAATCTATCTGTGTCTAAATTTTTAAGTAGAAAAGCTTTTAATTTATTATCTCGGACCCTTTGAACAGTACATGTTGTTGTTTCCTTGTACATGTAATGTGTTTTCAGTGAAAAATACAAACAATCATTTATGTTATGTTGCAATGTGGATTTTTCAGTCCATTGTGATTTACATATACATTTATATAACTTTGGTTTTGTGTTTTGTTTTTACCAGAGAGGGGAAATCAGCAACTTTGAGTACCTGATGTGTCTCAATACCTTAGCTGGTCGCTCATACAATGATCTCATGCAGTATCCAGTCTTCCCTTGGATTGTGGCAGACTATGATTCTGGGGTAGGTCATCCTGTTTAAATATTGAACAATAGCTCCAACATTTTTTTTATGAAATTATGCTAATTTGAGGGACTGAAGTTCAAATGTTCAGTCTCATTAAAACTGAAAAATAGAGATTGACTGTTGATGTTATTGTCTATTGCATATTTAATAAATTTGAACAAAAGTCAAAGCATTTTAAATAGTGCTATTCAGGGGCAGTTTAAGTTTTACTGTTCAAATTCTTCAAGAAGTTTATGAATAATTGTAAATTTAACAATTAAATAAATTTAACAAGTGATTTGGAGTTCATATTTTATTGCATTAAACTTTGATATTTAGTGTGAACCTTTCTTTACCCTCACAGGAACTGGATCTCAATGACCCTGTAACATTCCGAGACCTGGGCAAGCCTATGGGTGCACAAACCCCAAATCGCCTGAAACAGTTTAGAAAAAGGTATACGGACTGGGATGATCCACAGGGTGAGTTTCAACTTAACTCTTTCAGTGCCAGGCACAACAAAAGCTGTGCTCATCTGAATTACTTTAATTTGAATGTTGCATATGGAAGGTTAATGTTTTCAGCACATCGTGCAGATTTAACAGAAAAAGGAACCTTGTGACCTTTTAACATATAATCCCTTAAGACCACTCCCTATTAAGATAGTTTCAGTCCTGTATGTGGTCTCTATAGGGAGATAGTTTCAGTCCTGTATGTGGTCTCTATAGGGAAATTCCACCATAACATTCTGTTGTATTACCGTAATGTGCACTGAGTTCAGTGGAGACCAATCATGAGTTATTAGTGGGTATTATTATACCTTCTCTTCCAGGTGAGACCCCTCCTTATCACTATGGAACACATTACTCTTCGGCCATGATTGTGGCATCCTATCTAGTCAGAATGGAACCCTTCACATCACATTTTCTTAGGTTGCAGGTAAGTATGACGTTGTAATACATGTAATTTGTTTTTACCCCATTCATACAGATGTGATTGCCTTATTACACCACCATAGCAGCATTGTTTGTTTAACCCTGAAGGACCCAGCGCTGATGTGTGATGGGGAGTTGAAAAAGTTGAGAACACTTGAAATGCATAATGTGACACATAATTTTTTCTCAAGTTTCTCAAATTTTTGTTTTTTTGAAAATTGATTTTATTTTTTATTATTTTTTTTATTAATATTATTTTTATCTGTGGCAAAGCCACAGATATTACAATCAGTTTTTGTGGCCATCT
This sequence comes from Hermodice carunculata, assembly GCA_964020975.1. NCBI lineage: Eukaryota > Metazoa > Annelida > Polychaeta > Eunicida > Amphinomidae > Hermodice > Hermodice carunculata. The sequence goes on along the minus strand of OZ026613.1, from coordinate 90,823,233 downwards.
TTGTTTACGTGTTGCTTAGCAATGCCAAAAAAAATTCGGGATACCCAAGTTTCTGAACGGGAATTTTAGGTTTAAGGCCCAATTGTTGAGGTTGCGGGTCTGAAGAGCTTGAAAAGAATCATTTGTAAGTCCTCAATTAATTCAATTTAGTTGAAAACTTGATGCGAAGTTGATATATGGGTCAAGGGCCGCTCTCAGAAGTCTGAAAATATCCACTTGTTGCTCATTAGGGGATCGTTTCACCCGAAAAAACGCGCCTCTGTGTCGCGAAGAAAGTTTAGCTGCGGGTCGTTTGTTAATTTTTTGGGGTACATCTTTTAATAAGAGGCTTTTTCTTTTCTGTGTGTACACAAGTGTTCTAATATAAGTGCGTAATTATCCAGCCTTGATGCCAGTACAACCCTGCCACCGGAGACAAAGGAACTTTCCCAAGACCAAGCTATATAACCCGTGGGCGTGGTGAATGCAGTCAGAATTACACGCGTGCGCACATTGCTCCACGTGTTGGTCGACGTTCCGCTGGTGTTTACATCGGCCGTAACGAAAGAAAGTGCGTAATAATATTGACTTTTGGTTAAATTTTTGGGTACAGCTTTTTATGAGAGGCTATTTCGTATTTGTGTTTACACACGACTTCTAAGAGAAGTGCGTAATTGCCCGACCTAGGTGCGAGTACGACCGTGACATCGGAGAGGAGGGAACAAGTCCAAGCGATCACCTGTTGGGTGTTGCGTGTGAAGTTCAGTCGTGTGTCACTTTGGAAAACAATCGCATTTTAGCATTACCGCAAGGCCTTTGTGTACCAATATTTGCTGGTATACGAAAAAAAAATATATATAACTTTGCTTTTAGCCAAGTTTACAGTTTCAAGGCAGACTTTGTTCGAAAACTTCGGCACATGTTTCCGCAATACAGAACGGGAAACGAGATTGCACGTCTCTGAAAGCTGAATGAATTAACCCAGTTTACACATCCGGGTATACAAATGGAGATGTTCGGTCATCTGTTTGCACGAGGACGAATCTGGGGATGGTTGTGTCGAACTCTTTGGATTGCATAGACAAGAAAGAAAGACCACTGTCCGCATAGAATGACAGAATCTGTTGTATTCTATCTAGCAGCGGATAGAGTGTTGAAACGATCGCAATTTCACCGCAACCCAAATGAGGCCCCAACATACGGGATGCAAAGCGAGAGACGATCAATATTTTCTGCGTGCCATGGGGCTCCCTTTGGGATGTAATAAATTAAATCAATTTAATGGAATTGAAATAAAAAGTACTTGTACATAAGAATATTTGAGCCCCCCCCCCATGTCAAAAGATTGTGAAATTAACCGCTGAATTATAGCACTGCAGGCTTTAGATATTATATTGAATTTGTAAAGAAAATTAACACATTTCTCCATTTACTACTCTGGCAGATTGCCATATTGACATGCACAACACAAGTTCCAACATGTATCATTTTTCATCTTTCACAGTCTTTTACCCACCACACTTCATCCAACGAGGAAAGGATGCCAGACAAAGACATATTTGAAGCGATTCTGTAATATGTATGAAGTATGAAAGTTTAGTTTTATTTAATTAAAATGCAATGGAAGCCGACACTCGAACATATACTTTTAAATCAATCAACCAATACAATATACAAATTGCAATATATTTAAAAAGATTGAAAGCTAATTGCCTCCGTGAAAATAATGTTTGCATCATCAAAAAGATGCAGCGCCAGTGTAATGCTTGTCAAGAATAACATTTGTTTATAATTTTCAAGAATTTGTCAAAAAACATTAAATAATTTTTGGAATTCAATAGAATGTTGATGTCAGATAACTCAACTTAAGTACATCAAATCACATTGTGATTCAGAGATTCACAGTTTATAAATTTTTTTTTAAAAAATCCCTACCTACCTACCTACTCTACTTGTGTGCTTCGCTGCATGAGGAAACACGACATTTGTTTTAGGCCTCACCAACGCTATTTGCCTGTCCAGGACTCCGCAGAATAGAAGTGCTAATATCTTGTAACGTTACAGTCTTGTATTGAAGTTCCTGAATAAAGTTACCACCTGTAACATGGCTTTTTGACTCACAGTCGCTTTTTGGCTCAGCTGACCTGCCAGTCAGGCTGAGATATTAGAAGACTTCAGTCATCCATGGCTTCTCTCTGTCCATTCACAATTCACCTTTTTTTACTTCTTCTCCAAAATGGCCAGCCAGATTCACTTCAAATTTGGTGGCTATGTACCTTGGGTGGGTCTCTACGTACTTTATTCAAATGGTCATGCTCCAGTGATTTTTAGCTCTGCTGACTTGTCAGTCAGTTGATCTTATCTTATTCACATTTTCGACTTCCTTTCGGAAACCGCCAGATCCACTTCAAACTTGGGGAACTTGGGGGGGGGGGTGCCTTGGGGGGTGTTTACAAAGTTTGTTCAAATGGTGACGGTCTAGTGATTTTTGGATTTTTTAATGAATTTTTTTGTCCCTTTTTGGGGCAAATCTTAAAAAATCTTATTTTCCGAAATCGCTCACCCAATTGCTTTGATATCACTAAGAAACACTCCCTGGGACTCCTGGTTCTTAATTTGTTCACCAGGTGGCGCTGCATTTTTTTTATGAATTTTTGTGTTGCAGATATTTTCGACTTGTTCTCTAGAACCGTTGCTGAGATTAAGCTGAAACATGGTGGATATGTTCCTTGTAGAAGGGTCAAACAAAGTTGTTCACTATTTGGGACTGCTGAGGATTCCTGATGTTTAACAATTTTTTCAATTCGGCTCTTTTTCGGTAAATGCACCTTTCCTATTGATAACTATGTAAGTCAATGGGCATTGTATTGCCAATTTACATTTTCAACTTCTACTCCAAAACCGTCTTCCAGATTTACTTCAAACTTGGTGGGGATATACCTTGGTCGGGTGTCTACCAGGTTTGTTCCAATGGTCATGTTCCAATGATTTTTCGATTTTTTAATGATTTTTTTTTTCAAAAATTTTTACAAAAGTTTTAATAGGAAAGTTTAACCTGGGAATTTCTTGTAATGGTTATAACTTAAATAATTTTGGCCAGATTTACTTCAAACTTGGTGGGGATGTTCCTTGGATGAATCTCTACCAAGTTCGTTCAAATGGTCATGCTCTATTGATTTTTGGATTTTTCATGAATTTTCTTGTTCTTTTTTGGGACAAACCTTACAAACTCTTCTCATCTGAAACTGCTCACACAAGTGCTTTGATATTGTATATAGACACTCCCAGGGACACCTAGTTCCCAATTTGTTCACCAGGTGGCGCTGCAAATTTTTTCTAATTTTTTAATGAATTTTTTGTTTGGTTTTGCTATTTTTCACTTGTTCTCAGAACCGTCACTCAGATTAAGCTGAAATATGATGGATATGTTCTTGTGGAAAGGTCAAACAAAGTTGTTTACAATGTGGCACTGCTTTGGATTCCTGATTTTTAAGGATTTTTTTCAATTACGGTACTTACCAGTCAATGCAGCTTTCCTATTGATTACTATGTAAGTCAATGGGCATTCTAATGCTAATTCACAGGACAACTGACACGAAATTTACTGTTTACTTGATAACTTGAGATCTGTTTTGAGTTAGTACCATGATGCAGCACATTTTAATGTTTCTGTATGAAGGTCATGCTTAGACAGTACATGAATGACCTTGACCTCATTTCTGGGGTCACTGTGCAACATACATGAATTTTACTCTTCATTATAACTTGAGAACTGCTTGAACCTTGATGTTGCACATGTTAGTGTTCTATAAAGGTCAGACTTACTCAGGACATGGGTGACCTTGATCCTTTCCCAAGTTCACAGAGCTGCAAGTGTGATGAATGTCTAGGTCAGCTGAGCATGGGCTGTTCACACAGCCCACTTGTTTTGATTTTTTTGTCTGTTTTTTGGGGGGCAAATCTTAAAAAAATCTTCTCCAAAACCACTCATCCAGTTGCTCTGATATCACTCAGGAACCCTCCTAGGGACTCGTAGCTTTTAATTGTTCACCAGTGGTGCTGCATTTTTTTCTATTTTTTTATGATTTTTGTTAATTGTTATCACTGTTTTCGACTTCTCCAGAACGGTCACTCAGATTAAGCTGAAACTTTGTGGGTATGTTCCATGTGAAATTGTGAAACAAAGTTGTTCACTAGGTGGCATTGCTATGGATTCCTAATTTTGAACGATGTTTTCAATTCGGGTACTTATTGGTAAAAGCACCTTTCCTATTGTCAGATTACGATGCAAGTCAATGGTTATTCTAATGCTTTTTCACGTTTTGGACTTCTTTGAAGAAAATGTCTGTCAGATTCACCTTAAACTTAGTGGCAGTGGACCTGGGTTGTCACGCTCCAGTGAATTTTTCATGATATTTAGCTCAGCTGACCTGCTGGTCATCTGTCGGCAGAGCATTAGGCCCATGGACCTGTCTGTTCAGAAAAATATCTTGATATGTTGGTCCTAAAAAGTGATCTCAATTTGGCCTGGTCTCTCAAGCCAGCTGTCACTGTATTCCTTTCTTTGGCAACAAATTATGAAAGGTACAACACCAAAAACTTAAGAAAATGGAGAATATTCTGGAAGCATATCATATGCACACACAATTATGTGTCTACCAAAAATACCAATCAACCAACTGGTCAGTTTGCCGCCACAGATTACATTTTAGGCCCATGGCCTTGTTTCTTTTTGCTATCAATACATGTGTGTGACATCCCTTTCAAACTCACAAGCTGCGTATTATGTATACAGTGTTTAATTGTCTGTAGGATCCTTATATTACTGATATACAGTTAAACTGCTGAAGCATGTAATGACCAGAATCCAACGGAGCAATACCTTTCAATTGTATACCAAATGTTTCACGGCCACGAAGCTCCCAGCTGGGAAAATTACTGTCCTTATCAGTCGTATTAGCATAAGAAAAGACAAGGGAATATAACAAAGATATTAGCTACAGCCTAGTTGGTGCGTAAATTACGGGGGATAAAACTTGCACTATCTTTAAGCATGCTGAAACCATCAAGAGTATGTCATCACGGTCTTGTCACCACTCTTGATTATTTTCAGGGAGGGCACTTCGACCTTGCAGATCGCATGTTCCACAGTGTCAAGGAAAACTGGCTCTCAGCATCCAAACACAACATGGCTGATGTGAAAGAACTGATTCCTGAGTTCTTTTACCTGCCAGAGTTTCTACTCAATTCCAATAGATTTGAATTAGGTAAGGAGTATCGTTTGCTTGATGTGTTTACAAATTTAAATTTCTTTATGCATGAATAGAGGTCACAAACATTTTAGCATGGGCCACCCTCACTTGTATTGACAGTGGTTCTCCCTGGTTTGGTTCCATACTTGACGTCTAAAGCTTTATGTATGCACCTGTAGTATGTGGTCAGCTGTAGTCCACTCACCGTACAGCCATAAACAAATGTGCAGTAACTCAGTAACAGGTCAATCAGATTTACTCCCTCAAAGTTCCTGCTCTATAAGTTTTATATTGTCAGAATTATATCACCAGTAAACAGTGCTCTGGTTGCTTTGTAATATTTCGTGCATTTTAATGAGTCCTGTCACACACTGATGTCAGCAGAAGATTCTATAAGTTTTGGTGCAGGGTAGTGTCGTGGCAGGTGCTTCCAAGCCTAATAAAACCAAAACATGGAACAGTGACTCACTTTAATTAACAGAAAGAATCTGATGTAAGAGTGAAATTTCAGGAATGTACTGGGGGTTAAATGTTTTCTTTTCTTTTTTTTTTTAATAAATACAAGTCTTGTCCATGCAGTTTCTCTGACCAGAGCTGACGATACCACCTGTAGTTGTCACTGTGATCTAGAACATGTAACACCATGTCGACGAGACCAGTGCACCTATGGTTGTAAATTCAATAACTTTGGTGACCCTGGTCAGACAAGTGAAGGTAACCACCCAGAGCAGAGTTGCTGTTATGTCTGCGATGTTATTCTCTGTCTAATTCTTCCCCTCTTTATTATGCAGGTTGTAAACAGAGTGGCATATCACTGGATGATGTTGTACTGCCTCCGTGGGCCAAGGGATCACAGAGGGAGTTTATCCGCGCACACAGAGAGGTAGGTCATACAAGTATCTATTAATGATCGCTGCCTTATATCGTCAAAAAGACGCTCCAAGTGTCATCATCACAGTAAACCATATGCCACATTTTTTCACAAAAATCATGACTTTAGAATCAAGGTCTAGACCTTCATTATGGCAGAGGTCAAAACATGACAGCAAGTCCAGGAGGTGATGGGTTAGGAGGTGGTGTTGAGGGACTTCAAGCCCTTGTGGCATGATTTATTTCCTATTGATTTAGATGCAAAAGCTTTGTAGGGATGTGTAAATTACATGTACACTGTAGTCACATATCAAGTTCTTTCGTGGTAAGTAGACTTGTTATGTAAATTAATATTTGGGGCATTTAAAAGTACTTGTGAGTTGTTTTACTTGTTGTGTGCCTGGCTGTGAGAGTCTAATTGTGGTGCTATATCCTCAGTGTAGTGTACATGTAGAGGCTCGTCCTCACATACCAGTAATGGAATGTTCAGGATCACAGGACAAGCCACAGGAATTTGGGGTTGAATGTAATGTATTGGCACTTGAATTACGTGGAATTGGTGACCAGCTGAGTAGAAGGCATCGTAGATATGTTTGTAATTGCATCTCTTTCTAGTTTGTAATCAAGACCCGTCTTCTGTTTATTTCAGGCTCTGGAGTGTGACTATGTTAGTGCACACATGAATGAATGGATAGATCTGATATTTGGCTATAAGCAGCAGGGAGCACCTGCCGTTGAAGCTGTCAATGTATTCCACCATCTCTTCTATGAGGGTAATGTGGACATCTACAGTATAGATGACCCTCTTAAGAAGAACGCTACCATTGGCTTTATAAACAACTTTGGCCAGATACCAAAACAGCTGTTCAAGAAACCCCACCCCCAGAAGAAGTTGAACGTGCGTAACCTCGAGGCCATTCCCATGGGGCCTTTGATCAATTCCTCGGCAGACAAGCTCTTTTTTCACAATCTGGATAATCTCAAGCCCACCATGCAGCCAATCAAAGGTACATGACATATTGCAATTGAATCTAAAAGTCATAGATGCTCAATGAACCATAAGTGTTGACCATTTCCCCCTTAAATTGGTCAAACTGGACTAGAGGTCAAATGTCATCTGCTTCAATGTTTTTGGGCTGATTTTAACAGTAACAAAATACAGTTTGACAATTGTAGATGTGACGTATCAAGAGAACGAGTCAGATCAACAGCTTTCCGTGATGGAGGTTGGGCATTTACCCAACTGATGCCAAGGAAAGCTGTTGACTTAGTCTTAAACTCAGTCTTTATTCAGAGAAATGAAAACAGTCAGATGGATGCTTTCAGTTTGCATGTTTGAGATTTAAATTTCTCACCAAAAGTTTTGATAAAGGTTTTTCTTTTTTCCCCAAAACATCTCAGAAGGAATCTTAATACTTCGTTAAATAGATTATAATTGTAATATGCTTGCAATCTATAAGTAAAGAAAAAGTTGTTTCAGACCACGAATTTCTCAAAAGAAATGGTTCAGCATTTCTATCATTTGTTAATTACTAAATTTCATATCCTTCCCCTCCCAGATGAGTACTGTGAAAATAAGATTATCCTCAAATTACACAACAGTACCAATAGTTTCGGCGTAAAAAAAAGGCAATCATTAAAAAATATAGGCCCAATTAACCTCCCTCCCTCTTTCACCCTAATTAAAAACTTGAAATGTGGAACCACCCCAAAATGATGTGTAATACCAGTGTAATATGTTTTCAGAGTTGAAAGGTTCAGTGGGTCAAATCTGGCATGATTCCAAAACTGTGCTAGCAGTGGAGCAAAACAAGGTGTTGATCCCCCCACACTTCAACAAGTACCTAGCCTGGGGCTTCTCTGATCTCAGCATCCGAATGGGCAACTATGATTCTGAGAAGGTAAGCTGAGTGAAAGGCAACCTTAACACTTCCCACCTCAAATCGTCGAGAAGTGCCCAGATATCTTTTGTGGTATGCCTCAACGTTGTCACTTTCATGAATAGAAAACATTTTCCGTAAGACTTGATGCTGTTGTCAAGGAAATCTGTGGACTCAGCCTCATTCTGACCAGGAAAGGCTAAAACTGGCTGTTGGACAAATATCATTTGGGTCAATATTGTTTTAATAATTTTGACATTGATCTAAATTTTTTGGAATGAGAATTACAGCTGAATCCTGTTAGAAGAGCACACCTTAGATTTTCTTCTGGCTGGGTTGGCATTCAAGCCAGAGAAAGCTGTTGACTTGTCGTGTTGGAGGGAAACTGATTCATATTGATCTAGTTATCAGTTCTGTTTTGTATATATTTGGGAAAAAAGAACTAAAATCCATTTCTTTGTTGTTCTTTATGTTAGAGAAATGCACTTTTGGTTCACAAAATTTGCATTGATTGTACATGTATTGCTTGCTTATACATGTATATGTTTATGAAAAATGAGCTGTGATATAGAAAAAGGAATAAATAAATAATGTTCTCACTTTAAAGGGGAAAATATTTAATAGTTATTTCCAAAGGGAAAAAACATATCAATGATATTGCAACAAAATATTTGAATTCAGGTGAAATTTAATAAAACATAACAATAAGATATTGTAGCATTATAATATTTACTTGTTCTTTTAGGCCAGTGCTGTCTTTGAAAATCTAGACAACGGTGAAATCTTGTGTGCTGCTTGTCCAAATGCCAGGATTATTATCACAGCAGGCACAAGCACTGTAAGTATAGCTCCTTGTCACAGTACTCTGAGGGTAGAGCTTTTGATCATGTTAACCAGAGAAAGCAGATCAGAAAGACCTTTGTAGATTACTACAGAATTAGCACACATGGAAAGGATTAAGGCAAGTTGCCTCATGAACAAACCAGGCTCCTTGCAGTCTCCACTTACAAAGCTTTGTGTACCAGCAGACAAGCAAGAAGTCAGCTTGCTGTCTTTTTTCTTTTTTTAGATGGAAGAAATCTCTCTTCAGTAAAAACTGAAGCAAAAAATGAATTTTTCAGCATTATTAACAAAGGGAAAAATGCTTCTAAGTTTGAATTTTAAGTCGGAAAGTATATACCTTTGTAAGAATATTCTGAAAAGTTGTATTGTATGGACCATTGAAGTTCGTAGATTACTTTTGTTCATTGAAGAAGGAAAATCCAGGTTTACTACCATAAAATAAGTTCATGGAATCAAAAATTTAAAAAAATAGTTGTGGTTTCCTGTTAAAGGATATTAGTGTTTCTGATGAGGATTTCTCCAAAACACTGAAGTGTGAAGTCAGCCCCTAAGAGGTGAGACAGAGCCTTGTTTGCATTCATTCACTTTCATGTTTTAATTAGTTTGTTAATGATGAAGATGCTTACAAAAACAACTTTGAGTTTTAAAAAGATGGTTCCAGCAAGTATGTAGTTAAGCGCACTTTAAAACAAAGTCAGCTGTCATGTTTATAAAACCCATCAAACTGTAAGTTTGTCATCTTCTGAAATTTAGAAGAAAAAAAAGAAAAAAAAAGTTTGTATCAGATATTTTCAGTGACATGTTTAAATCTAACATTAATTTTACAGTTGGTGAATGTTTGGGAGTTTGGAAAAGGGAAAGATAAACGGAGCCTCGTTCTGAAGCAGCCTCTTTGTGGACATACAGAGCCAGTGACATGTTTGGCTGCCTCATCTACATATAATCTGATCGTCAGTGGGTCACGGGACAGGACATGCATTCTGTGGGACATGAGTCGCCTCATGTTTGTCAGACAACTTCGGGGACATGCAGCACCTGTTGCAGCTGTGGCCATTAATGAGTTAACGGTATGTAGAAACTTAACACTTAGTCGCTGGAGTTGATAGCTAAAGGTGTTGTGTGTGGTTAAAGAGTAGTGCCAACTGAACATTGGGTAAAGACTAGTGGCAACAGTACCCATACTGAATGCACGGCAACAGAACCAAGAATAAAAATGAGTGTTAGCAAAACAAAGGACTGGTGCTAACAGAACAAGTTACAGAACAGGTTAAAAATCAGTGGTAATATGAGATAAAAAAACTGCTGCCAACAGAACAAGTTAAAATAGCACCAACATAAAGGTTAAAATACATGTAGTGCCAAGATAACATGTTCAAGACTAATGGCAGCAGAAGAAGTTTAAGAAGTACCAGTGGAACAGGGTTAAAGAGGTACCAGCAGAAGAGGGTTAAAGAGAACTGTCAGCAGAAGAGGGTTAAAGAGAAGTGCCAGTAGAAAAGGGTTAATGAGAAGTGCCAGCAGAACAGGGATAAAGAGTAGTACTAGCAGAATAGCCAGGGGTTAATAGTGCCAGAACAACAGGGATTCAGCTGTATTAGTTGATTCACAATGGTCAGATGTCTTAATACATGTTGTAATTGTGAATACATAATGCGTGTGGCACTAAAATATAAAGTAAGAATCTTTGATGAATAAATTTCCATATTTTAGTGAGACTTGAATTAGGAGTCCTTTGTGCTCATTGTAGTCCTACTTTGATGTACTTGCAGGGTGACATGGCCACCTGTGCAGGGACATACTTGCATGTGTGGAGTATAAATGGGGATGAGATTGCCAGCATCAACACTGCAACTGGACGCAACCAGCAAATCCTCTGTGTAGCCATGTCTCAGGTTAGCCTTGATGAACTGATATGACACTGTGGTAATGTTGTTCATGATGGGGAATTCTTTTGATAAAAGTTGTGATCTATTTCTATGTGAGAATTTACTGTTGATAAATTGTGCTGGAGATTTTTGTCTTCATTTTTGTTTCGTCATGTGAAGTATCATGTTGGTTTATCACCAGTGGTTTTTAAAAGATAGAGCCAAGGAGAGCTTTTGAAAAGATCATCCTTCATGTAGAGGGTTACAAAGTGTGTCATATTTATAGCATAAAATATGCTCTGATAATCATATATGACACAGCATCATTTTAAAGTGAACTTACAAAGATTTTTAGCTAACTTTTGATGCGATTATCTCTTTGCTTGTTCAGATGATGGAGTGGGACGTGAGGAATGTGGTGATGACTGGTAGCAGTGATGGTGTAGTTCGGGTAGGTCCTGCGTGTCCCTGGATATTACTCACCCATATCCATGGCAGAATAAATTGTGTCTGCAATGTTTATCTTTGTGTTTCCTTCAAAATTAAAATTAAGTTCCTGATTAACATGTCAAGTTACAAACTGAAATGTTGGTTCCTTTTTTTTTTTTTTTTTTTTTTGATCTTGTAGGGATTAGTGTCATATGTACAGTGTGACCTAATTAAAACAACACTCAGATATCCGACATATTCACTTAACGACACAGGTTTTGAAGGAGTTAGATTCCTTTGTTATGTGACTCATATATCTGACACATTTTGCAGGGAACAAATGGTGTCATTATAGTGAGGCTTCACTGTATCTGTTATGCAAAAATGAAATTTTGACTGATGTTTCTAAATAGAGAAAAGTGAAATATACTGCAGCCCCCTTTGTAAAGAATTGACTCCCCAGATGTGTTTACTCCTATGTGGAGATGGGTGGCATTAATTGAACCTAGGCCATACATGAGCAATCATGGCAGTAGTTTTGTGATCATATGGAAAAGTATACTGAGTCTCATGTTTATATGAAAGCTCATGCTTGAGACTGAAAAGTTTGTGGCTTTTTTCTAACCATTTTGAGTGATACTTTAAAATCACAAGTCTAGATCTGAATATGGGTGGTAAAAAGCCTCCAAGCATTTGCACACCACTCTGATCGTCAACATGCCAGTAATTATTATTCCAGCAAGAGAAACTGTTTATACATGATCTTGCACCTGTCATTGTAGTGTTAAAGTACAGTGATCCCTCTTTATAACGCTGGTGTTGGGATCCACAGAAGAGACTGTGTTATAGCAACACCACCTTATAACAGAGGGACCTTGAACTTAGAAGTAATGGGAAAACTGGGTCAGTGGGGACCATGGTACACACAGTTGTATCAGAAACCAGCTTGTAAAGAGGGGTGTTATAAAGAGGTAGCACTGTAATACACCCTCCAACAGGCAGGCCCTACATGTTGAGAAGCTAAAGCACAAGGCGTAGTGTGCTGCACACAAAGTCAGTCCACCCTCAGCACACTTACTGCCAGTAACACTTTGTAGAGCAGTTGTGTCTAGCACTTGGAAATGTTGACAGCTAGGAAAGGAAAAGTGGCTACGGACAACAAAGTACAGACACTGCAGTACAGTGGAGATTTTTTAGTTTATTTCTATGGCAGGAAAGTTCTTGGCCTCATTTTTCTTCCATTTCTAGTGTCCAGCTGATGCGTTAGGGTAGAAATATCACAAAATAAAGAAATGGCTATTCTTTGATGGTAATATGTGAAACTATCTCACTTGTAAAGCATTCACAACCTAGACATGACTGCATGTCAATGATGCCATTCAAATGTGACATGGCACTATAATGTGAAGGTGACTGATGGGTTAACTTGCAAATCACATGAACATGAACATACGGTCCACTGACCAATCCAATCACATGAATATGATTGGTCAGGTGATTTTGCTTCAATCACAAAATGAATATATAAAATTTAGACTGAAATCTGCAGGTAGATGAGTAAAACTTTTCCAAGTTGTCATTCTCAGACTGGATACAGGAATGAAAACCAGTCAACCCCAACTTGATCCATTTATAGTGGTAAACTGATAGGCATATTTTCTGCAAACTAACTGCATTAGAATTGTCATTATCTGAAGAAACTATCTTTTAACTCATTCCATACTATGGTCATTGGCCTTGGTCAGTGGTTCTGACACTGCCTGGCAAGTCATGCTGCAGCTGCCCTTGCACCAGAACTACTGACTTAAGACAATAGGCATGTTGGTAATTGAACAAAAGCTGTTTTCATGAAGAATTTAAATATGCAATTGTCATCTTAAATCTAGGTAAATATACAGAAAAATCAGGGACTGGTATGGAGTGAGTTAATTTTTCTCCAAGCTTTCCACATAAAGATAAAAATCCCATGTGTATCAAAATGTAGAGCACAATACAGTCAGCTTCCAGTGACATGCAAGTGTTTGAAGATCTACAGTTACACAACTTAAAGCACAGACAGAAAAGAAGCTTATGTACATTGATATCATCTACTGAAACAATGTCCTTACCAAAACTTTTTGTTTTATAGGGAAAATTGAATAGTCCATGTGCAAAGTTATTTGAGACGAACTCCACGCTCTTTTTCCGGCATATTTGTTCTACATGTATACAGTGAAACCTGTTTCCAGAGACCACTGTAATGAAAGACCACCTGCCTTTTAAGATTGTATATTTTCAAAGTTCATTTTGCTATCTTTCCCATGTTATTGCACCTCCATTGAGAGACCACCTGCCTTATGTGACCACTTTTTAGCCTGCCATGGGGGTGGTCTCTCAAAACAGGTTTCACTGTAGATATATGGATTATAAGATAGCTGTACCATGTGTATCATTTTTATCATAGATGGTGATTTGATGTAATTGAAGAAGGGGGTGTAGTGAAGTGGGTGAATGATGTCCAATCACCACTTGGCTTGTCAAGAGTATGTGTATACATCATAACATGTATCTGAATTGGCATTTGCTTCAGATGTGGAGTGTGGAGTTTGTTGAAGTACTAGATGAAACCAAGATGAAACCAAAGGAAAAGAAAGATCTGAAAAATGCCGAGGAGAAGAAGGCGGGCTGTGCATCAAGCACAAGTGAGCAACAAAATATCTCTGAAATACTTACCCCAACTAAAGACAATTCAACAAAGGAAGATTTGCAAAACTTTTGCAACCAAGATTTCCTTTGCGTCAAGTCCAATGATGTGGAGCTTGGATCATCAGCAGAGAGTGACGGGAACTTGTTGCTAGACTCAATTCATGATAAGTTACAGACATCACTGCATGAGAACCTTATCCTGGAGGACGATGGAGTTGGCCTGGCTGAGCGAAGCAACAGCAGCAGTGCCAGTGACTTGTGCAAAGTGGACGATTTGATCTCATTTGATGAAAGTGATGTTACAAATGCAAATGTTCCTGAGGTCTCTAGTCTTAAGGAAGGGATAGAACCAGGCATTGAAGCCCTGATGGAATTTGACTCTGTAAGTATTACGGAGAAGGACAAAACAGATTCTGAAACCAGAAGTGAAAGTGGGCAAAATGAAAAAGATACTTTGGATGGAAAAGAAAATGCTGTGGATAGCCCGATGGATACACTAGCAGTTGATGTTAAATGTGGTAGTGCTACAGAAAAGTCACCGTCTTCTCCGTCTTCAGACTTTGTGGTAGTGAGTGATTCAGAGGTGAAGGAAGCTTGTAAAACTGCACAGGATATATTTCAGAGGCATGGACCTCGACGCAGAAGATGTCTACGTGAAGGTAGGCTTTCAATGGGCTGTTATGCCAAATAGTGTGAGGGAGGGTGATCATCTTATGTGGAACATAATAGGCTCACAGTGTTGACAGGAAATACTGTAATGATTTTTAAACCACCCCAAATACAGCCAGATACACACATACAATGGAAATATAACCATCTGAGCCCAAAGAGATGATATATTTGGCGTAAACCCATTGCGAAATCATGCATTATGAAAAATGTAAAAGTAAAACTCCACCCCTGTGCTTATGATAGTGTACAAGTGCACACAACACAGGAAATGTTGAGGTTGTCAGACTCAAATTCAAACTTAAGTCTTCAATGTCATAACACTATTTTTGCATGAGTGATGGTCAAAATTTAGAATATATACTCTATTTTAGGGGCTTTTAATATGTATTTGTCACCCATTTGTTATTGTTAGCCTTGATGCCCAGTGGTGGAGCAGTATTATGCACACAATTTCGTGCTTATGATTGACACTAGAGTTTGTTGCATACTGTGTATGCTGGTAAATGCATTTGTGACTATTGCAACAGAAAAAAGTGAAGAATAAGGATTATTTTTGACAGAACAAGAACACACAGTTAGATATCTTAAGTATATTAAATCAGAGGTCAGAATGGGACAGAATTTAATGAGCATTTTGACAGGAAGTTGCTGAATGAGTTTGATAACTTTGTAGGGTTCAAGTGGCAGCGACAGCTAGTGTTCCGTAGCAAGCTTACGATGCATACAGCCTTTGAACGGAAGGACAACAAGGATCCTTCAGCTGTAACAGCCATTGCTGTGTCCAGGTACACCACATTGACTTTCTGTTGTCATGTTTTTCTCACTAAGTTTCCTTTTTTTTTTAATCAGAAAACAAAATGATTTTCATTACAGGTTTCCTTAGAATTCCGAAGTACCTATTGGGCATGAACATATCAGTGAAAGGACTGGAATTTACACTAAGGAAAAATTACTAAAAGTGAAAATAAATTCATGCTGAAACTGAGATCTTTTCTTTGTGCAACGTCCCAAAAGTACTTTGGGAGGGAGAGAGTTAAAAATGCTTCATGGTCTCTTCCAGAGAGGGACAAGATGTGATTCCTATTGCATGAACAAACATCTTTAAAAGACATAAAAATATGGAAGAAAAAGCATATTAACCCTGCATAGACTGAATCAGTAGCTTTTATTGATGCACTCTGGGCACATTGAAGTTGTTGACAGAAGCGAGAACACTTCTTATGGCGCAAAAGCCAGTATTATGTATAAAGCAGGAGCAGACAACATTTAACTCATTCCATACCAGTCCCTGATTTTTCCGTGTATTTACCTAGATTTAAGACAACAATTGCATATTTAAATTCTTCATGAAAAGAGCTTTGGTTCAAGTACCAACATGCCTATAGTCTTAAGTCAGTGCCAGAACCACTGACCAAGGCCTGTGACCATAGTATGGAATGAGTTAAGACACTGGACAATTCCTTTTTTGACAAGAGGGGACCTCCACGTTGTAACACAACAGAAGCATGACTTGGTTTACAGAAAGTTAGGAGCAGGCAATTTTTAGGTCATTAAGAATTTTTATTAGATTGTAAGGTTGATTACACTTGCAGGAACTGTAACAAAAACTAAAGTAAGAATCTGTAGAAATATGAACACATCACTTTGGTTCCAGTATTAAAAACACAGGTCAGTTTTGGAGATGAAAGTCCACAAAGACATAATTATCTGTTTTCTGATTGCAGAGATCATAAAACAGTCTATGTTGGTGATGCCAAAGGGCGGGTGTACAGCTGGTGTGTAGCAGAGCAGCCAGGCAGGGTCATGGCAGACCACTGGGTGAAGGACGACGGCGTGGACTGCTGCGTCGCCTGCGGGGTCAAGTTCTCTTTCTCTGAAAGGAGGCATCATTGTCGCAACTGTGGCCAGTTATTTTGTTCCAAGTAAGTTGTCATTTTGACAAAGTACATAAATGTATATGTCATTATGGACAGCTATTTCATTAGGTACCTACGTAAATCATTCATTCTCAAGTGTACAATTCTTCACATTGTGTAAATGTTCAATTTGCCCATGGTAATGATATTGTGGCCGAGTGTCAGTATTATGTACTGTAGTTGACATTAATTTTATGTTTTCCCAGCCTTGGATTGTGGGTTCAAAAATAACGTATCATTTCCATTTTGAAATGCTGTCAGTGCTGATGTTCACTGAAGATCAAAACACCTAGTATCTGGACTTAAAAGTGCAGAACTTTGCACACAATTGCAACAGTGAATTAATAAAACTAGATATATATGGCAACACCTATAATATCATGTAATATATGGGTCAAAATGATAAAATGTTGTGACCATTCCAGCATCCTTAATTTTGTATGGATCTTCATGAAATATAGTGGGATTGTAGAAGAGGTCAAAGGCTCTGATGCTTTTGATAATAATGGTGCCATCTATAATTTGGCAGGAGTTATGAATTAAAATGTCTTGAAAGATACGTAATTCCATATCTTGAAAAATGATTGAATTAGACATGCCAAATTTATTGGATGTATAGATCATGTCCAATGCTAGTATGTTATGTAATATCAGTGATCTTGACCTTTTCCAATGAGGTCACCAGACCTGTTAAGTTGGAAGAGGTGATTTTGTAATGGGAGGATGTAGTTTGGACATCAGTGGCAAAGAGAACTGAGCCTCCAGATCAAAATTTTACTTGAGTTCATTGTATGTAAAACTCTACTTGGTTACCTACTTTTGGGGTCACCATTACCCAATGACTGTGGTCGTGACCGTGACCTATTTTTCAAGGTCATTAAGCACTTAAGGACAGTTAAGACACCAAAAACCTTTGCATGGCCGATTTTGAGATTTTAACGGTTTTTACGAGATGAATGTCCTTTCTATAAGTTGTCAAAATTTCAAGCTTTTAGCTAATGTAGAAATATGAGAAAAACGCCCAAAACCACACAGGCATGTGGACATCCGAATGTCCATGTGTCATTCTTTTGGTATTCAGCCGCCAAACGGAACAACGCCACCCGTCAGTCATACTTAACAGCCTGTCATGTGGCTGCAGGTAGCAATGGCCCATGGCAAAAGGAGAGTGGTATCACGGCGGCAATGCGAAATAAGGCAGCATGCTGAAAGTATGTTTGTGGGCAGGGAAAAGATGCAAACATGCTAACATATTTTAGCCTTAGTGGTTTACTTTATAGTTAACTTGCTTGTTTTGCATTCTAATGAAGGGAGACTTTAAATGTTCAAGAGGAGCGGGAATCGTCAGACGATGTCCCTTCAAACTTCAAAGGCCATGCTGCGATGGATTACCCCAATGGTCATTCACACCAAAGGCAGACGGGGAAAATAACTGGCACCTTAATCAACAATACCCACGTACATAATAATATTTTATGGAAACCCAGGGATGAGGAAATAAAAGTACAATTAAACACAGCGAAATAAGCATAAACGTGAACAGCAGAGAAAACACACAAAATAGCGTTACAAAACTCAGGTTGGAAAGAGAAATGAAACTCATTGAGAAAATAACTACAAAATAATGACAAGCTAAGGAAGTAAAGTGTACAGAGAAGTCTAAAAGGCTAACTACATAAAGTATACAGATAAGAGTAAACACAATAAAACACTATCCCTAAAAACGGGATGAAGAGGTAGGGGGCGGAAGACCAAACCCGCCATCCTTGCACTGACCACGAGCGGCCGTAGCCCCCCCCCCCCAAGCAAGGCAACACAACTTTCGTTGTCCAACTTGAGGTCACGGGGCCTGAAGGGCCGCCTTCATGACGTCACACTTTGAAACTAGACTGTCTCTGTGGCCGTTTGACAGATTGCTGAATAATGTTTTCCGTACTTCAAAGGCTCTTTTATTCATGTGATTGGCCAAGAATTGATTGACAACTTCCCCAAATGTTAAGGGATGATGTTTACTACGTTTTGTACGAATATCAGCTCAACTTGAGAAATTGGTATTGTTTCAGAGGCAAATGATCAACATCAAAGACCTTTGAAGCTTGTTTTCTCAGAAAGGATAATAGGACGAGAACCCTACCTAAGAATGGTTATTCAAAGAAAATGGCCAGGGGAAATTCAATCCGGTTGACGGCTTTTTATTCTTTAAAATCTGTACTGCAAAAACTGTTCAGCGATTTTCTAAATTTTGCTTCGTTCTTTTTTTTTATGAAATGAAGAAAATGAACATCCTGAAAATGAAAGGGAAAATTGAAACGTCAAACTTTGAGGATGGATAACAGAAAAACAAAACCAAACATAAAAAATCGCAGGATCATTTTTTGTTGCCAATATGTCAGGATTAAGATCCAAGTGTAATTATGATTTCATGAAAAATAATTAGTGACTCATATCTACATTTAAAGGATGGATGCTTTGCGGTCAACTTTCAATTGTTTATTCAACAATTGACATCACAGACACCCAAATATGGGACATATAAATTCTTTGGACTATGACAAGTACACACATATATGATATGTTATCCTAACGCAAATATATTTTGAGCTAGGATTGACTAAAATGGGATTTATTTTTGGTGTCTTACCTGTCCTTAAGAAAAGGACATTTAATTCAATATCTGGATAAAGAATTGGGGAATGGTACTAAATGCACCATAAATGTGTGTCGTGAAATTTTGATATTGCATAATATGACCTTGATTAATTTTTCAAGGTCGTGGAGGGAATACATTTCGGGAAACTATTTTTGGTGATGGTGGTCAGCAGAGCAATAGACCCATGGGCCTTTTGTTATGACATCATTGTCTACATGTTCATGGTCATTTATTACCCCAAATCATGTTCCTGTGTAGCTCATTAGAATTTGGTTCAATATGTTTAATTTTAAAGCACTTAGTCAGTTTGCTTCAAGTTGGTAAATGTGCTCAGTCAGTAAAACCCCATAGCTTCATATTGGTGTGCGCTCAACATTATCAGGTGGACAATAAAAGTCATACATTTTCTGAAACTGGGAAAATTCACATTAAGTAATACTTTAAAGGATCTTTAACTGTGACCTTCAGTAGTTTACCATTAAGTTTCATCATGGAAATTGACTGAATTAAAACAATGTTGCCATATCTGATTTTATTGAGATGTTAGATTGACAAGGATGTGAAAAATAGCTGGAAGAGATTGAATTTTACAATTTTTGTTTTTCAGATGTAGCAGATTTGAGACAGAAATTCGACGATTGCGAATCTTAAAACCAGTGCGTGTGTGCCAAGCATGCTTCACCAGCCTGAAGTCCCAACAGCCATCAGATGTCCTGTGCAGAGATGGGAAGCCAGATCTTGGAAGGCCCGGGGTCAAGGTGGTATAGTCTAAAAGATCATGACCAGGACAGAAGACATTTCTATTGTATTGGAGGGAAAAAGAGCTTTGGAAACCTGTTGATGGAGAGTGTACAGCATCTGGCATCCGTGACAAAGATGCTTTCATCTGGTCACTTTGTGAAATGAGGACAACCGACTTCCTCAAATCAATTTGTTGCCAGTACAGAATGCAAGGAAATATACTATTGCTGAGCAAAATGAAAATGTCGTCTGTTGTGTCAAGGTTGGACAGAACTATAAGGAACCAATGCAGTGAGGGAACCTACTTTTCACTTTCACTTTTTGTGGTTTGTCTGGTGAATTTCACAGGTCAAAGTTTAAGGTCACAGTCTGATTACCTGAAAATAGCTTTTACTGAGCCAGTGAGCTCACACCTTAATGTAATTGAAATGGCTGCAAAGAAAGTTTGAAAGTAGCAGATTAAACTTGTTGCATTTCATCTGATGTGAGAAGATGCTAGCAAGAGATGATGTGACACCTGAGGACTGTTTATTGTATAAAAAGCAGCGAGATATTTTGGTTGTAAATCAGGCACCATCTTCAGTGATATGTGCTTTTAATTTGACAAGGCACAGTCCCCAGCTAGAGGATCTGTTGAACAGAAAGAACTACCTTTTTGTGAGCTTGAGGCTGGATCCAGAGAGGGGGGAGGGCCTCCAGATGAAGTAGTGTTTCTGATACCACATTACACGACTGTTCAGACCAATCCCCAGTAAGTGGGTCAGTCCTCCAATGCCCACAGCGTCAATGGCATGAAATCCTGTGCCAGACTTCGGTCCATATCACTCAGCTGCAATATTGCCAGTTCACAGCCATCCTGACAGTTCAGTCAAATACGAGATTGACTGGATTGCTCGACTTCATCATGATCTGTCTTTACTTGCCAATGAGTATATGGCACGGTTTGATAACATACATCTTTGAAACCAGCTGAATGGGTCAGCAGTTCCAAAAAATGACTTGGGAGCTTCAGTTTACACCAGTGTCCAAAGTGCAATATATTTATTTTCATGCTTGCCTCTAATTACCAACTGCTTTGTTTGACTATATTTCACTGCCACCCTTTATTTGATATAACATTATCTTGACTTTGTTGTTCCTTTTTACATATTGTTTATATTTCCTGTATGCCACAGTAACATTTCACATGTATGTAACAATATAGTGTAAACCCTGTGTTTCCAACAAACCAAATGTCAAGAATTTTTGCCACCTTCAAATGTTGTTGGTGCGTATTTTCGGGAGATCTATACAATGCTGTCCAGATTTGAAAGTTCAGACATCTCATAGATTCTCCAAAAGTTGTGAAATTTCAGGGTTTACAAAGAAATTTTTAATGCATAAATGGTAAATCTTCACCAAAAGTAACCAGCGTTTACACAACTTTGTTTTAATTGTAATTTACCATGTTTGTGTTGCCATATTCAGAGAACTGATGTGTCTGACCTGTATTTTGAAACAAAACAAATCTAAGCAGACTGAGATCAAACAAAATTGGCAGACTATCTGAAAAGGTCCACAAACTAGTGCGAGCTCAACTTCGTATCTATGGGTGTTTTAAGTTGGTTTGTATTCGTCATCAAAGCCAGGGTTAAAATTATGTCTTTGCCATGCAATTTTCAGTAAATGTTTGCCACCTGCCTATCAGAAACAGCACCTTGGGTTGCTATTAAACCAATCAGAGGAGACCACATAGACTGCCAGCCAATAAGAAGAAACCCCATGCTTTGCCATCCAATCAGAAAAGGCTATGAGGGTACCATCCAGTCAAAAACCATTGAGTGCCAGTGGCTAATAAGGGGCCCCTTGGGTTAACATGCCCTCTCAGTTTGCCAGCCAAGGAAAAGAAGACCCTTGAGTAGGCAAGAGGAGAGTGGATAGTCCAAAGAAACTTTATTTGTCCACATGGAAATGAGCGTCGTTTGAATGAAGGCTTACATAGCGACGTAATGATAGTGTTGAGATATCTTTTTGTGCCATTGATATTTTGTTCCAGAAATTTGCTTTCATCTTGTAAATACACATTTTTTTAATTTTTCACTTTTATTTATTCACTTTATTTTATTGTGATACGTAGTAGCATGCTTCAAATACATCAAAGAGGAACTTCTCTTGATTGCAAGTCGTGTCACATCTCAATGAATGATGCAATTTTGAGTTGGACAAGGTGGAAGTCATCTGTTACAACACATTACTCAAACCAATATTTGAATATTGGCATTGATACATGCCTTCATCAGCAGCTGAAAATTTATTCCAAGCTTGCAAGTGACCAGTCAGCTAATTGTTTTACATGTATCTATCAAACCTGCCTCAGTACAACACAACAAATTGAAGCCCAATTTTTAAAGAGAGAACAAAGCTTGGCTGCACAAGAAATGTGGTAAACATGAAATAGTATGTACATCATGTACATGTAGATATTTCAAATAATATTCCTGGTGTTGTTAAGAATGAAACATATGCTCATAGCAAAGCAGGTTTCTCAAACTATGCCAAAACATTCCTAATAAATATACTTGGTGTTATACAGGATACTAAACTTGTGTGCCAAGCAAATTAGTCTAACTTAATCCAAACATCATCTTTTCTTGTATTTTTTCCTTGACATCCTTCAAATAAAATAATCAATTATTAGGATACCCTCTTGCAGCTTCGATCATAAAAATGTGCACACTGTTGTTTGGTATTTTACATGGTATTTTGCAAAGCGGCTCATGGTTTCCTTGCACAGAACCATTGAGTTTTAACCACAAACATACATGAATGATGGTTTGTATTTATCTTATACTGTCTCTATGGAATGTTCTGTTTAAGTAGACAACAAACAATAGTTTTGAAGCAAAAAAGAGGCCAGAAATACGCAGAAAAGCATAACCACCCAACACTGCCATGCGTGGCTGAATTGGTTTATTTTTCTAGAACTGTAACGTGGTAGTGTGTGATACAGAACAGCAGGCATGATAGTGCAACACATACTTTCATTACTGTCCCAAGGGCCCCATTATGGGATGAAAAATGCGATGTCTTCATTCATGTTATAATATTTTTAGTTTATGCATTCATCTTTAGTTTGTCATGAACCTGTTATTTTTATTGTGTATTACTCATTTTGGTTTTGTCAAATGAAGGACGTCTGAATCTGAAGCTGACATGCAAAGTTGTCACTGTTAGTGGTCATGAAAGACCACCACCTCTCAATCCTAGTGAATTAAGAGACCATCACCTCTTAATTCTAGTGAATTAAGAAACCTATGTGGTACAGATTGTAATATTGCAGATCTTCTGAATGCCTGACAACTTCAACACACACAGGATGAAATCTTGTGAACTGACCTCACCTACATATTCAACTGTGCATCATCTGTCATGTTTCCTTGCACACTAGTCACTGTGTGCATATATATAAATATATCCTCTATAAGGTCTACAACTCGACAGCAAAAAAGCATCCTTAACTGAATTGGCAAGGTCACTTGGACTACATGAATGACTGATATTTGGATGGTATTTTACGGATTGTGTGTAGTAGTACTGTGATATTATTGCACATGATGATGGTTCTCTGGAAAAAAAGACAACATGCATATGAGTGACCTTGACCTAATTCCCATGGTTTAGTCAGTGCAAGCAAGTTCAACTGAGCATAGGACTGTCACAGTCCTCTTGTTACATGGAGGATATTCAGTTGAGAGACGGAGGACAGATCCAACAATCTTATGTACTTTCCTTGATGTGCAAATTGTTATCAATGATATGGATTACAACATTGTTCAATATTTTCATCATTTTCAATAGACTATACAGAGTACTTTTTTCATTACCTCCCTCTCCTAGAACATTAAAAAATTACAACTTCCCAGTTCAGTTGACAACAGTTGAATGGAATTTATGTAAAGCCTCACCTGTTTTGTGATTTCAAGTGGAAACACATTGGAAAGATTGGACTCACAGCATGAGCATTTACACTTTTTTTCAGTATCAATTGAAAAATGATATAAAGAATGTTTATGATTACTAAATCATGATTTTTTTTTAAAAATTGACTGTATTGTTGAAAGTGTACATGGCCACGTACTCTCCCATCATGCTGTTCTGTGCTTGTGAAAATGCTGTGTAATGATCCCTAAAATAACTTTCAAAATTCTAGTTTTTTTGTAGGGAGGAGGAGGTTATCTCAGTAAACCCTTGAAAATGATGCAGAAAAAGTGCCTGTTCCATCACAGGTGCTGTAAGAAAATAAAAAATGATGTATTAGTGTCAGAAGGACATGAATTCTGTAACTTATGAAGGTTTATACTTTGCCTAGCATAAGTGTTGCCTGCAAAGTGGCCTTGTGTGATACAACAATCAAAAATGAAAGCAATCTGTTCAGCAGGCAAGTCTGACAGTGAAGCTGGCAGAAATTTTACAATAAAAGTGCTAAGCAGTACATACAACTGTCATTATATCAGTGAATATAAATCCTTGTATCTCCTAGTGTAAATAGTTTTACCTAGGTGAGTCTTTAGTGGAAAAAAAAACTGAAGATAAAATGTGTACAAAATGCAATCAAGATTCAAAGGGTGATTTGTAGTTCCTAAATTTACCACTGAGATGTCACCCAAGAATTGCACATGATAGAATGTTGCTTCAGAGGTGTGCTGTTCACATTGCACGTCCCTGCATGCTTGTATTGCATTGACACAATGGAGTTGTATATTTGTAATTATATGAGAAAATTAGTGTTAATATTACTGGCAGAAATGATTCCCAGATGTAATTATCAGTATTTTTTTTTTCAAATTAAAAGTCAGGCAGTACGTAAATGTGTAAAAATACCATATATATGCTTAGTCCCAGTTTCCTGTGGTCAGCTTACCTGTTCACTGGAATACATGTAGACCTTCCGCATAAGTATGTTGATTTACAGAGTCTATGGTATTAAGTGTATTGATATGCATAAGGAGGATGATATCAAGACTTTTAAATTGTACAGTGCTTTGCCTGTAAATAGTTGCACATGTTGCATTTGGGAAGCATTTATTATTTATGGTCAGAGGACTAAAACTTGACAAACTTTGGTAACCAGACCTAAACATTGTTCACCTGGAATAAGAATTGTCATTGGTTTATGGCCATGAAGGTTGAACATGCCACAGCAGTGGAGAGAAATGTGAAAATTTAAGATGAGAAGTCAGCTGCCCGGGTGAAGTCTCGGCAAGTTGACAGCTGCTTCAGTCTTTATTTATATACATCTTTAAGAACAGATTCTGGGAGAAGGGGTTGATACATGTAGGTTTGTCTTGATGATATGTGAAGAAATTTACATCAAGTTTTGTACAAATGCTTTTAATTTATACAAAGACGTGAACAATGCCTAGTTTTGCAATTGTCATGTGGTGTTGATCCTGTGTAAATTGTGTAGTACGTGTGATTGTCTGTGTGTCATTTTTCCTGTCATCAACTAAGTTGTTGGCACCATACATAAATATTTGTATAATGAGGCATATATGTGTAATCATTGACATTTAGCTACTGCTTAGAAGTTATAAGATGTAGTCATAGCTTTGTTTACCAAATAAGAGGAAGGATGTATACAAACGTGTATAGCCAACAAAGCCATAAATATTTCATTTTCCTGTTTGTGAAGCACAATCCATTATAAAGGCTCCTTGTGTCCCATGTATATAAAGCAATATGGAATGCAAGTGCTTAAGTGATTTTTGTCTCAGCTGTCAACAAAGTAGCCAAATGTATAGTACAAGCAGTAGCAACAAATAGGGAAGAAATGTAAGTGTGATGCCGATGGGTGTGATTTACAGTATACATTACAGCAGGGGGTCAGATGCACAGTATACATTACAGCAGGGGGTCAGATACACAGTATGCATTACAGCAGGGTGTCAGATACACAGTATGCATTACAGCAGGGGGTCAGATACACAGTATACAGTACAGCAGGGTGTCAGATGCACAGTATACATTACAGCAGGGTGTCAGATGCACAGTATACAGTACATCAGAGTGCACAATTCTCAACCAAGACCCTGGATTAATTAGTTTGAGTACAACAAAATAATACTCAGTGATGTGTTTGGTAACGCAGCAGCTATCACTTGTTAAGGTGATTATGGCTTGTAATTAAACCAAACTAGTACCTGTAGTAATGTCAGACAATTTCAGTGTGATGTCACAAGGACTTGGCTGCTTAAAACAGCAGTAAAAGAACGTGGTTTGATTTGATATAATTATGTATGTGCAGGGGCCTCTTGGGCTGTCAAAGCTGGTCACAAACATTACTTCTGATGCCACAGGACACACAGATGACCAAAATCACATCACAATCCAAACCTCATGTCAGCAAGTTTGACTCAAACATGTTCAGTAGATCTTCAATATGAATTATTTATGCTTAACCCTTCACCAAACAGCCGACCCGTGCTTAGGAAAGCTGTTGACTCAACAATACAAGCAGGAAGGGGCTGATGCAATTGACTGTCTTGATCCAAGCAGGAAAAAAGGACTAATGATTTTGACTCTGTTTCAATCCAAGGAGGAAAGTGCTAGTGCATGTGACTTGGGCTTAATCCAAAGAGAAAAGTGCTATTGATTTTAAGTCCTTCTTAATCCAATGAGAAAAGGGATATTGCATGTGACTCAGTCTTGATCCAAAGAAAAAAGAACATCTGCCCGGGAACAAGTGTGAATAAACCACCCCTGTCTTCTATTTGTCATGTCCTTACCCATAGCTACCATTTATTTTGATGTTCAATCTCATAAACTGTGCTGCCCTTCTAACTCCTTTACAATATAGTATTTCTAACTAAATTTCTTGTGAAAACCAAAGACCATCTGCCCACTGCAGGAGTTTGCAATATTTTAATAAGTAATTTTACTTAGTAATTAGCTCAAAGCTACATGATGCACAATCATTCCCCTCAGAGAGCTGGTGTTGCACAAGGCCTATATATTGTGCAGACTGTTGTTACTGCTCCAAATTCCATCCCCAAACAGCCAGGACTTAGTGGCACTGCAGAGTTGTAAGTAGGAAGCATTTTCAGTAGACAATAGATCTGTCTGTGAGAATTTTAAGCATTTGGCAGGAGTATGAATTTCTGATTGAAATATTTCCCATTCATATCTGTCTGGGCTATATATCCCCTGGTGGAAAAAATGATGACTAACCCTTTCCCCCTTGAACTAGAACTGAGTCAACAGCTTTCCTTGGCATGGGTTGGGCACTAAGTGCCCAACCCATGCCAAGGAAAGCTGTTGACCTGGGGCATGTGATCTTGATAAGTCTCACGTACATTTCTCGGTCAAATTGTTTTTCATAACTGTTGAAATTAGTTGAATACACTGAAGCAGACGACATTTGACCACCAGCCAGTTTTGGCCAATTTGAGAGGGAAAGGGTCAAGGTACCTAGTTGTCCTGCACCCCTGGTGGTTTGCCACACTACCTGTACAGCAAACGGTGTGGTGTGACAGGGCAGCACAAAGAAAGACAATCAACCTAGACAGAACATGAGGTTAGAGTGTACATATACTGTCATTGTATAGTCATTTGCAATTGCAGGCAGAGTTAACTGAATGTTATAGAGTGTCGTTTAAGGCAAACTACCCCAAATTCTTGAAAACTGTAAATTTAAGACAGCTTATCACTGGTAAATTCCAGTGTCCTATGTATGCATGTAGTATGGTCTGTGTGTGGTTGTCATAGCAACAAATTTGTACTCATTTAGGAATTAAGGGCAAGTGATAAGTGCCCTGTGATTGGATGATTAACACCAAATACAAGGTGCATAGTGGTATCATTGTGTATGCTCTGGCTGTATGTGTCCCAACACTATTCTCAAAGGATAAACACTATTTATTTCTGTGATAACTATGCAATTTTGCTTTCTTTTAAAAGCACAATGCCCATGGGTATATGTAAAGGCAACCATAGATGTCTGTGTGCTTTTTGGTCACCCAGAGAAAGAAAAAAGGAACTGGTACTGGTTGGAGAAGGTGGGGGGGAGGGGGTTGTTCATTTATTTAGTGTGACTATAACAGGATTTATGTTATGCAGATAACCTTGAAGAATGGAAATCTTGTGGTCATTATTTGTGAATGAATTGGACTAACTGCCAAAATGAGTTGTGTGGTCTTTCAGCAAAGAAAAAAGACCTAGGCTTTCGAGTTGTATATATAAATATTATATATCTGTATGTATGTATGTATGTATGTATGTACGCAGGTACAGTGTCAACTGGCACAGTAGAGATATAATATTGGCATGTACATGTATATGTCTGTGTTTGTCCAGCTGCATATGTTGAAAAAAATAAACAAACTGAAAAAAAACAAACTGTATTGACTACTGATTTGACTGGACAAATAAAGCAGTCTGGCTGGAACACAAGTCTGCAATAACAATTCTCATTAAGTCCGACCACTTGGTTTTTAAGCATTGTTGACCCGAAGATACACAGCTAATGTAATCACTTGTGTCCTGTTGTCTGACATTCCATCCTTAAACAATCTGGTGTGGGCACGATAGTGTCTACAAGTGTGGGGTAAGCCCTGTGTTAATGTTATGGACAATCCAATTTTAGGAATTAAAATCCTTGTCAAGTTGAAATTTATGGCACCACTTCCTGGATATGTGGTGTCTGTTTTATGTTGGCTAAGATTTGAAAAACTTGTGAACACTGCAGTCTAATTTTAGTATGAATCTTGATGTGTGCCTGTGTGTGTGGGGGGGGGGGCCTAATACATACATATATATATATATATATATATATATATATATATATATATATATATATATATATATATATATATTTATGTATACCGTATTCATCTCCATAAGCACACAGTGCACTATAAAAAAAAAATCATCCTCAAAAGCAGAAAAAATGTAGATCCAAAGGGTAATAATGAATTCTACCACTCGTTTGAGAGCTATGGGATATTTTGGGGGTTCTTTCCTTGAAAAAATGGAGGGGGGAGCACTCATTAGACAGGATGCGCTTATTAAGGTGAATATTGTATATGTATGTATTAGGTCAAGGGTTAAAGTTTGGTGAAATTTTACCTTTTACAGGATTGAATGCCCTACACTTCAATCTCCAGGTATGTGAAACGGGGGCTCAAGCAGAAGAGTGGAACATTTTATCTGAGCTGTTACAATATTGTCAGCATAACTGATGGAGCCCAGGGTGTTTAGCCTAGACACTCCATGGACATCTCTCTTCTGCAGAACTGTTACAATATTGTCAGCATAGCTGATGGAGCCCAGGGTGTTTAGTCTAGACACTCCATGGACAGAGGCCTCCTGGGCTACCATGGACCTCTCTCTCTCTTCTGCAGAACTGTTACAATATTGTCAGCATAATTGATGGAGCCCAGGGTGTTTAGTCTAGACACTCTATGGACAGAGGCCTCCTGGGCTACCATGGACCTCTCTCTCTTCTGCAGAACTGTTACAATATTGTTAGCATAATTGATCAAGCCCAGGATGTTTAGTCTAGACACTCCATGGACAGAGGCCTCCTGGGCTACCATGGACTTCTTGATCTTCTGCAGAACTTTCAGTATGAGAGCAGGTGTCATTTAGGGGCATACAATCAGGTTATTCCCCATAAAAAACAGAGCGTCCATCGCCAAGGCAAGGCCACCAGGATGTGGACAGACAAATATAGGCAGTTGATGGTTTGGTTATGTCTGGTGGCAAAGAACTACTCCAGACTGACCCCAAAGAGCCTAAGTTGCCTGAACTATCCTAGGATGCAGACATCAGTCAGTTTGTTATGACCTTGTATACACTGAAGGTTCCAAACAGCAATATTAACATCCATGCTAAATTCTGCTACATGCAAAGAAAGCTTAAGCAATGTGCACAGGCCATGGCCTTGTCCTTGGACTGACATACCAGTACTGGAGGGATCTGAACAGGAAGTCTCACTACTTCAGCCTTCACAGGATTGACCACTATGGCTAAACCCCATACAGACCAATAGAAATCAAGCTGCACCCTGGCATAACTAAAGGCAACACAGTGCCTGGGTGAGTTCAGGAAATCTCAGGATGGAAAAAAGTACCTGTGCACACATTCTGCCACCACACTCACCTCCAAAAGGGACAAAGGGATTAGCCATGGTCTCCAGAGGTCACAGTGAAGAGTCTCTTCCCCCCCCCCCCAAAAAAAAAAACATAACAACATAGCAAAACGCTACCACACTTAGTGCAAATTAAACATGAAGTTTTTCAACAGTATAACTATTATTAACTTAGCTGTTTCCACGCACTTTACATGCCTTGCCCGAGCTCCCAAAAATTTCCATGGGTCCAGTGCCAATCTATGCTGCTGCAATGACTGTCCTGGACGCCCTGTTGCATGTCACAGCACCCGTAGTAGTAGTAGTAATGCATACTAGCGAGCATGTGCAATCAGTTTCCTACACTGCATAGGAAGGACAAAAACCGAGTATGGTTGGGTGGGAATATTAGTGACCTATGGTCAGTTATGTTTCTTAATAATAGTTTTACCATTGAAAAACTTCATATTAAGGACACATTACAACACAATATGTCACTTCAGCTGATGTAAAATCAGATTGGACGAGGGAGGTACCTCCCAAAATATATAGCCCAAAACTCTGCACTAGAGAGCTACACCTTAGCAAAGCACCATGCAGCAAACTTGTTCCAACACAAGTCTAAAGAAGACTGACAAAGTTTCCTGCAGGCAACCCACTCAGCCACTCCCTTTGAGGAGCCTGCTAAAGCAACGCCTGAGGCCATAGTTTCCTGACCTGAAGCCTGAGAAAAGGACAATTCCCTCTTGGGCCACCAGGGACCCACATGAAGGACTTGGAGCTGCTCCTCCCAAATCTTGTGCAACACCCTCAGCAAGAGCAAGGTTGGAAGAAAGGCATATACCCACATTCCCTGCTATGAAATTGGCATCCAGAGCCCTTGCCAACTCATCGGGGAATGGGAACACAAGGTGTCAATCATGAGATTGTCCCTCATAGCAAAGAAATCAATGTGCTCTAGGCCCCAAAGGGCCTAGATTGCTTCCACCACGCTGGGATTCAGAGACCACTTGGTCTAAATTGCCTGGGATCGGCCCGAGAGCAGGTCCACCTTGACATTCAGTCAACCCGAAATGTTCCAACACTGGATCCTGATGCTGTATTTATGGCACCAAAGCAAGATGAACATGGCCAGGGAGATCAGCCTCTTCGACCTGGTACCTCCCTATTTGTTGATGTACGCAACCGCCGTACAGTTGTCACACATCACCAGGACATGCTTGTTCTCCACTTGTGACTTGAACTGGAGAAAGACGAGAAGAATCGCCTCCAGTTCTAGCCAGAATGATGGCAAACTGTCTCCACAGAGGAGGCCATTCACCTGAGCCTGTCACTGAAATGGGCTCCTCAGCCCCAAAGACATGCGTTGGTAAACAGAGTTACCTCGGTGCTGAACTGCATCAGGGACTGCCCCAGCATAATGTTCACCCGACGGGACCATCGGCTCAGAATTAGCCGATCCTACGGCTGAATCGAGATATGCTGAGACAAGAGCCTGCTCTGTGGATCCCACTGATCCCAGAAACTTAGCTGGACAGGCCGACAATAAAGCCTCCCCAGGGGAACCTGTAAATCCATGGACATTTAGGTCCCTACCTAATGCATCCATTGATGCACAGATGGGGCTGGCGCCATCCTGAACCTGTTCAAGAGGGAGACGAGCCACCTCCACCTGTCCTCCGATGGAAGACAGATGAAGAGGACCATCAAAAGTTGAATCCCCAGAAAAACAAATGCCTTCATGGGAGTCAGACTGGACTTCGGGAGATTCACAATGAGGCCTAACCTTACATGCAGACTCAGCATGAACTGCATGTGTCTTGAAATAGGTGGTGGTCCTGAGATTCCAGGAGCCAGTCATCCAGATAGACATGCAGCAGGATCCCTTGCCAGTGTACAAAGGCTACTACCTCCCTCATGACCTGAGTGAAAATGAGTGGTGCTGGCACCAGGCCAAATGGGATAGCACAGAACTAAAAACTCTTCCCTTGACCATGAAACGCAAAAATTTCTGAAAGCATGGGCCTTTGGAAATGTGAAAGTATGCATCTTTCAGGTCTATTGAGGTTGCCCAATCTCCCTGTCGCTTCGCCGCCAAGATGGTGGCAGGAGTCTCCATCTTGGAAGTGCTGCACAATAAGATACTTGTTGACAGGCACCAGGTCGATCACCAGTCTTTGTCCGCCATCCTTTTTTGGCACCAAAAAGAGATGGGTGTAAAAGACTGGAGACCCAACATGGAACACTTGTTCGATGGCCTGTTTGTCTACCAGCTTTTGCACGGCCTCATACAAGAACACCTGGTCTGCCTCTACACAAAGCAAAAACAAGAAGGGAACTCCTGAAAGTGGAGGGTTGCCCTCGGCAAACTCCAACAAGTAGCCGCTGACGCTAGCCATATCCCCCACCCACAGTAATCATGGACAGACAAAAGAACGGACGGACACATGGACGGTGCCCATTACCATATCCCCTCTAAGGTCTACCCACCATAAAAAATCAAAGGGCTGGCATCAATAATTTAGAAGATATGGCCTGGACAAAATTTGTATTGTAGCTTGAGCTTGCTTAATGAACTTTGTTAATTAATTGATTAATGGAAGTAATTAGCCACAGAAAACAATGCCTATGCACACCTACTACCTAAGGTCTACCCACCATGAAAAATTCAAAGGGCTAGCATTAATAGTTTAGAAGATATGGCCCAGACAAAATTTGTCTTGCTTAACAAACTTTGTTAATTAATCAATTAATGCAAGTAATTAGCCACACAAAATAATGCCTATGCACACCTACTACCTAAGGTCTACCTACCATAAAAAATTCGAAGAGGTAGCATTAATAATGTAGAAGATATGGGCCGGATAAAATTTGTTTTGGACGGAAGGACAGATGGACACACGACGGTGCCCATTACCATATACGCTCGCCCACTTCGTGGGCGGGGGATAACAAGTAGCGGTGACGGATGACATTCCTGACAAATTGTCGCCCATTAATCAATCCCATTGGTTGGCGAACATCACCAGTCACCAGGCTTCCAATCCTCATTAAGAAGGCGGAGAGGGAATGGGAGACCAGTGGGCCTGCAGAGATGTATGATAACCAGCCCACGTCCCTAGGATGGGACACTGGCTTCTGGTTGCCCTTAGAACCAGAAGAGACTGCAGCAAAGCCTCATCCAGAAACTTTTGCCACCTCTCCTTGGCCATTTGATCCACCCTATCATGGAGGGTGACCAACTACTAATCAAACAGCCCTAGACCAACAGGGTCTAGGGGCAGTTGGTACGCAGCCTTGCTTACCTCTGTTGGCAGGTTGGCCTCAGGGAGGAGTGCATTACATTGCAGCAACTTAACATCTGCATCGAGCATAATGGCCCCGCTAAGGATGGGGCCCACAGAATGGCCCCAAGACTGCTCAAGGGCCAAAGGTCTCCACCAAATGTTTGATAGAGGCTGCTAAAGAGGGATTGTCATGCGGCTCCACATGGGGGAACACCCTGAACAATTCAGGAAGGAGCCCACAATTGACATAACCTGTGCATCCTACTCAAACCACCAGGGGGATGTGAGAGGCTGGGTTATGGCACGGTCCAGTAAAGGAGTGTCCACCGTCACCTGAGAGAAGTTGTACACCAACTGACTTGTCTGGTACAACTCCAGCCTGAACTTCAGCTTAGCAAGCAGCCGACTGAGGGCCAGGCCATCCCCGGAGGATCCCGTTTCTGGCACATCACTAGATCCAGAGAGTTCTGTCAATGATTCAACAAACTTCCCGGCCAGGAAGATGGAGAAAAGCACCTCTAACCCGGACGCTGGCTTCACTTCGTCGAGTGACATCGGCACTGGCCTAGGCTGCACCAATGTGGGCAGCAGGACAGCCTCCCGGGAAGGGTATCCTGCATACAGGCGACATCTGCCCAAAACGTGAACCCCAGCTTCCCTGCCTTAGAGGGAGACTGGTCCACCTGATCTACAGCCTCCTGGGCTGAAGCCGCAGACTGGAGAACTTTCATCCGCTCAGTGGCCAAAGAAGTGCTGAGACTGCCTCCTTCTGCTCCACTGCAAGCCAAGAGAAACAAGTGCCCCCTTCCTCAGGCTCTGAATCCTCAGTTGGGAAATCCAAGCAATCAAGGTCAAGAACAGATATACAACTCACAATCCATATTCATGGATCTCATCGACTATAAAACACCTGCACAAACTAATTCAAAGGAACAACCAATCTCCCAGGAAACCTATTAACTACCTCACGAAACACAAGAGAAGCCAAAAACACACCAATAGGTAAGAAAAGTGAAAGAGCTTCCAACAAAACGTGTCCATCAACAATGTGCGCCAGAGTAAGAAACTAATTGTGCATGCTTGCTAGTACACATTACTGCCACTATATGGGTGCTGTGCCAGGCCACAGGGCCTCTAGGACAGTCATTGCAACAGCACAGATTGACACTGGACCCATGGAAATTTTTGGGAGCTCTGGCAAGGGACAAAAGTGCGTGGAGACCAGCTAAAGTGACCTATGGTGTTGATAGAAGTGTGCTTAGCCCATCCAACGGCAGACTGCTGGGTCCTCATGTCAACTTGAAACTGGTAACATAAAAGAGGGGAGGTCAAGAGTTGTAGGCCTGCCATTGGATTAGACTAGTGGCTCCATGGATTTGGCATGCAGAGGACCACTCTGCTTTGCTGCATTTCATTTCTAGCCATACCCTTGTCTTCTTCAGTCAAGGATAGAACCGAAACGTACCAATAGAAATCAGAGTCCCCTGTTAAAGATCCCATTCAGCTTTGTGGAATTACAGAAGCCCCAAAAGGAAAATCTCTCAGACCAGTCCATAAATTTATACCTAAAAGGATTAAGTAAGCCTTGATGCGCGATGCACCCCAAAAGCTGTGAATAGCAAAGGAAGTTCAGCTAACATCAACACATGAAGTGAAGTACAATTTATTGGGTCCAAGATGTGCACTGTGGTCAACATTCTGTGAAACTCCATTCTGAAGGCTTACTTTAGAAGAATGTTTGAGCTTGGCAAGGACCAAGGCCACAAACTCATTATGCTGCATTTATCCAACATGTTTCACCATGTCTGTGGCTCTTCAGGGATTGAAAGTAACGACTGCTTGCGCTAACATATCCAGGGTGTAAACAATTACACGTGACTCACGTAGTAACCGTGTATGACACATGCCATGTAAATGCAAGTGTCAAGATAAGTACAATGACAGTTGAGGAACATGTCATAGCTCAGGTCCCTGTGTGTCAACCATGTGACAGTACATTGCCTCTGCCTCTATTCGGGTCCGGTTGTACTAAATAACATGATCAATATGCACATAGTGTACAGTAAAATCTCCCTATACCGAACACCCTTGGCACCGGAAAAAAGTTCAGTGTAGTGAGGTGTTCAGTATTGGGAGGTTTGATTGCATTGAAAGTATATATTTGGAACCAAGAAATGGTGTTCAGTATAGAGAGGTGTTCGGTATATGGAGGTGTTCGGTTAGAGAGGTCTTACTGTATGAGATTAAGAATGGTACCATTTGGTAGCCTGGTGTATTTCACAGCTGATCAGTACCTTGTGTGTGTGTGGGGGGGGGGGGGGAGAGAGATTTTCCTGTAAACAGAAGAGGTCCCTCCTCTGATGCCAAAGTCTGGGAATGTCCTTCCCCAACACACGAATGAATTAATAAAGAGCTATATCAGTGAAGGGAGAACACTGAATGTCTCCTCCAGAATACCTGTGCAACTTCTCAGACTAGACAGTCAAAATGGAAAGAAGGTACAAGATATTAGGCAAATCAGTTAACCTCAGCCATATAAATGGTGAAAGTTTCCCATGGCACTCCAGTCTTCAGGAAATTCTTATGAAACAAGATTGCCAAGAAGAAACTGACACCTAACCAGTTCATCCCACTCCAGGACCTGTTTTTAAGGACAGGTAAGACATCAAAAATAAATCCCACTTTAGTCAATCCTAGCTCAAAATGTATTTGCGCTAGGATAACATATCATATATGTGAGTACTCGTCATACTCCAAAGAATTTATATGTCCCGTATTTGGGTGTCTGTGATGTTAATTGTTGAATAAACAATTGAAAGTTGACCGCAAAGCATCCATCCTTTAAATGTCGATATAAGTCACTAATTATTTGTGATAAAATCATAATTACACTTGGATCTTAATCCTGACATATTGGCAACAAAAAACGATCCTGCGATTTTTTATGTGTGGTTTCGTTTTTCTGTTATCCATCCTCAAAGTTTGACGTTTCAATTTTCCCTTTGATTTTCAGGATGTTCATTTTCTTCATTTCATAGAAAAAGAACGAAGCAAAATTTAGAAAATCGCTGAATCGTTTTTGCAGTTCAGACATTAAGAAATCACAAGCTGTTAACTGGATTAAATTTTGCCCAGCCGTTTTCTTGGAATAATCATTCTTAGGTGGGGCTCTCGTCCTATTATCCTATCTGAGAAAACAAGCTTCAAAGGCCTTTGATGTTGATCATTTGTCTCTGAAACAATACCATTTGCTCAAGTTGAGCTGATATTTGTACAAAACGTAGTAAACATCGTCCCCGAACATTTGGGGAGGTTGTCAATCAATTCTTGGCCAATCACATGAATTAAAGAGCCTTTGAAGTACGGAAAACATTATTCAGCGATCTGTCAAACGGCGACAGCGACAGTCTGGTTTCAAAGTGTGACGTCATGGAGGCTGCCCTTCCGGCCCCATGACCTCAAGCCTGGCAACGAAAGTTGTGTTGCCTTGCTTCGGTGGGGCGGCCTGCAGCCGCTCTTGGTCAGTGTACGGATGGCGGGTTTGGTCTTCCGCCCCCTACCTTCCCTATTCATTCCGATTTTATAGGGATAGTACTTTATTGTTTTCACTAGTCTCCTGTCTGTATACTTTATGTAGTTAGCTTGTTAGACTTGTCTTTACACTTTAATTAGTCAGCTTGTCATTATTTTGTAGTTGTCTTCTCAATGAGTTTCTTTTTTTTCCAACCTGAGCTTTGGTGTGTTTTCTCTTGTGTTCACCTCTATGCTTATTTCGATGTGTTTATTTGTACTTTTATTTCCTCATCCCTGGGTTCCGATAAAGTATTATTATATACATGGGTATTGTTGATTAGGGTGTCAGTTTTTTTCCCCGCTTGTCTTTGGTGTGAAGGACCACTGGGGTAATCCATCGCGGCATGGCCTTTGAAGTTTATCGTCTGACGATTCCCGCTCCTCTTGAACGTTTAAAGTCTCTCTTCATTAGAACGCAAAACAAGCAAGATAACTATAAAGTAAACCACTAAGGCTATGATATATTAGCATGTTTGCATCTTTTCCGTGCCCACAAAACATACTTTCGGCATGCTGCCTTATTTCGCATTGCCACCCTGATACCACTGTCTTTTTGCCATGGGCCGTTGCTACCTGCAGCCACGTGACAGGCTGTTAAGTATGATTGACGGGTGGCACTGTTCCGTTTGGCGGCTGAAAACCAAAAGAATGACACATGGACGTTCAGATATCCACATGCCTGTGTAGTTTTTGGCGTTTTTCTCATATTTCTACTTTAGTTAAAAGCTCAAAATTTTGACAACTAATAGAAAGGACATTCATCTTGTAAAAAACGTTAAAATTTCAAAATTGGCCATGCAAAGGTTTTTGGTGTCTTAAGTGTCCTTAAGCTTATTAGCACACCATCTGTCTCTCAAACCACATGAATAAGCCACCTGTCATGAAAATGGATGGCTAAAAACTTCCAAGGGCCAAGTAAATTTGAGCCATTCTCTTTCAACTCTGGGACTGGGGTATGAGCTAATCCTGAAAGAAAGGAGTTCTACAGAGTTATCTAAACTGCAGGGAACCACAGGACAACCCAAAGTACACAAGTATTTCTTAGAAGTATGATTAATGGAGACTGTACACTAACCCCGGACATGGTGAGCAAAATAAAAGAAATTGGACCAATGCTTCTTGAATATAGATGTTACTTTTTCTGTTTGCATTTTTGTACAATATTTGGCCATCACAGTTTTATATTATGGAAGGGTGATCTATCAAAAAGGGACTACTTTATGTCACATGTCATCGATCATGGAGTTAGGTGCCTGGAAGAAAGACTGCAGTAATTACAAATGATTTCTAGGACCCATGCAAGCCTTGTTTGTACTTGAAAACAGGGGGATACAAAAACGAATGTACCATACAGGTACCTCAAATGCTGATCAATAATCCAAACTTGGTGTACTCATGTCCTGGTGTTGCAGCTACTTTTCAACGGCAAAAACCCCTGCAAAAATTGCAGCGCACTGTGAACGTGAAATTTGGACAAGGATACCTGAAAGTGACTGCTACCACGGATAGACGGTGTGTCAGAGCTACTGTGAACTTTTCTTTTTGTTCAGGAACTAGCAGATTAACCTGATTACTTTCAAAATTTGTTATGCAACAAAGGCAGTTGCATTGTGCAGCAATAAATAGTTCCCTACTGGTATCTGTTGTTCTTACAGTACTGGAGCTATGGCCCAGAAACGCATTTTCTAAGACAGGTACCCTGAATCTGGAATGACCTGCCTGCAGACTGACGTAAGGCAGTCAGGCTCAATAACTTTAAAAAACTGATTAGTGCATGGCAAGGGGTAAAGTGTAAGTGTGCCCTCTGTAACCTTTAGTTTGCAAGTGCGATATCCCCTTGTTATGACCATTTGTATGTACATTTTTAAGGTATACATTATTTTTTACTTAGTTTATGTATATATATTTTTTACTTGTCTTATCGGTGACTAGCAGTCTCTGCTAATGTTTGAATGTTTTAACCATGTACCGATGTAAAATAAAGCTTACTTTGACTTTGACTTTGACAGGTTGAGGGTCCAGGTAACAGTGACGCATTTCTGGTAGGTGAAACGCTGCTAGCCTGTGAAGTATCCACACACTGTTTGGCATCACTAGTTCTTACACTATCAAGTATATGGACCACACAAGCATATTTGAAAGGGTCAAAGATCATCACAATGACCCAATTTTGGTACACAACACCTCCCATATACCAATCATCCACACACCAAATTTGGGTATATCGTAGTGTTACAGTATGGAAAATATGGCCCACACGGACACAAGCATTTTTCCCTGAGGAAAGGACAGATTAACCCCACAGATTGGGTGCAAACCTGCAGGCCCCCCCCCCCCCCCCCACCCTTCCAAACCCAGTCGGCGACAACCCCCGTTTCTAGAAACCACTAAATCCAAATTACAAGATCTTAAAATCTGACGATGTGGACAAAAATGAACAAGCTGAGGGGATTTCAGAGAACACATCACAAAATGAAGCACTGAAGGATGCAAATTTTACAGACGTCATTTCACGGATTCATATATACATTTTTTTTTTTTTTTTGCAAGACGGTCACACTGGGGCTATGTGAAATGGTTCACAGCATGCCACAAATATTTGTACTGATACACGAAGGGCGTCATGACAGTTTAAATTTACCTATATGCATACATCCAACCTTCCAAAGAACAAATTTTAATTACACGAATTTCTAACAGAATAATTTCCATTTATCCATGTTGTACCGGATATCAGAATACCATTGAGGTAGAAAAGGCCCCTTCTACCTCCATGTGAATATATTAATGTAATTTTTATTATCTGCCATGTTCTGCCTAAATTTCTATCAGAATAATTTCTACTATCCATATTTTGCCTTAGTTTTTATCAGAATCATTTATATTATCCATGTTGTATCTGAATTTCTGTTATCTGTGTTGTACTTGAATCTCTATCAGAATAACTCCAATTACCCATTTCGTACAGCTCTATCACCTGGTGGTCCTGTTTCAATACAATCCTGGCATTCACACAAAGCTCAGACAAATACAATTTCATTAACATTTTTAGCCTTTTATCATTAAAAATAATGTATTTGGCTCACACGTGAAAAGAAGAATTCCCAATCCCAATGATAAAAAATTCATCACAAAGTTTGGTTCCAGTTTTCACTTTATTTTTAACACAGAAATGTTTACAATTATGAATACATGCATGATTTACAACAATAACTGTCAGACAATTGACAAAATAATTGTCATGAAAAAATGAAGAGTAGTTTTGAAAAATTTGTTTTCAAGTTGTTAAAATTCTATACAAAGCAATAATTACAATAATACAAGTGCTTCTTGTCTCTATTTGTACAGACAGGGTCAAAAACACAAATCAGGGGCTGAAAGGCAATGTTTAACAAATGAACCTTTTTAAAAAAATAAAAAGAAAAGGGCTTTCTCACATAACAATGCTGGTTTCAGCCCAAGGAAATGCTACATTTAACTGCAGCATAACATTAGCCGTATAAATTTACATTCTCTTTTGCGCTGGATAAAATAGTTCACTGTCCTTGTTTGCTTTTTCAACAGAACGAAAAAGGCATAATGGATTTCTTGTCACTTCAACACAGCCCAGTTCTACTCACTGCCATTCCATCTTGTTTTTAATTCAACAAACATGGCTCTCTACAGGCTACGTTATGTGAGAAATGGATTTGTTTTCCCCCATTTGCACATATAGTATAAATATGTACACCTCTGGTCCTGTTTCTAGCATGTGCAACTACCCGATTACCTTTCCTGTACTTTTGTTGCAACACCTGTACATGCAACAGAAAAATCACCATGTACTATCCGGAATCATTTGTACATGGTATGAACTCTCTACAGATATTGAACTGGTGTTTACTGAGCCTGTATCGGCAAAGCTACTCTTTTAATTATTTACACTTATACACCCAATCCCCCTCCCCACACAGGACCTAAGCATGTTCCCCAATTGTACATTACTGGAGGGGGTAACAGGTTATTAGATCAGCAGCACCAGTTTACTTCTTTGTATTATTCTCCTTCCTTTGTAACAGGAATTTTTCCTCTCATTATTTAAAAAAAAAACACACACACACAAAATAAACAGGAAGACCACTGTGTCTTGGCCTCTTTGAGTGTATAAGCCAACAGAGAAAAATGATATTGTTCTCAAAATGTTTGCCATTCGATCATGAAATACCAAGTTGAACTACAATGGCACTACAATCAATATCTATTATTTTTCTCTACCTTTTTTATATACAGTCAAAGGCCGAGTAATCAGCTATCATTACCCAGTTGATCTCTTACCACGGTTACCAAAAGTAACTGTTGCCTTAAGAACTGACCATACTTCTGCAATTGCTTAACATCTGGGGCACATGGCTATGTTTTTACATTTCAGCATTAAAATGCAGCTACCTACATACAGTGTAGTATTTCGGTCCTTGGCTGCCTGCCTTTACAAGAAACTTGGGTGTAAATGTGTTCGTATCCCCATAGAAACAGAACCAGAGGTTTGACAAATGAGATAGGTCAAAAGCAACAGGTACAAAACCTAGTCCACATTAACAAACTTGGGCTATGTCACTGCCACCTGTAAAACCAGTGTGTAAAAAATTCCAATAATTTTTTAATATATCTTTTTTTTTTCTCAATGAACATTTTGATACATAACTCACCACAAAGTTTCCTTAGTGCAGTTACAACACCTAAAAGACCTTAAGTTAAAATTTGTAAATTTAGAAAAGGGCTGAGGAAATTGGTTACATGTTCTGTTCACAACCACATTATTAACTAGAACCAACACTAGGGTATGGGGACACTATAATGATTAAAGAGGAGATTGTATGAAGTTTGTTTCATACAACACTGTTCAGGGCCAATATCATATGTATGTATTTATGCAATATCAGTCAACAGCCTCAGGAGAAAATGAACAGTATGTAAAAACTTAGAAAAATTGACGCACAATGTATTGCACCAGCAACAGTTCTCCATTAGAGCACAATGAAGACACACCCGTTTCTCTCTGTTGCTTCTAGGTTTCTCTGACATACACAATGTACAATGCAGAGGAAACTGTTGGTCCACCAACTATTTCACACTGCAAACTTTACAAAACCCAAGAACGATAGTACAAAAACAAAAGGAAGAAATTCTCCTATATGTATGATCTGAGGTTGTTTCCTTTCTTAAGTGTATCCTCAGTTTCCTTATTTTTATCTGCATGAAAATGACAATACTTGAAAGGAAACACCAATATTAACAGTAACACAACTCGGTACACTACAGTGAAAAACTCTGGGATCGGGTCAATTACCTCAAAAACTGGGGAAACCAGCATGCTGGTGCCATACTACGGGACCTAAAAATGGAACTGACAAACTGGAAAAATGAAAAACGTTTTTCCAGACAAACTTTTTTTCTGTCCTGTGCACAAAGGCTAACATGCAAAAATAAGGGAATGAAGGAACAGGTAGCTTCTAACAAATATAGGCAAGAAATAAACCTCTTATAATACAAGAATAACAATCCAGTACACTGCCACCCTTCACATTAATACAATGCAACCTTGTCCTTCCCCCCTCCCCTTTTTAGTCATTATCAAATGAAATTAACTTGTTGACTCTTGAGACTCAAGTTTGAATAAGCTTGCCGACATAAAAGCCCATCTGTACACTGGTTTTGGTCATTTACAAAATAAAACCTAGGGGGAAACCACCCCCCACATTTAGCACAAACACCAACAGAGCTGCATTTGTTTATATCAAAAAGATACATGGTTCCCTCCCTGTTTATTAGATGACATCCGTTACCATGGTTACCACTAGTAGAGCAATGATGAAAGTTCAAAAAGTATGCAAGCGGTAGCAAATACCAACGTGCTCACAGGGAAATAAAACCGAGAAAAGAACCTGCCAACTGTCAACGCTTCCTGTACACCTGATCAACACAATCTTTTATCTTTTCCTATTATCTTGAACAGTCTCTAATCTGAAAGTCTTTCTCACTCTCTGTCTTGTCCACGATGCAATGTCTGATATTTCAATGTGTCTTCTCGGTCCATATCAGCTGTTTTTGCATACCATCAAAAAATAAGACTG
The DNA here is from genome assembly GCA_964020975.1 of Hermodice carunculata. Lineage (NCBI taxonomy): Eukaryota > Metazoa > Annelida > Polychaeta > Eunicida > Amphinomidae > Hermodice > Hermodice carunculata. Next base: position 90,780,376 of record OZ026613.1, on the reverse strand, counting down.
CATTTTTTCATTCAGTATTGATAATCATTATTCAATATTATTATTATTGTTATTGATTTTATAATCATATTTAAAATGTAAACCACTAAAGCTGCTGAGCTTTTCCAAGTTTTCATGTTTCAATCTTCTTTCCTGTTGCCGTGCCACACAACTAGGGTTTGCCTCACAAAAGGCAGATCCCTTCTCACTGCTGCTGCCTTGGTAGTCGCAGACGTGACTCGTGTTCCCCACTACCGACGACCACTTTATCACCTTTTACCATTTTACAACTTGTGGGGCGCCGGGCAGGGAAAGCTATGAGCGTCATCATAGTCCACTGCTTGGGAGCAGAAACCCACAATACCAAGAGAATCATTCACGTTTATACAAAATGACTAGATACTCCATGATAGAAAAAGTTTTAAACAACCACTTTGTATGGCCTTGGAAGGTAGGGGTAAAAAACCCCTTCGGCAGATAAAAAATAAGGTCACACTACCATCACTGGGACAAGCACACAATGTAACAGTCTTGTGGGATATCTTGTCGAGGAGAAAAAAAAAATCCAAAAAAAAAAAAAAAATCATGCAGTCACTAATTAAAAACACAGTCCACAGCCCGCAAGTTTCAGAACCCAAGGCAGTGAGCCATCCCTTCTTTGTTACTGTTCGTGAATGTAGATTTCCAACAAGTTGTACACAATCCTTTGCGGTATTGAGATCAGGAAGCACATCCCTCCTCCACCACTAGAGAGGGGCACTTGGGTTATACACTCCCTACAAAAAAAGCACGGTACAGTTTCTACTCCCATGCAAGTGGACACTGGGGGTCAGGGTCGTGCAGGTCTCACGAGGCCTTGCTGTCTTTGCTGTTGGAGTTTGACACAGCATCTTTGCGCGGTGGCATCCTCTCATTACATTTGTCCAGGAACTTGGCTTCTTCGAAACCACTGATCTTGTGAGAGGGTGAGAAGCCACTCAGTGCTGCAAGTAAAAAAGGGTACAAAATTATGTTGATCACACATCATTATACCTCATGAAATTATTACTCTACTTATTGTCACCTGTACAAATTTGCATTTCCCTCATTTAGCTGAAATTTTAATTATTTTGGAGACAGTTTTAGCTTTCAGTCCTTCCTATGCAGTGTAGGAAACTGATTGCACATGCTCGTTCTTGTGCAATACTGCCACTAGAGGTGCTGCGACATGCCACAGGGCATCTAAAACAGTCATTGTAGCAGCATGGATCGGTACCTGACCCATGGCAATTTGGGTGGGGGGTGGGGGGTGGGAGCGAGCTCTGGCAAGGCACCTAAAGTGCATGGAAACCAGCTAAGTGACCTGATGTTGTAATGTGTCCTTAATAAATACAGCTAAATAAACAGAATTAATTGAAATTAGCGAGAAGTATGTCAGTTCAATCTCACAAAATCACCAGGCCAAATTGGTTTCAAAGCGTTTTGGTCATTCATCCTACTTCTTTGACAATACTACCCATGCAGACTGTATGGCTGTTTTCAACATCACAGCTTGTATCTGCAGCAGGTTAGTTTTTCTTTGTGATACCAGGTGGCTGTCAAGTTCCTAGACTGATTGACGACCAAAGCAAATACATGTATGGCATCCAGAAATATAGTGCCTAGATGCTTGCTGAATGGGGGCGAGGGGAAACACCAGCTGCTTCGGGTCCATCACTTATGTATCCATTAACCAGTCATAAGCCACCTGCAACATGCAGAGACTGTTGAAGTAACTAGGGCACATATATGCTTATTTGGGTGATTAATTTACTGAACTATACAGGAGGAGTGCATATGTGACCACACGCATAGTACAATATTATCAATACATTATCCAAGATACTTAAGAGACAAGTCCAAGTTTGTGGCCACACTTTAAACATCTGACGATATAAACGGAAGTTTCTGCAAGAGTCTGCACCTCTGGCTGGGCTATGTCCATGACTGCTGTATGCTGTGTGTTTCACTGTGTGACTTTTTTTTACCCGAAGAAACGCCCTTATGTTTTTATTCCATATAGAAGCACCCTAAGGATCCAAAATGCCCAGTATCCGCCCCGTCAAATTGAAGGTCACCAAGCTTGTCACCTTCCCAGAAACAGCCTCTATCTTAATGCGACTTCACCGCGTATGAATACATTAAATGCAGACACGTGCTATTTTAATGAAGTAATCCATGCAGAAGCGTGACTGGTAGGTTTATGGGAATTGCTGTCTGTCCTGTTTACGAAGTCTTCCCGGGACGTGGTAGTGACTGTAATTCAATTCCGATGTGCACGCACATCCTGATCGTAGTGGTTGCCAGTGACCTTTGATTCGATGCTTTCATAGGAGTTGATGCATGCGGGGGGGGGGGGGGGGGGGGGGGATTTTTACAATGTGGCCACATTTCTTGCCGATGTGGTCACAAACTTAGAATGGGTCTTAAGTATCTTGGATACTGTGTTGATAATACTGTACTATGGGTGTGGCCACATATGTACTCTGCCCATATAATTCTGTATTGCCCTTATTTGTATGAGCACCTTCCCACTGTTCAAAAACCTATTTGGCTTTGTCTTGCTGGTGCAAACTAGAACAGTTGTCACCAACTGGCAACAGAACAAATATCCCGTCCCTCACTTTTCACACACATGGATCCTACTAACCTGGAAATGAGTTCACAGTCACCAACATGTGATTAAAACGGAATCAACATGTTCCTAAACATATGCCATATCACTTTGACCCAGATACTTGCCCTGTGACCTACTTTTTGTGCATGACATGGCCCTGAGTCCTGATACACGCACAGAAAAAGTGTTTATTATGCCCCCCTCCTCCAGTTGGAGGAAGCATTATTATAGGCCAGACACAATTTTATCTGGATATATCACTTTGACTCGGATACTTCACCTAGTGACCTACTTTTCTTACTCCGGTCAACTTACTACTGTGTTTCATGAAATTAATAAGGTATGGTTCAACTTTTTCATCATCTTTGCAAGTGTACAAACTGTACGCTAAGGGGAAGGGGGTTAAAAGGTGTTGCACGCTTTTAATGATGCAATAAAATGATGACCCGTTCACTGATGCAAGATGGTCAGCTCCATTTGAAGATTTGGAGTATAAAGCAGTGCCATTTTTTAGCAGGGACACGAACAATTTTGAAGAAGATAAGGGTGAAGTTTTCAACTCTTCCTCTGCTATTTATGTTATGGGGGTCAGTTACCTATCACGCTAAATTTAATCTTGGGATGGCCCCACAAACACGATCTTCAGTATCGGGGCATCCATATGGACATTTATTTATGTAAAGACATTGTATGCTCATTTTCAGTCACTCAAATTGTAGTTTTTCCTGCAGAAACACTTTTTTTGCATACATGTGATGATTTTATTCATACAGACTTCTAAATAAACATCTAATTAATTGTTTTTGGTATGTTGCCAAACAATCTGCAAAACTGCCTATTTTTCGGCCTCAAAGTTCCCACAATTCTCTTAGTGATTCCACGCATGTTTGGTATCAATGGAAACGTCAGAACCTTGTCAATATCATCATGCTAGTTTCCTATTGGCTCAACTTTTTATTCCCACCTACCAAACTTGGTCATCTTGCATAAATTTACTCTTTCCCATGTAAAAATCTAAGAATAGGAGGCAGAGACATTCTTGTCCTGTTTCAGCGAGATTCTTGCCCTGCTGGGGCACGGATTGGCTGACAGATCATGCAAGGAAGTTTGCACCTGCTCAAGCATGCGCGATGTGTACTTTCAACAAACCAGCATGATGGAGTTGATCATTCAAGCCAACAGTACTTTTATGTTTTCATCTCACATATGTACCAAAATTTAGTGACATATGGACAGTGCATTTTCCAAAACATTCATAATGTCCCTAGTGAACCACTGAAAGAAATATGGAGTGGTAACTGCATGCAATTGATGTTAAAACAGACAACCCGTGCACCGGTATGCATTATCAATCAATCTCCACCATGGTCCATACTGAATAAAATGTGTGGGTGTTGGTTTTTTTTTGCAGAGATACTGCAGTATTGAAATAATTTTGGTACTATTACTAAAAAGTTAAAGTGAAAACCATTTAATATGTTGTACATCTGCAGGAGAATGCGCCATGTTGCTATATCACGGTAATCACTCGCACTGAAATTGAAAGTTGATTTTCGCATGTGCTACATAGTACAGTGGGTGGACAAAGTCGCCTGCAAGAATCTTTGTGCAAGTTTTCTCTCCTGCAGCTGAGGAAGGGTTAAAAGCCTTGTTTACCTGGGTTGAATACGCCGCAATCAGAAGAAAGTAAATAAAACAAAATAAAATGCTGGTCTCATTGAGGTAATCTTCTGGCTCTTTGCACTTGCAGATATTTACATCCCTGCATTCAACACTGACCTACCTTAAATAAAATGCACGAGTCGAGAAAGCAATCTCTCATTTACTGCTGGGAGCCTTGCTAGTGACCATCATTTTTAAAATGTTGAATTGTACTCTTTAGGGGCGGGGGGGGAGGGGTTCATGAAAAAGAGTACTGTGTGTACGCTTGTGAAAAATGATGAACCATCCCTTACATATTATGAAAATAAGAGAACAAACACAAATGCATTGCAGTTTCATATGAATGTATTACTGTGACCCACATACTCAACCTAGTGACCTAGTTTGGTTATATGACATGCTATTAGGTCAAGATATATTTCCTTTTCATGAAACAAAGTTAGAGATGAAAGGAGCTGTAGCCACAATACAATACGAGGATATGTCACTGTGACCTACTTTTTGTGCACAACACACCCTCGTCTCCACATACACTTGTGTGAAGTTTTATGTTAGAGATGAAAGGAATTACAGCCCAGGTAAGATATGAGCAGTATATGTCATGGTGACCAAGATGCTTGACCTAATGACCTACTTTTTGGGAATGACACACTTTGTTTCCAGATACACATGAGTGTAAAGCTTACTGAAACTAAAGATTAAAGGAATTATAAATAATTAAATATGAAGTGACGAAGGATCAATAATGGGTACTTTAATCTGCTAGTGACCTTGAAGTACATGTTTTCAGTGCCAATGTTTCCTCCACAGCTTGCCATACAACAATAACATTACAACCTCTTCACACTTGTTTACAGATTTCCATCAAAGTGAAACTAAGTAGATATTTCTTTTATCAAATCGCAACCACTCTATCATGGTAAAGGCATGACTTCAGCAGAATGACATGCCTTCTTCAACACATTTGCATGCAATATGGAAAATACATCAATGAAAACCAGGCCTTTATGTCAAAAAAGCAAGGTTATTGATAGTCAAGACACAAAGGCCACTATTCTCTGACAAATACAGATTCATTTGATCAAAAATACTGTACTGAGTCAAATATATAGTAACAAAATTCCACACTGTGACATGTGCAGTAAGTTTAGCCAGCACTCCTTTCAGACAGTTCATCACTTATGAGGACCTCTTATTCACCAGTTTTAAAATTTATGTATTTTACATTTATCCTCCATGTCACAATAATGTGGTATTCTACAGTGTACAAATGACACAACCATCTATACCAGTAAAAACTAGCAAAAGGAAACTGAAGAAAAGACAGTGATACTCAATTCCTTGAAATATACCATTGTCTCACTGTTCCCAGCTTGGGACAAAAAGGTTAACTTAAAGAAATAAAACCCACGGACATTAACTTATCAACATTAATAAAGAACTTACCGCTCTTTAGAGTATCCTTGCCTCCGGAGAGGGCTCCAATAGGCAGTAGACCATTTGGGGTTAAGCCCTTTAACTGCAGTACACTCTCACTCTCCTCTCTATAAACAAATAAAACATTTCCGTTACTACATTACGTCTTGTGTCTAAGCCACACACACCACCTGAACAATACCTGGACACACTCAGACAACTGGTACAGAGATCTTGGGAGAAAGGCAGCTTGAAGAACAGAGGACACTTCATAAGAGACATACTTAAGAATACATACAAAAGACACATATTCAAGAGAATAAAGGTTAGAATCAGAAATTTTCTGGCCTGCTACACACATTTTAGGTGGAATCCGGACAACCTAGCCTGCTCTGGTCCTTGGGGGAGGGCAGCTAGACATTTTCTGGTCTGCAATGTTCATTTTGGGAGGCACTACCCATGGATTTATTTAGTCTTATATGCTCAATTTGAGAGTTTCAAATCCTTCTACGTCTCTATTAACTTTTACCTTTCTTTTCTTCTTTTTGGGGGATTGGGGGTGGGGGTGGAGAGGGGAAGGGGTATATCAAACAAACTGTTGCCTGCTCTGTTCATTTGGGTTGGCAATATTCAACAGTGCAAGTAGTGAACTCCTGGCCTAATGTGTTCATTTACTGAACTCTGGTCTTGATGCATCTTCAATAGAATGTTTCTTTATCCATTTCCAATGCAAAGCAAGGGAAGGCTGAAGCCAGGACACACTAAGAAACACAGAACTGCAAGTCCAATCACTGATCTTCTCTCTGTAAAATAACGCATGTACAATGCTGCACAGTAGAAACAAGTTTTCTCTTCAGCATCAAGCCAATCACAGCGTTCTAGAACAAGTCCTACCCTTTCAGTTTTGGAAGGTGAATTTCATACAAGCAAGTTCCAAGCTCATCCCAGTTTATTTACTTGTGATTTCACTGTCTTGCAATTTTCCAAAATAACTTGCAATTGGTCATCAATTAAATTTGTTTCTGAACAAGCAGTAATCTACAGTAGCAAATTGACTAGCACCCAGAATGCACATTGTTGCCACAGTTACAGCCTGATTGACCTGCTGAATTTACACAGCATTCTCTAAGTCTTGAGCAATCACAAGCCAGCAAGAAAAGCCAATCAATCACTTAATCTTATCATTTTCTAGCATCATCAGCACAATAATTTAAACATGCTTTCTCAATGTATATCAATACAATTATGAATTAGAGGAAAGTTTAAAATAATATGTACAGTAAAATCATGCTATTCTTGGAATTTTTCAACTAATCGGCAACACTTTATATTAATGATCAAGCTCAAAGTAAGATTTTAATGAATTGCAAACCTCTACATTTATATGTATATATATATATATATATATATATAGGTCACGTTAACAGAACAGTAACAGGTACTTTAAAACAGAACTTGAAATTGAATGCAAAACAGGTCTCTCAGAAACCAGAAGTAACACTGTTTGTAAGCATGCTCTATTAGCTCTGGCACATGGAACCATAAGTTATCCAAGCTGCTCTAAATGCGTGTTAGTGGCTGGTAAGGCAAACTGCAGCTATCTACCCACAGCCTAAACAGGCTGATCATCATAAAATCCATGAGAATCCCATGCTTTCCTATAGAACTAGATGACACCACCACAATTATGTACTACATCTACTGGGTGTTAGTACAGGTTAATACATTAGAGAGGACTCAGGGAGAGAGAGAAAAAAAACATGCTATTGTAGTCTTCAGCTAAATCTACTGCTGTCTTCCTATTTATGTGCAAAACTGTTCACTGTAAATTCTAATGTTGAGGATCCATTTCTGTCCATAGATTTTGTGGTCCACTTTTCAGTGATTTATTTTGAAGTCTGTCCATAGGGAAATACATGGGAATACCAATCATGTTTAACAGCCTTCTTTTGCGAACATTTTCTACTTATAACCTATTTTTCAACAATCACAGGCCTATTCAATGAGAATGGGGAGGGGGGAGCAGATAACAGCTTTTTTTAGAGATTTCATTCAATTCAGGGAGTTTTTTCTCCATTTCTGAAACATTTTTTTCATTTTTTTCATTTTTTTTTTTTTGGTGTGTGGGTAAACAGTACTTTCAGTTATTTTTCCCATTTGTTAAAAACATATGGGGGGGGGGGGGGGAGGGGAGGGGAAGCTTCCGTCGTATGCAATCTCTTCCTCATATTTTCTTTGTAATTTTACAATTTTTACTTTTTTTATGACGTAGGAGCATGTGAACCACAATACCTTCAAGAAATGGAACTTCATCCAGTCAGGCCTACTGTACACTACAGGTAGCTGTGCTTTAGCATGAATGAAGAAACACTTGGTGATCAATTCGTAAAGCCGGACTATTTTAACGTAACAAACTTGCCTTGTTTACCCCCCCCCCCCCTTTTTTTTTATGTGTACCTCTTACATTTCCAGGGACATGAGTGATGTGACAGAACTAAGTAAAGCCTGTGTTTTGAGCAAGATGTTACTGCAGGGATTGTGGGTTGGGAAAGGTTAAAGTGAGGAATAGCTCAGTGATAGGTTCCAAGGGGAAGGATCTTGTGTGATTAGTAGCACTGTCATGAGTGGAGTGTTGGAGAAAAAGAACAAAGCACACCCACAACTTTGTCAGGTATTATTTCAAAGTTACAATCAACTCTTGACATAAATAAATCACTATTCCAGTCCATATTGTAAATAAATTTACACAAACATACAATGGCAGACACAAAACTAGGTATCTCTGATTGCAAAACAATCAGAATGAGCAAGCCCGAACCCACAATTCCATGCTCAAGATTTTATTATTGGTTATGGACATCAAAAACTCTTGAGTTATGTCAAAAATGTAAAATGAGGTCACCAGTTTATATCAAAACAATTTGAAATGCAAGCCCACATCATCACATTTCCCTCTCACAAGTAAACTAGTAAATATTAAATGTGGTAACCAGTCCACTAAGCACAGACCAATCTGTACCTACACAATGCGGAGCCAAATATGAATATAGAAAAAACTTTGAAAAAATTAAGCAATGCAGTTGAGAATTCCTTATGCAAAAATTGACATTTATAAATTTCACACGCCAAATGGAAGGAAACTTAGCATATCACAGCGAACTGGCAAATGGCTTGCTATACGGACAAAAGCCAAATTGCAGGCCCTAACCATTGCCAAGATAAAGCTGGAAGTTGGTGACAAAATTTTCAAGAACCGATTTTTTGTCAAACTTCTCATCAAAGGAAACACATGAACAAAAATAGTTTACTTTTCAATACAAATACAAAGGAAAACACTCTCTAATTCAACCCAGTATGTTTTAAAATGAACTTTGAAATTCAATTAAATTTCCAAGGAATCTAAAATACCATTTGTTAACTGCTGACAAAGCTGTGTTGTGTTGAATTATAACATACGCCGATATAGGACACTCTCAATGACTGTAACATGGAAGTACTACACGCCCTTTACTCAGCCCTACCTGTCACATAAGCATGGTCTTAAAATGACAAATGCCTTTGTCTTCAAAAAAGATACAGAAACAAAACTTTTACCCAACATGAACCAGTCTTTATGCCCAGAAACCTTATGCCCATATATATATATATATATATATATATATATATATATATATATATATATATATATATATATATATATATATATATATATATATATATATATATATATACACATACATATATGCATGCAACTTTTTTCCATTAAAGAATTACCAGAAATGGACAGGTGTTGTTAACACCATCTGCAGTTTTCATCAAAACTGACCTAGACAAGTCACCAGCTTTTCCATATCCACTTTGGTCAAACTATGCCCCCAGTGTACCTAGGAAAGCTGTTGACTTATGTCCCAGGGGGACTGAATGGCATGATTATGTTCCACATGGCATTTCAAGGTTATGTGACATCCTAGGGTAGTTCTCTGGAAATTCTTATGACCTTGACATGCAAATTTTGAGCATAAGATTGAAAACAATAATGGTTAACATGGATTTCTGAAGCTTAAGTTCCATAATATTTTTCTTTTAACACCATTCCCGATTTTCCATAAATTAAGATGCTTGTTCCCCCTTCACATTTTGCACAACCAGCAAGGGTTAAAGCATCCATTACTAAGAAAGCCCACTGTTCACCAAAAGTGAATATTAGTAGGTTTGAGGGACCATAGCTCATTATCCATTCCACAGTAGGCTTGTCAACATCTTATTTAGTGGTTATTGAATTGCCTAGCATGTCTCGCAGTGTCTGCAAAAATTTCTGGGCAATGCAAAACCCCTTCCACTTCAGACATGTTCAGGGTTCATGCAATTTAGCAGCTTTGAAATTCAAGGACTTTCAAGGACCTCTAACAGTATACTGACATGACTGTGACATCAATGAAAGATTGAGAATGGAAAAATTCATGCACATAAATAAAACATTTATTTCAAAATAGATTTTGAGGCCTTTCATGGATTTTCAGAGGCTTGAAAATATGAAATGAAATTTCTTGACTTTTCAAAGTGAATATGAACCCTGTCATGTTGCAACTCAAATAAAAGCTCTTCTAATGAAGAATTTGAACATACAATTCTCAATAAATTTCAACTGTATGAACATGAAAAGTGAAAAAAAGGAATGGCTCAAGCTCTTGTCCTTCTCAACACAACTTGTTCTTTTGGCTTACAGCCTCAATGACTCAATGCTGTTTAAAGTTTAGCACTGGAATTATAATTTTTCACCACAATATACAATCTATAGGCATTAAATGCCCCTTCAAAATACAATGAAATATTAGGGAAAAAACATACAAGTATCACATATTTTCCTGAAAGAATGAAAAAACAAGTAAAACTGGACTAGTTTAAAGACTAAAAGTATAACCTGGGCTTTCTTAAGTATGTTCTAAACTTTTGTTCTTCTAAAATGATACATGCATGTGTATGACACACTATACATAGACCTGATCAGTGCACATACAACAACAATTTCAGTAATTTGGAATGCTACAGTACCTTGCTGTTTATTCTAAAACCAAATGTCTGCTCCCAATGCCATATAGTGGACTATCTATGATTTATGCTGTGTATGACAGAAGAAAGGAATGCACAAATGATATAGCACTGAAAGTGTCCTATGTCTTTGTACCAGTAACATGGATCATGCAACCATCAAGAGATAGAAGACACCAACTGGAGATAAAACCATACATACGTCCACACAGGTCCCTCAGCTTGGCTCTGTACTTACCGGAGAACCGTGAAAACTCTAGCCATCTTGCCAATTGCTCTGATCTTGTTGCGTATAATCTCCTTGCGAGCTGCAACGGTACCACCTGATGAGAAAACAAGGCCAAATACAGTGACATGTGGACTGCACATTAGGAAGCAATCTACTGGTGAGGTAGCTAGTTAGCTGTGTCCTACATCATCCAGCGATCTCACTTGCAGCAAGATCCCCAGAAAAAGCCAGGTGGGTGTGCCTTTCTTCTACGCTGACCAACAGGATGCTAAAACATGAAATCTAGTTCCAAGTGCTCCTCTGGGCTGCACTACATTGGGGTTAGATGTGACAGAACTTAAGGTTTTGCATGCATCTAGGACTGTAATGCATTCTATGAACTTTAATGAAAAAATGGATGTGTCCATGAAGTTAATATCTTCAGATTCCATTGCCATATATTAAACAGTACACATACATCTGGGGAATTCAAATCCCCAACATTTTACAGAACCATTTGTCAAACCAGACAGCAAGTATGTTATCAGACCCTTTCTCTTGCAAACATTTCCCATACACTTTGTATTTCTTTGACTATGTTTTTCTACACATATGCAACTGCCATTGTAAAAGCGTTTCAGTGATAGTTTGCTTCCTAAATAGCCACTAAAATATTCCAGCTATTTCAATAGTGCATGTGCCTTTCTTTACTTCAAGTCACGATGCATGAAAAATTAGCGCTGAATCCATTTTCGTTAACTTCTGTTTGTGTTGCATTCCAACTTGTCCAACAAAATCGAATGTTTTTCTTTCAATTAAGGTATGTAACGAGAACACAACCAAAGCATTGCTTTATATTCATCAAAAGTTAATAAAACTAAGAACTTTCATACCTACCTGCTGACATATCAAAAGAAATAATTTGGTTGTTTAAATACTAACATACTACACACAACTCAAATAAATTCCATCCGTAAAAGAACCACCCTCTCAAAACAACGGAATCAAACAGGTGGTTTTGCTCAACATGGGATGGAAAGTCCTGCGGATGAGAGTCAAATGAAGCATAATACACAAGCAAAATATTAACAGGACTGCCAAGTGCAAATTTTAAACCTTTACCTTCAGTTTGGCTTGAACCAGGTACTTTTTTGGGGTCTACCAAGTAATAACATACAGCTTGACATCTTGCAATTGCATGTGAAAGGATTTGCTTTCACTTTTATATGAACTTCCTTATGACAAACCAGAGTAAGATGATGTTTCCTTCAGTGCATGTGCATTTCGGCTATTTATCAAGTTGATATATAAATATATATATACACATTTACATATTTTTATATCAGTAGTTTCTATGACAGGGATGAGAAAGAGTAATACAGAAAATGAGAAAGTCACATCCATCAATACATAATCCAAAGCTCATCTGATGTTCAATTTTCATACTGGCTCCATACAATTTTGGAGCAAAAACTTGCTGGGCCAAAAAAGGATTAATTTGCTAGTACTGCTGCAAAATTCTCATCCCTGTATTTCCAGAATAAAGGCAGGTAGCATTTTTTATCTGGAAGCTTTCACTTCCTGGGAAAATGAGGCAGGAGTAAAGACTAAGGAAAAATTAAGGCAGGATGTGAGTTCTTTTTTTATTCAGGACAGCAAGAGGGCCTTTATATGGATCATTTTGAGTTTCAGGACGCCATGTGGTGGTGTCAGGTGGACACAACATCATCAAGTTAGCAAAGTACACCAAGGTTCAACCAAAGGGTCAATTTGATTGGTCCAGAGGGTCACCTAATGGAGGTCCTCTGTTACTGTTAGTAAGCAGTGTCACTCGCAGGGATTAATACAATGTTAATAGCCAAAGAGCAGGTGCACTTTGTGACATAAAATGTGACTTACCATTGCGGAGCCCTGGACATGCATGCAAGGAAATCAAGGTCACCCACAATGAAAAGAGAAAACAATGAAGTGCATTTAAAAACCTTTTTCCTTGTTTTCTTTTGCAAAGGGCAAGTATCAGACAAGAGCTAAAGAGAGTTTAGACACAAAAGGATGAGCTATGAGAGAGAGAGAGAAAAAGAGAGCAAGAGTAAGTATAACAGAGTTGGCTTCAAGCACGAACAATTCTCAGCCAATCAATTGGATAAAAAAGTAGTGCTTCATGTCTTCAACAGCATGCAAAGTAGACTTGTACTTACTGCTAATGTCTAGAATGTAATCCAAGATTACAGTCATATCCCCCGCACGCATGCAAGGCACAAGACTACAATAAATACTGGCTCAACTCATCAAAATGTAGCCATCTTTCTTAGATTAGCAATCCATTCATGTCTTTCTTTAGAATTTCATTTGCACAATAAAAGGTAAAATTTGGATCCAATTTTCAAGTACCAGGCGCACTTTTTTTTCAACAGGGGTGCAAGACAAAACTAAGCAGCACACTAAAGACTGAAGTTACTGTTTAAAGGCAATAACAAATTTGACAGGGTACATTTAGATTTCAAGGACAAATGTGCCTCTCAATTTACCAATATAAAAATGCGCCAAATTTTATGGGGGGAAATTTTCGAATGCACGAATTGACTATACTCAGTTTTTGAAGCACAGAATGGATAGCTAAGTATCACATGAAATGTTTATTTTAATTTACAGCACTTATAAATGAGATCCAACAGTTAACGTCAGTCCCACTATTAAATGCATCAGCAAACAGGTATAACCCAGTAATTATTTTAGATTTATCTGTAGGGGATTGTGGTAAGTTTTTTCCAGCCCATCCTTTACACAACCGACAAGTGCACTTAGATGTGAACATCATACATTCTACATCTACTGTACCACATGGCTTCCCTAATATGGCATTAGTCCATTTCTGTGCCTCTGCAAGGGTTTTACCCCCCAAATACAAATCAACTCTCACTGAAGACTTTACTTTAACCCTTAAAGTGCTCATTTTTGGACCGTCAATAGCTTTCTTCAGTGCATTTTGGCCACAAAGTGCCCAAACACACAGAGGATAGCTGTTGACCTGCAACATTTACCTTCTCTGGAACCACGTAATTTAGACCAGGTATGCTGGTACATGTCCTTTAATAACAGGCCTCTGCAATAGGAACTTGACGGTGGGATATTTATAATAATGCGGATACAAGTGCGACTTTTAACATGACTAACACTCACAGGGTTAACATGGTTATCTTCAGCAACAATTGGACATATACTATTCCACCTTTCTTTGTATTCAGTGATTTTTAATACTTGGCCTTGTCCAGTGCTCTTGGCACACAACTTCTACATCATGACCATTAGTTTCTAGAAAACAAGCTTGAAACATTAACGCCTCTCAGCTCTGGATTCGTTTGCATTTTATTATTATGGTTTTAGTTTGTTCACGTTGGAGTCAATTTTACCCATGTAGAGACACATCCATGCTGCACAAGCAAGCCAGCCTATCTGCACAATTCTGCCATACCTAGTCCCTACTGGCCACCTTCCTCTTTTATTCAATGAAAAGTTCTTGGAGGGACAAGTCAGGTTTGTGTTTTATCGAATAAGCGTCACCTTTCAAAGGAAAATTTTCATTTTATTCAGCTGAAGAGGGAGATCCAATTACTTTGTGAAATCAGGCCAATTTAAAATCAGATTTACTGAATGCCTTCCCAAATAAGTTTTCGTCATTTGCTTCTTTTTTTGTTTGTTTGTTTGTTTTTTTCTTTAAAGCTGATGATATTTTATACATGGATGTCCCAAACTAACACTCACCTGGACCCACATGTACCTAATGACGCCAATAAATTTCTGAGTAAATTTCTTTTAGCTTTTCCTTGTGGGCATTTGAAACTGGACATCTATATAATCTACCTGTCCATACTTTTATATTCAATACAAACTTATCTTCCTCATTTTCTAACCAATTTCCAATCTCCTCCCTAAATTGGTCTCTGAAGCCACACTTTGAGCTCATGCTTCTTGTTGCAAACCATCAGACTGGCCTTGAGCAAATCTAACTTAAAATTTGTAATTAAATAAATAAACTTCAAAAATCCAGAGAACCAAGTTGGCAGGCAGTTTGAGCCTTGGTGGAAAAAAATGAAAAATGAAACAGTGGTGATCAATGTAGTCATCAAACAATGATATAATTGTTGCATGCTGCTGTTGAATGACATGAGAATTGTTGGTGCTGAGGACAACAGAGAACAAAGACAAGAGAAAGAAATAAAATCTAGAGCATGTACATGTACACGTCTACCATTCCAACTCATCACAACTCAAGCGACAGGATTCAAATTATAATGTGGAGATTTGTTCAAATAAAAGTGAAGTAGCATCTAAAAACTATAAGTGAAACACAAGAGTTAACAAATAAACTGAAACTGCAATTAAAAAAGAATTTAAAGTAAGTGGAAATTAATTCTATTGGGTAGCAAATGTAAACAATAAACAAACCCAAAAAGAAAATAATGGCCCTGCCTATTAACAGTAACATAGACTTGTGTAAACTTGGAATGGTGGGGCTGGATAGGGTGGCTATTTTATAGGAGGAGATGGGGGATGGGGAACCCGGGCCCTGAATCTTGCCTCTTTGCTAGGCACCTGGGTTACCAATACCATAGTTATGGTGAAGGCCAGCTCTGGCAAAAATTGGATGACCTTTTAACAATCATCAGTCCTGTCCGTGAAGAAATATAACCCTCTTCTCTGCATGCCTGTATGACTAGCGCCTCAGAGACTGTCAAAGCTCCTCTACTGCTACGATCATTCGGCAGCAAAAGTGATGCACGGGATCTGTTTTGGCTGCACCCTGGTGACCTGGCACGAGCCTCTCTCTGGGTGCAGGTCACCACAAACCTGCAGGCCCACTGATCCTGTACTGGCCAAGCTGCAGAACTATTGCTCATCTTGTAGAAATTTCAACTTTGCTTGTAATGTAAAAGTAAACGATGGATCACACTTTCACATGGCGAGATGTGCCCTTGGGTATTCCATTGTTTGCAAATCCACATGGTTCAAGGGCTACACAAACTCAGATGTACACATGTGGAAGTCAAAATTCCACAGCACATTGCAAATTAAAGGCTACGACTGGTTTATGATAACCTGCCCCATGATTGGCCATGTGCTCCCACGTTGCCATGACGACACACAGATCCCTTGGTGTGCAGCCACAGGAGCAGGTTTCAGACATGCAACAGTTTACAGGAATGGTCGCTGGCAACAATGCAGGCCATACCAACTCCGCCCACCTACCTTCAAATGTGTCATCACCTTCCGACATCAGCTCATCATCTGAGCAAATGTTTAGAACATTGACCAGCATTTCTGTCACTGAAAATAAAACAGTATCAGTACTGTTAAAAAAACATAGAGGGCCTGATACGCCTGCTGCAAACTTTCAACATTATATGCACAACAATCAAGATAGGTTAAATGGGAATTTGCACAAGGGACCTGACATCAACATTTTTCCGAGCTTCCCAGCTGTAACTGTTCAGCAATCTGGGGACAGTCAATTATCTCGCTGATAAATTCACTGATCCCTGGTAAGCACAGTGTAGATGTACACCATGTTAACGGTCATCTTGATGGGAATCCTCCTTTGGCCTTAAAAAATGCTAAAACTTGAGATTCATTTGATAACATGGTACTGATTAAGAGTATGCCAACACAGCCATGCAATGCATGCAGACACTAATAACCATTATATCTCGAAAAAGTTCGCATCTGAATTTAAAGTTCAATACAATTTGACATCAAATTTGTGGCAAAATAAAGAGTATATAATGCAAACTAGTAACTACTGTTTTAGATTTTTTGTTCCTGTATTTGTTCTAGAGATACCTGTGTTTAATATCAAAATGAAACCACATGAAATGCCAACTACATGTATCTTTGACCAACTGTGTTTACTAAATCGAGTAAAACTGTAAATAGAGTGCTATCAATAAACTGCATCACACAACTCAAAACTTGCATGAAATCACGATCACTTTTTCAATACTTGTTGGAGGGCCACTACAGTTTTGCCAACACTCTCGGATTACCCGGGAGACTCCAGAGATTTTATGCTTAAATTTCTTCAAAAATTGTAGGTTTTTGGCAATTTTTAGCCACTTGCCCGACTTTCATCAATATTTTCCTTCTATATCTCATATCAATGTATCAATCTCCCTGTATTTTACTTTCTACCTCCCAGATTTTAAGTGTGGCAGGTTGGCGTCACTGCCACTATAACAGAGCAACTTATCAAACTTACTGTAAGCTTTCAGAAAATGCATACTTTGTAACATTTCAGTGTGACCAAATTTGGAAACAGGGAAACATGGCGAACACAGCATGGTCAAACAGAACTAACATAACTTAGTCTGTAAACTGAAAAGTCACCAGAGTTAAATTCACTGCAGCACCACCTAGTGAGCAAACATGGAGTGGGCCCTGTGTTTCCAGTGGATGTGATCAAGTTTTTAGACTGAAATGTACAGATGAATGGACAAACAAAGACCAATGTAAGTTAAGCCAACTGTCAAGTCTGTTGAGATAACAATGCATAGAATACATTTTCCCTGACACTCCCTGAATGATGCCACCACAAACTGCAGTGTGATAAAAGAGTACAAAAATGAATGAATGAATAAAAAGCTTTGACTCAAACAAATTCACCCTTTGCTTCTGCTAAAATTGATATCTCAACAAGTAGTTCCATTTACCTTTCTCGCCCACAAACGGTAAGGACCATGTGAAGACATCCATGAAGTTTGGTAACCAATACGGATGTGGTGAGCAGTTGAACTGCCGTATGTTCATCACATTGTTTTCATATTTCAGTATGGCAGCTGAAAAAAAATTATCACCAGGAAACAATGTTAAAATTCTGTAGCTCGAAATAAACAGACCAAGGGTTTTCTTTTCCTTGAGCAATAGATTATGTATGTAACCAAAACAGACCAATCAAAACTTGAGTCACTTTTTCAGTCCTACAACTGAAATCGTGTTCTCAAAGAACCTAATGTATGAAGAAGAAAAAAAACACAGATCGGTCTATTTAGCACGCAAGAAGCTGTACTTGCGTACTAAATTATATGTGGTGCACAATATATATATGCAGATCTACTCAGGCATGGAAAAGCAAAATTCAAAGGTCAGTTATGCTGGCATAACTGGAACAGCAGTGAACTCAAGACTTGACACTCCCAGCTTTGAACACACGTGGGTCCTGCAACCTTGAAAATGAGGTCCAAGAAAAAGTGTCAAGCTATGCTTGAAAATTTGTGTTTGATGTGCCCTGCAAATCATGAGATAATGTGCTTGCGAGGATTGTACTGCAAATGGTTATTGGGACAAGTAAAAGATAGTACACCCAAGGCTGTTTTTGGTGGTGGTGGTGGTAACTAAGCTCAGAGTGAGTATGTTCACCCAAAGCATGTAATAGCAAGACCAACGATGTACCCATATTATTTTGCAAGGCATTGTGACTTGGCCTATGACAGGAAGGTAATCCACAAACATAGGAAAAAAAAAATCCTAAAATCTATGGATTATCTGTGCCCAAAGCTTCAAGTGGTTCTGGCTTACCATTTGAAGAAGTCAAAATGTGAACTACCATTGCAGACCCCATTGACTTGGATGGTCATCAATAGGAATGCAAAAATTAGCCCCAAACAAACCATTGGAGTACAATGTACGACCATTTGAACACAGTGGGTAGATACCAACTGAATGTACATCCCCACCAAGTTTGAAATGAATCTGGCCAATTGTTTTGCAGAAGGTGAAAATGTGAATTAGCATTGCAATCCCACTGACTTACACAGTAATCAACAAGCATGTATGCAGTTTGACCTTTCAAGGTCACGGAGGTTTAAAATTAACCATACAAATAGAAAGCTCATAGGTACTTTCCTATTAATGTTTAATAGTAACCTTGGACCTACGAAGCACCATTAAGAAGGTATAAGACAGTATGTGAAAATTGCTGAGTCAGCAGAAAATGCAACCAGGATTTGACCTTGACCTTTGACCTCAAGGTTATATGTTATAATATGGGAGGAATTTCCCAGACCTAAAGATTATCTGTACCAAATTAGGAGGCAATAGGTCAAGAGGGGACAGAAATATAAGATACGCAGTGGAGACTGCGACGGACGAAGGGACTAAACACTATGTGCATCCCCAAGGGAGGATGCATAATTTATTTTCAGACACCGAGTTTCCAGGGTCATAATTACTCTCTTGCTAAGCAGTATCAAGTCTTTCTAAACACAGATTTTTCAGGTACCGCAAATGGATTATGGTAAGAAACTTTTTGACACTATGTGCTGAAGAAGGTTCTGCTATCTTACAATTAAAATACTCCAAAAGGTATATATGCGTTAACGGTACATATTCCAAAGATAATAACAGAGCATGAATTTTTGAGACAAAATCAGACAGGAATGAAGATAAAAATGTGCGATGGGATGCTGCTATAATTTTTAATGCACATTAACTCTGAATAAAGGACCGAGTGACGGCACAGACAATTTTTTATTTCAGTCTCAAAAGGAAAATAACTGTGCTATGCATGGAAAATAGATTTACATTTTTCTCAATCAAGCATGCTTGTCTTACCCCCCCCCCCCCCCAAAAAAAAAAACAAAAAAACAAACAAACCTCCAAAAACAATCATGTTCCTAGAATGCATTAACCTCAGCGCCCCACAATTTTTCCATAACCAAATCAGCTGTCATCAACAACTGGATACTCCCTGCTTGAACACACATCAGTCCTGTGACCTGGTGAATGTACATGAAGTTACCGAAATATGATCTGGTCAAGAAATAGTATCAAGGTACAAAATGAAGCCAATTAATTGACGTGGCCTGTGAATCATGAGACTTTCAAGGATTCTGCTGCAGAGGAACAGTCAGACAAGCTGAAACAGTATACCCCTCCAAAATTTCCCTTTGCAAGGAGTATAAAAATAACCAAAGGAAGTTAAGCTGCTTTTAAATTAGACATTTAGTCCATCCTGAGTTACATCTCTAACAAAAACTTGAAAATAGCATTCAGAGAATGGATTAACCTTGGTGCCCACAATCTTTTTTTCATCGATTCTGCATGTTTTTAGGGGGGGGGGGGGGGAGACTTCGCAGTAGAATACTTTACATACAATTTCCATATTGCTGGCTATGAAATGAAAGAGCAATTTTGGATGTGTTCTTGGGGCAAGTTTTGGGGACAGAGACCACTGTAATGTGCATCACTCAGATGGCCATCAAATAAACACTTCAAAAGCTTCATAACAAGTATAAAATAAGAGGAAGCTGTTTTTCAATAGAAATGTGGTCCGCTATAATGTGCATCTCTGAAAAAAATTTGGTGAAGCTGAGTTGCATCCTACTATGGTAATGTCGTCGCCTTGTGCACCACTCAGATGGCCTTGAAGATAAATATTTTAAGTTTCACAAAAAAATTATAAATACAAAGAGGAAGCTGGTCCATCATAAGATGCATCTCTGACAAAAATTTGGTAAAGCTGTGGTCAATATTTTTTCAGATATTGCAGGAACTTTGTAAGGGTTGACACCACTCAGAACAGCCTTCAAATATATACATCAAAAAGTTTCATAAAAAGTTTAAAAATAATCAGAGGTAGCTGGTTTTTATAGGCACCTGGTCCATCATAAGATACATCTCCAATAAAAATTTGGTAAAGCTGAGGTCAATATTTTTTTAAATATTACAGTAACCTCCTCAGGGTTGACGCCACTTGACAGCTTTCAAATAAATACATTCAAAGTTTCATATAAGGTAAAAAATAATCAGAAGGAGCTGGTTTTAAATAAGAACCTGGTCCATCCTAAGATACATCTCTGACAAAAATTTGGTAAAGCTGAGGTCAATATTTTTTGAGATATCATAGTAATGCCGTCAGGGTTGACACCACTCAGACGGCCTTCAAATAAATACAATAAAAGTGTCATAAAAAGTTTCAAAATACTCAGAGGAAGCTGGTTTTCAATAGGAACCTGGTCCATCATAAAGTCCTTCTGTGACAAAAATTTGGTAAAGCTATGGTGAATATTTTTGAGATATTGTAGTAAAGTCGACAAGATGAACGAATGTACGGAGCAGGGGACAACAATGCCCTCTGGCACTTTATCTGCCAAGGGTAGTTAAACTTTGGTCAATATTTTTAAAGATAGTTTTGAGAGACCTCGGTAACATTGTCAGAATTGACAGACAGACACACCTACCGAGAGCTTGAGATTCCTTAGCACTGTTTGTGCCAAGGCTAACTAGAAGCTGATCAGTGACCATAAAACCCCTTGGCCAGGATAAAGGGACAGACAGACGGACAGACACGTAGGTGACAACAATACCCCTCCAGTAGGTCAGGTTACTTCTGTTTAACCCAATGACAAAGCTTTGGTGCAAATGCAATGAGCAGAGTTATCATGGCAAGGTCATTTTTCTTCAATGCAGTACTGTGACCTGAATATGTGACCCAGTGACCTAGTTTTCAATAGGCACCTGATGCATCCTTAGGACAAACTGTCATAAATAATTGATGAAGCTACATTCATTGTGTTAATGGCGTTTTTTCTTCAATGTTGTACTGAGACCTAAATATGTGACCTAGTGACCTACTTTTTTGATAGGCACCTGAAGCACCTCAATGGCCTTCTGTGATAAAAATTTGGTCTCTGTAAAGTATTTCTGGACATATGGCATGGCCATTTTTCTTGAATGCAGCACTATGACCTAAATATGTGACCCTGTGACCTACTTTTTACTAGGTGTCTGAGGCATCCTTAGGACCCAACTGTCATAAATAATTGGTGCAGCTACAATGAGTAATTTAATATTGAAGATATCATGGTATGGCCATTTTTCTTCAATGCAGCACTGTGACCTGACTATATGTGACCCAGCGACCTATTTTTTAATAAGCACCTGGGACATCTTTAGGTCCAACTGTCATAAATAATTGATGAAGCTACATTCAATATTATTTTAGATATGTGTTAACGCCGTTATTTTTGCAATGTAGTGCTCTGACCTAAAAATGAGACCTAGTGACCTACTTTGCGATAGGCACCTGAAGCACCTCAAGAACCCTCTATGATAGAAATCTGGTCTCTGTAAAGTGAGTATTTATGGAGATATGGAGCTAACAAGGCATTGATGGATGGACGCATAGGTGATGATAATACCCCTCTGGCCTTATGGGCCGAAGGGTAAAAACACTCATAAAAAACTCCCAACATACTAGTATTTAAGCCGATTTGAAATGCTATACTTTGGAACTAATGAGACAACTACACAATCAAAAGGAAAGATTTCTTTATAAGATGACTGCTTTTCATCACACCAAAATTTAAAACATCATTCCACAAATTTAGCAAAGTGTTCAACATTGACATTTGATTGGTGTTGTGCAGCAACATATACTTTCTGATTATGTATACAATGTACTTTGTTGGGTATTGCTTGAGCACAATGTAGAAATCTGTGAATAAAAAGTCCTGTGACACTGGCGTTTTCCTGCTCAGTATTGCAACATGCTAACGGACATGATCACAGCCATGAAATTTGTACCACAGCTCCAATTTCATGGTCCTTGAGATGCACAAAATGAGCCACGGAAGATTGCTGCTTAATTTGATAGCTGTGACATCATTTTGCATAAGTTTGGTCCAGTGAGATCCACACTGCCCTGGTCAACTCATAATGGGGTTCCAGTGGGCCCTATAGAACTCCAGCAATCACCAGGACTCCCTTACAATTGCAGTAAGTAATTGGCTTACTTGGGTGTTACTAATTATTCATGACAAATGATCAAAATTATGATCAATATCTAGGTACCAAATTGTACAGAACTAACCTCCAAAGCACTGTAGTCAATGCCACCAAACATATCAGAACAGCCAATATATATCAACGGTACAATAAAATACATAAGCTCACATATAATCAACACAATGCGCCAGTATCAACATTCCGTTCCTGTCCTGCTTGCTGCCAAGACCATCCACCGATGATCTAAAAACAGGATTCTTGGGTTTTATCACCAACAAATATCACTGGATCAAATGCGAGCAGATTGATAGCTCTCGTTACCTTGTCACAATAAACACATGATAAAGGTTACCATGGGGAAGTATAAAATGCATTGATTTATTCCTGATGAAAAAGGTTATTTAACAGGTATCTTCATTCAACTTGTAAATATAAGTTCATTTAATTAAAGATCCAGACACTTTTTACCTATTTTTTCAATCTTACTGATAGTTTTTCCCCTTATAATTTCCGACACTTGCAAATTTAATTTTACACATACCTTTGTTGTTATATACATCCAGGTAGTTTGGTGCTGAGAATATTGTGATAAGTGAGGGGAATCCTGTTGTCTGACTTTTTCTGTACATACGGTATCTGCAAATATGGATAGCACACTAAATTAATGAAAACTTCAAAGCAATATTTACATTATCACCATGAACACATGTGACAAAGCCTACTCCTCTTTCCTGATAAAACAAATTAATAATTTATTCACTTTCTGCCTTCCTTCAGAGTCTTCATCCCAAATTGAATGTTCCAGCAGCCCCACTGAATAAATTTCCCTTCTTCTGACCCAAGAGTAAAGGCTCCCAGTTATTCCACTGTTGTTATATATTTGCATTGGTGCTGCATTACTGCAAGCTCTGGTAGATTTCAAGGCCGATACACATCTGGTCAATTCAAACTGACACACCAGCTTCCATGCATATGATGTGCATGGACACTTTCCCTGAAAGCAACCCTTTGAGTATGTTGGTGTGTCCGTGACTGGTGACAGGTCACGTTAGCAATAATTTATTGACATGCTGTACACAGGGGTGTCCCAGTTCTACCACTGCCAGAACATAAGTCACAATACATGATAACATGTCAGATCCAACGGATCCATGGACCCTGACACCATCAGCATTTATTGCCATATTATTCCTCCATGACCTAGAAAGTAGTTTGGACAGTCTAGGTCAACCATAATATTACATGTACAAGGGCACTGAAGAATGCTTCTATGTTGCACATGAACATTCAGTAATGAAAGGACTGTTGACATATCATGTCAGACATGTGAAAAGCAGTATGTTTGTTGTTCCTCTGATGGAAACAATATTGCACAAAAAAATAGAAGCACGTTTATGCAAAATGTTGGAAAAAATGCATTATATATACTTTTTACCTTATACAACTGGGATTCTCAGTCAATGATACAATATGCATTTTATTCCAAGTTTGCTGGACCTTCTACTGTTTATGTTCAGTGATGCTACAAGTCCATGTGTATTTTCAAAGCACTTGGTCAATCAGTTTTAGGGATCATTCAAGATTTTATATACGCAACAAACAACAGGCCTCGAGTCTTGTACCAAGTTGAACTTGCATGCATTTACTGTTGACAGCACAAATGATCATTTTTGACGTAACTCTTTCCCCATTAAATTACAATCGAGTCAACAGCTTTCCCTCGCATGGGTTGGGTGCCAGCGTTAAGTGCCTGACCCACACAAAAGAGAGCTACTGATAATGGGGACAGTATTTTGACAGGTCTCAGGTACAATTCTGTTTTTTATTACTGTTGAAATTAGTTGTAAACACTGAAGCAGACAACATTTGAACTGCAACTGGTTTCGGGGAGACAGGAATCAAAAGTAGTATGAGGTATGTACCTGTCCCTCTACAAGTTATGCTGTGGTAAGGTAGATGGTTGATTCACATTCACTAAGGTTGCCTTTTGTGACCTTGGGAACAAAGTAAAGGTTGTATGCAATCATAACTTTAGTCGTTGCAGAAAGCCATCACTACATCACAGTAAAAAAAGTCCCAGCTCTCACTCAAATAGTTCTTGAGTTATGTTCCAGTATGCAATTCAGTAAAGTTGGCCCATTACCTGAAGAATCTAGCCATGTTCACCCAACTGCACTCCCAACTTAGTCCTTATAGTGGACCACCGTCATGCATTATCAAACTCCTAGCTCACATAGTCCTTGGGTTATCAAGTGAACAAAAAAATTCTGAATTACCCCATGACCTTGGAATTTAGGACATGGTCACCCATATGCACTCCCAAGCTGGCCTTCATACAGTGTGTATAATATCTAGCCCTAACTCAAAAAGTTACGAAGTTACTATGTCGCAGGTGTATATATCAATGAAAAGGTTACATGACCCTGGGATTGACAATGCCCTAAGAAAACAATGTGAAATCTCAAAGCAGCCCTTATAGAGGTCTATCAACATGCTTGATATCTTGAGTCCTAACTAAAATGCATCTTGACATTATAAGAACAGTGCAGCAACCTGTGAATTAAGTCATGGTCACTCATGTAGTCTCAACATATCTTTACAGAGGACAATCTGTATTCTGTGTACAACAGTAGTAGTAGTAGTAGTAGAAGTAGTAGTAGTAGACCTTACTTACAGAGAGTTAAACTTGGCAAGCTGACGCTTATCTTTTCAAGAGCCCCCTTGCGCATGCCACTTAATCAACCATTCATGCACGTGTGTGAGGGGACCTGTCGTGAGTGCATTTCTTAAAGTGGCCACTACCGAGTCAGGGAACTTGCAGCCTCTGTCATCCCCGCTGACATAATCAGGCACAGGTAACCCAAACATGTCCCACTGAGCCTTTGAACCGTTAAGTGGTCACTGCATGTGAAGAGACAGGGGCAAATCCCTTTGGATCAGCTTTGAACCCCTCGCGCACAAAGCGAGGACTGTAACCACTTCGCTACGGTGGCTCTCAAACATCAGTCTTTCTTCACACAGCTCTGGAGTTTCATACCAAGATGAAATTCACTCCAGTCACCCTGTCATGCTGGTAATTAGGTCAAACATCACCCAAAGATTACCCAAACTTGACTCTTCTGATCAATATCATCATGCCCAGTTTCAAAGTCCCAGCTAAACTGATTCTTGCCTTATCACCCAAAATCTTAGTTCAATAAAACTGCCCTGTAACCTTGGGAACTTGGTCAAGTTCGCCCACGTGAACAACTGCCAGACATGTTTTAGTGTAATTTCAAAGCAACTGGGTCTTCAATTTAAGAAAAATCTTTCAGAATGTCAATAAAATATGAAGAATTCATTGAAAAATACTATTGAATTAGCCAAGTTGATACCACATGGTTCATCCGAACCAACTTCCATGAGTCTCTGGCCAACCGCTTTCAAACCGTTGAAAACATAATTGTGAACAAAAAAGCAACCATCCATCACTCTCGGCTGAGCTAAAATGTTCAAGATAAATCCCTGAAATTAGCTCCATCCAGCCTGATGAACATACTGATAAATGGTCCACCCTAGCTATATCTACAACATGCTTCAACAGGATCCAGCCCCCAATTTTTAAAATGTTCAAGAAAGTGAACTGTGGATGGATGTGTGATGACAGAGGTGAGAAAAGTGAACCGAGCTAAATACATGTATGCCTGGGCCTACTGGGGAAGTGGGCAAATTTAGTGGAGCTCAACTCAACGTGCTGATTTGTTACAGTGGGTTTTTCTGGAAAACAATGTCACGGAATATGTATCAAGGAAACTCATTTCACACCTCATTTTTGTAATTTTTGACACTCTTTGTATGCCTGCAAAAACTGCAGCACAACAGACATGGAGTCTTCATGAATTGGATACAAAGGGTCGAACCCAAAAAAGATGGAAGGCGCTTGCTGTCAGCTGTATGTCCTATTAGGATGTTGAGCAGCTCAGAGCATCTATCAATAATTTGTGCCGACTGGCAATTTCTGTGGGCATACAGAAGCACCTGCAAGCTTCCCACAGGTGCCTCATGTCTGTGGCTGCTACTCATGCATGCAGGCTGCCATTAGTCTAATATTCCAAACTATCCAGCATGTAGAGAAATGCTCTTGCAAAGACAAATAACGCATTTCTCCTCATTGCATGGTAATATACATGGGAGGTCTAACACACCTGTAGCATTGGTATTTTAAAAAGGCCATCCCTCCCAAATACCCTGTCCAAGATATTAAGCAACTCTCCACTTGCATGATGCAACACTTTGCAAAATTTCAAATATATGCAAAATTTGAAGACATATGTGTAATTGACCTCTTCAGAGGCATAGTCCACAATGTCAGCTTGGCTGGCACCCCTGCATGCCTGCATTTGGGAGTCAATGTGACACAACATCAATCACAATTTGCAAACATAACATAACTTGGCCCATGTAAGTGATCAATTCTTTTTTCTGCAAAGTTTGAGTAAGGCTCTTATGGACAATGCTTTTTCACATAGTAATTGCACACAACAGTGCAATAAGGCAAGAACAGTGACACCCGGGTGTGAATACTGGAACTGTTCCTCCTACTCCTACAGATCTCTCTGGAATAACCACATTACTTTGTGTGGGCAAAAATCACATGATCCTGTAGCCATGGAAAAGTGCACAGCTACAGTGTGGGCCCTGAGAGTAAATAAAAAAACAACAAGGATCTTTTAACAAAATTGGAGAATAAGCCATGTTGGGTGTGATAACTTTTCTCTTTACCCTTGATTTCTGGCCCTTGCTCAGCAGAAAGTGGACTGTCCTTAACCCTTAATTGCGACCACATTTTGTGGTCCAAGGCAGTTGCAACACACAGGTCCCACTGTAACGATTAGTGGGACAATAAAGATATGTTTATCCACGTGATGAAGTGACAATGATCTTTGTGTGACATAGCCAGGTAAGCAAGTTCATCGCAGCTTGACTGTTATATAGAGTTTCTGTGTGCTACGACCTATCAAACATATCAAAGATGGAACATGCTGACCAAAATATATCATTTACTTTCGGAAAATGCAGGATTACCTATAAATTAAAAACACCTCTGTTTCAGAAACTTCCATCCAAAATAACAGAAATATCATTTTCCTCCAAGTCGTTCCTTTTTTTTCACTTAATCCCCATTAATCAGTAAAGCATCAATCGTATAACTTGTATGTATTTAGCTGTGACTACCACAATTTCGGATGTCATGTTCTGATGTGTAGTTTTGATCTTCTTTTCTTGGTCAAAGTTGCTGCCAAAAACAATTAAATAAAGGACTTTAATGATTCATTAGAAAATGAAATGCCAAATCCAGCCTGGAAAAAAATTAATTTACATGTATAAAATAGCTCAAAATATTCTGTTCCTGAAAAAAACCCAATGTGAATCTAATTCTGAGCAGCAAACTGAGTGGCCATCTGATAACCATTCTAGTGTACTGTACTTATTTAAGTTAACCATCATGCTGCTAGACAGTTCTTTTCACATCAAATTTGCAGATTGCTGTAATTTTTCAATGACCCACCACAAAATGGTCATGATTTTTGCGAAAATATACAATGCATCTGAATGCAGGTACAGTGAATCCCATGGGATCATAAGCTTATGCCCATGTTTCAAGTTTTCCAGCAGTGAAATGCACAAAATGGTATGTAAACTTTCCCCGAAGTTCCAGAATGAAGATAGTCACTTGAAAAAAATGCCAGAAATCATAAACATTGCTGCCTACTGCTACCTCAGCAGCCACTGAATTTTTTTTGCTTTTCTTCTATGCATACTAGATACATTTGGCCTGATGTAATTTAGCATGCAGAAATCCCATGCACAGTAGGTCATTGATTAACCCAGCCCGCACCATATACACCACAAGGAAACTTTCATACAGCTAAGACCACCTGCTGGCAATGCACTACAATAGAGCAATTCTGCTTGAAAGGCAAATACCCATTTAGCCATACTGCTGCATGGACCAAAATTTGCAAAACAAATCCCATATGTATAC
Organism: Hermodice carunculata; assembly: GCA_964020975.1. Taxonomy (NCBI): domain Eukaryota; kingdom Metazoa; phylum Annelida; class Polychaeta; order Eunicida; family Amphinomidae; genus Hermodice; species Hermodice carunculata. The sequence goes on along the minus strand of OZ026613.1, from coordinate 90,751,624 downwards.
TGTATACAATAAACAACCATCACTGCCAAAGCTGTTTGCAGTATATAAACTACATATGCTCTTCCCTTCCCTGCCCTGCTGCTATTTTGAAGCATATTAAGTCACCTGTCAGTTTTTTTTAAACCTGATATTCAGAATATTTCTTGACCACTTTTTTTCAGTTATGGAGTGCATTTGCTCGACATAAACTGCCTCTAGGGGCCACCCTGGAAACAAGTGTTTGACACAACACAGCTTTTTGAAAATACCAGGTTATAAATTTTCTCATGAAGTTTGCTAACACCCTCCACTCCCCTTCCAGTCCCCCCCCCCCCCCCCCCCCCCGTGTACTTCTGGAACTGTTTGTGTACCAAAGCTGGCCATTAATCAACCATTACCAGCAAGATATCATTGCACCATCAAGCCTTTCGCCTTTCTGTGCACCCTGAATTCTTTTTATACTTGATCTAAAATACGAAGGAGTGTTACTCATACATGTCCATCTTGGGGAAATGGTATGAAAACACTGCTCATCAAAATCTTTTCAGTATCACATTTACCAAAATCTACCTAACATGCCAAGTATGGCCTATTTCTGCTTTTTTTTTTATACATAAACTCATGACCACTAAATTAGGACAGTTTTTCATAAAATCATGCCAATCAGAACAAATCTTTTCCTTCAAAATTCAGTATCCAATTTATCACAATGGCTTCTACCAACATTCACAAATTTCCATAATGAAGACTATGGCAATGTCACATGGAGTCACACACAGTCTTATTTTTTTCATCATCTTGATTATAGTTCAGCTGCTTACAGGCCTTGCATTAATGATACCGTAAAGATATCTACATTTGAATGGAGGTCAGCACCTCCCTTGTTAATGAGTGTAGAGGCTTCTAAATTTTTACTTGAAGATTCATCATCACAATTCCAGAGACACCCTGTATTTCTGTACTCAACATCAGCTGCACAGGTCCATGTCTTCTAACACTGGTTCAGCTGATGATTTTTCATCTTGCCCAAAGATATTTCTGTTTTCACCTTTCTATTATTTGGATTTTTACTGGTTATTTCAAATAGCTTTTATAGGTCTTTCTCTATAATGCCTATTTTTGCTTTTTTCCCCAGTGATTCTTGATACTTGGGTGTGTCTGGAATGTAGCATAATGTGCTTTTTACAATTATAGATCTTGGAGCAGCTTTGTAGCACAGAAGCCCCTCTGTAACATGGGAAATGGTATCATCTGTTACATACCTGTACATGTACACATCTATTAAATAACTTTGTTACAAATTTCTATCATGTGGCATATCAGTTTGTCCTCATATTATTTGTCATCAATGTAGTCTGGAGAGCAATAGTACTTGTTCAAATAGCTTTTAAAAGCCCTATATTTAATTAAATTCGTCCTAAATTCATCTTGTGCAAGTTACTTCTCGCATGCCACACACAATGATTCCGTAGATACGCATGTGCATGGCCTAATGCTCTGCTGGCACCGTGGCGATATTACACCTGCATCTTCAATTCCAAGTTGCAAGTCCTCAAGTGGCTTCTGAACATGTAAAGCTTATGTTATTTTAGTGTCTCATTTGTCCACCAGATGGCACTTCACATGCCAAGACAACAATTAGTGAGTCCTTAACTTTATATTCTCAGACCTTGGGACAGAAGATCAAGGTAACCCAGATTATGTAATACAAGAGGCCCGTGGGCCTGATGCTGTGCTGACATTGCTACTGATATCCAAGCTACACCCGGCCATTACAAAATCACCCGTTTCAACTTTATAGGCATGGTGACCTCCCAAAAATAGGCCAAGGTTACTGATATTATATAACATTCTAGCATTGCACATGGTCTAAAAATCCCTATAAATTTGGTAACTCTAATCCAATTACTTTTCCAAATTTGGAACTTTATATCTTAAAACTCATTTTGGCTCATAATTTCTGTCAAATTATAGGTAGCACCACTTGTATTATCAGCAACTTAGATTTTGACCTCCCCCAATATCCCATTAAAATCCGTGAAGATCCGCCAAAAATTGAAGACTCTACAGTGTTCACAAGATTTTCACATTTTGACCTTAATATTGCACAATAATGTAGGTGGCGCTACCAATACTGAAAGGGACCTTGATATTCATACACTCTTTATCTCCTTAAAGTAATATTAGGCTAACTTGAAAACTTTGGACTGTATTGCGGTCACAAGATTTTCACATTTTGACCTGTGTATTGCATAATACTATACGTGGCCCCGCCAACATTGATGTCGATGAAGATTTCCATACACTTTAAAACGTCTAAATGCTATATGGACCTAACTCAAAGAGTGTCTGGTGCAGAGCATTCACGAGACAACCCCCTACATTCAAACTGGCCATTTGACCTTAATCTTCAACTTGCATTAAAAAATTGTTACATTCAAAATGTGCACTCTGCATCCAGCTTTCCATACATGGTCTGCTTGTTCAAATCAGGTGATAACTTTTGGAGTAATTGAAAGAGAAAACAATAAATTTGGACAAGCGCCAAACTTTATAATTAATGCATCACGGTCACCCAAAAAGTAGGTCACCAAGCTGAGTTTTATGTACAATGTAATTAAGTGCAATTTTGATCTGGAGGCTTTATTCTCTTTGCCAATGATGTCCAAGCTACACCCTGCCATTACAAAAATAGGTCAATGTCACTGATATTATAGAACATTCTAGCATTGCACATGGTCTATATATCCTATAAAATTGGCAGCTCTAATCCAATTATTTTGCCAAATATGGATTTTATATCTTCAAACACATTTTGGCTCATAATTTCCATCAAATTATAGGTGGTGCCACTAGTATCATTAGCAACTTTGACTGACCTCCTCCACAATCCGACCAAATTTTGTGAAGATCCACCAAACATTAAAGATGCTAGAGTGTTCACAGAATTTTCATATTTTAACCCGTATATAACATAATATTGTAGGTAGTGCCTTCGATATCAAAAGGGACCTACATTTTCATACACCCTTAAAGTCCTGAAAGTTATATTGGGCATACTTAAAAAATGTGTGAATGATATCGTGCTCACAATCCAAAAGTTTACGGAGGGAATGATGGTTGGACAGAATGATGGACACACGCGATGGTATTAGCTCTGCAACCTTTGGTCAGCAGACCTAAAAACTACTTTTTGGCACAAGTGAAACACAAATTCAATTTTGAAATAATTCAACCTGCACTATTAAATGCCAAGTTTTCATTTCTGCCATTAATTACAATGCAAAAGCATGACAAACTATGCTTGGTGTAAATTCTAAAATGTGCCATAACACACCACACTGCTTTATTTTGTCTACAACAAAACATTTCCTAAATATCCATAGTGATTTGAACATTTCAAAAGACCACATTCAACAAATATTTCTTGTATCTTTGCTGACCTTTGGACGGGCCTGACAACTGATGTAGATTACAACTTGTATAACTTACTGCTGAAAGGCCACCTGTTCCGACAAACTACCCACCCAATTTAAAGGTGGTCTATTAAGTCAGATTTACAATGCAGAGTATACTCACCCTGCATCCTGTGCTTCGTGTGCTCGAATTATTGACAGTAAATTGTTTTGTTGTAAGAAATCACAACATGCTGCATAGCTGTAAACAACCAGATGAAGAAAACAGTGCAAATTAGCTTCCTGTTATTCAAAGCCTTAAATTTAAAGATATCGTTTGTACAAAATCTTTTGAATTCAAGAGTTTCCAGCTTTAAGTTTGGCTTTGTGCACGTCTTCTACCATTCCACATCACAACTCCATAGAAGTCCACTAAATTTTTACATTGACAACAGGATTTCACATTTATTGCAAGTCATTACTGTTTTTAATTTTTCACGTTAATAAGGTCTTTTTTTCCTCCGTGGAAAATAAATGTATACATTAAATTGTGTGTTGTCATGTGTCAACTTTTCATGAAAGCCTTTTCTTTGATCATATTCAAAAACTGCCAAAATGTTGGCTTTTTCAATTTTCTTCTCTCAAATTACATTGTAGATAGGTCTTCACTACACTCACCTATAGAAATATGAGCAACCTCTAACACTATTGTGAGAAAAATGCTCCGTGGTTTTCTCATTTCCAAAATCTTCAAGTGGATCTGACCATAATAAATCACACATGGGACCAAATGCTGGTGGCTCTTTGAACCTATCCAACTGTTGAAAGAGAAATGCATGTACATTTAACATTAACTCAATAGCACAAGATTGCCAAATGCAGTCTTGACCCACCTGACACCAGAGCCACTCCTCTACCTGTGGAGAGGTGCTCTGTGGAAACCAGTAACAAGTCAAGCAAAAAAAAAAAAAAAAAAAATCCACAAAACTAGCAAAACACACCAAACGAGAAGAAACACGAGGGCTGTGTGAACAGTCCCTCCTCATCTGACCTTGATACTTTGAACTCCAAATATGTCCCACCCTGGTTTGGGGTACCCAGAAGTGCTTGTCTGCGATTTCAAACCCAATAACAGGGCTTTCTCTGAAGATAGCATTTATAGCCAAATGCAAGAACTGTATCTGTGGCTACATCTCTTTCCATTTGTCTATACTTTTTTTCGCAAATATACAATGTGCTAGGCAAGTTAGCTGTTTCACATATTTTACACAAATATTCACATTTTTGCCTACAAAATTAAAATTTCCAGAGTAAGCCCTGCATTAGTCAAGCAGTTTAAGTTTTTTGGGTTTTTATTTTAAAGCAAAACTGAACAAAACAAGGTGGCTCTGATAACAGCCTGTTCTCGGCTGACTCGCATACATTTAACCCATAGTGACTCCGCCGCAGATGAACTAAGTTGAGCATGCGTAACTTGAAGCCAATAGTATATGGCCATGAGTGACCCCACATGCTCAACTTAGTAACTTCATCAAGATCTTGCCAGGGTACATATGGTACATCCCCACCAAACTGAAGAGAATCTGTTGCATAGTTCTCGAAATGTGAGGACTGTGACAGTCCTGTGCTCAACTGACGTTACATCCACAAAATAAAGAGATCATATAATCTTTGGAATTAGATTAAGGGCATTTAGATCTGGAGATTTTTTAAAAGACTTTCCTCAAGTAATGAACCAAAAATTTCATTTAAAAAATCTTAAAATCACTGGATTTTGACCTGTTGAATGAATAAAAATTGTAGGGAGCTACCAAAGGTATGTCCATGCCAAGTTTGAAGTTGATCTCATCAAGAAGAGAAATGCACAATGTCATTTGTGGACAAAAGATGGACGATGGGCCATCATAAAAATAGCTGACTCACACAAATCAGCCACGGTAAAACAGAGAAATCTATAATCAAAGAGATTTATATGCATATAAGGAAAGAGATATTTTGTAATTGTGAAGACACAGTGCCGACAACATGAAAATTATTTAAACTTTTGAAAAGGAGGTGCAAAAAGGTGAGAAAATCTACAAAGAAATACTTACCAGCAACTTTATAGGTATCAAGTATCCAGACATTTCCAATTTATCCACCTAATTTCACACTTGTTTAATGCCCTGTCCTCACATTTATATTGCAAGTTAGCAGATCACCAATGCAATTTTTTTTCTCTGCCAAAGTAACTCAATGCACAACCCATACCTTGTAATTTTAGTGCAAAGGAAAGCAAAGCTGATCTCCCTCCTGATCTTTTCTGATCAAATATAAACCCGGGTGAGTTACTGAAAAGCTGACTGCAGCATATTAATGTATTTGTAACACTGGCAGCAACAGACATTGGTTACACACTAAAACAGGTGCAAATGTCCAAATCCTAACATTTCATCATAATGCAATGACAGTGAGTTCAGTTAGTATTTCTTGTGGGTTTAATACTAATCCGTCATCCAGCTTCGGCATGTTCAACTTAAACAGAGATCAGCAATCCTGGATCAAATAATATTACTTAAGTTTTTGATTTTCCACCACTGCCTTTTTCCTACATACCAACTACATGGAATCCTTACCTTCCTAATATCATCTAAATTGTGGATTTCTGGAGACAGCCCCCCATGGACACAGAGGAATTGTTGATTCATTAAAGCTGCTAGTGGGAGACAGTCAAAAGCTTCCATACATGCATCATACACCCGTTCAGAGTTGTATTTTATTTTACCTGAAACCAGAAAAACACAACACCATACAAATAAGAAACAGTCTAGAAAGCATGCATTTGTCTTACCTTCCTAATATCATCTAAATTGTGGATTTCTGGAGACAGCCCCCCATGGACACAGAGGAACTGTTGGTTCATTAAAGCTACTAGGGGGAGACAGTCAAACGCCTCCATACATGCATCATACACCCGTTCTGTGTATTTTATTTTACCTGAAAAATCAACAAAAAACAGGCATCATCAACAGTGGTGAACAAAGGAAACTGCTTCAGCAATAACGATCGCATTGTCCTCTCCTGTTCCCAGCAACACTGGAAGGTAGTCAATTATAGTTTAACATTTATTTCAATCGGTCTGTGACCGTACATTATTTATCTTATATAGAGTCTATTTGACACAGTGACAGTGCCACCATTAAACATCCATACAGAGAACAAACAGGGAGCAGATGAAAAGACAGGGCCCACATAAAATATTCAGTTGTACTCTGTCCAACAGTGAGCCTGGGGAAACAGGTTATGAACACTTGACTGCCTGAGATCAATCTTCCCAAGAAAGTCTGATCAAGACACCATCCCTGTAAACGAATTGTGGCCCAGATCTACTGGATCAAGCTCACAGCATACACCTTTTGAAGCAGCAATGGTCTGTCCAGCAAACAAGATGTAGTCAAGACAAAGGGTGTAAAATCAACATGGAGCCTGTTCCACTTCTGGTCCTGGAGGTGTTAACTATTAATACGGTTGGCTTCTGTCCCCAGACTGAAGCGATCAATAAAAATGGTTATTTCTACTGCTTCACATTTCCAGTCAGACAGTTCCACTGCCTTTCATGTCCCACAGTAGATACAAAACACAGACACATCATCAACGATTCTGCAGCATAAAAATACCAACACACATAAACTACAATGAATAAGCAAATTCATAATATTTATGGATCATCAAAGTCCCCCCCCCCCCCCCCAAACCCCCGCTTTATTCTATAACCCAAAGATGTGACAGCAATGCATGAAAACTATTCTCTCTGAAGGGCCGTACAGCATTCCAGCCCTTGACCGTCTAGCTGTATCCAGCTGCCTGTGCATAGGGTCTTCATGCATGAATATTGCATGTATTATAGAATGTATCCTTGGGAGAAATTCCTAGCAAGGTGTTCTCTCGCCAGGCACAACCATAACTGTAGGTTTGCATGTCTATTGTGCATGTTAATTGCTTTGTTTCCCATCTGAGATACCTCCTCTCCTACACATGTACGTTTTGTTATCACTCATAAAATATGGGCTCCCGAGCCACAGATTGTATTGATGACAATAATTACGGAGACAAAAACCTGTTTCCTACCACATCTAACAGTACACTGCAGTACCATGAAAACATATCAATCATTGGCAGCATCCATTGTGTTCCTGACTTTTGTATCAGACCACAACAAGTGCACACTTCCAGTACAATTAATCATAATTTCCATCTGCATACAGTATTTTGCCTTTGGAGGCCACCAGAAGCCCTCTTCCATGGTGCTTTGAGAAAGTGTGTCAGATAAAAGTCTGACATTGTCTGCCATCATTCACTCTGAGGTTCTCACTCAGATGTATCAGCATACTTTTCCCCATAAAAATTACCAGAAATGATCTGCCCTAAATACTGTTGACTTGTTTCTCCATCAGCAATAATACATGTGTTCTGCCAACAGCTTTCCTCAGTGCACTCTGGCTGCACTGTGTTCACAGTGTACCAAGGAAAGCTGTCATGTCAGTCTCCAGAAGGTCCAATATTCATTCTATGGAAGCAGAGTCAACAAACTGGAACAGTTCAGCTAACAAAGCACAACAACAAACAAAATCACACTGAGGTGTGAAGCAAGCCAGAAATGTACATATGGAGTAGTCTCCAGCCAGGAACACTTGTCCCATATTTTGACAGCAACCCAGGGAACATTTCCTTCCAGGTACGTATATAACACAAATTTTGCTGACCAAGTACCAGTATTTGCTTCCCCCCAATGAAATCTAGGAATACTGGGCAGTCCTTACATTCAATTGAGAAATTCAACACAGGTAGGGTCCTATTACACCACGGTAAATAGAATGTGGACTGGTAGCATTTTTGCCATGTCTAAGGACCTGGTTCACAGTGCTGACCTTCACAATTATCCATCAACTTCCTGAGAGGACAGTTATCATCCACTAACCAAAACCTCATGGGCTCTTGTCTGTATTGTCATAAAGGACACATGGCTTTATGCTCAACTAATAATGACTTAAGCATACATTTCTTCCTTGTAAGAAAGGTCAGTGGCAAACATGCCTGATATGAAAAGATCCACTAGAGATCAGGATCTTGGTCAGGCTACATGGCTGCTCTGAACAGCTGGCTGGAGTGGAAGGAATTCTTTGAGGGGAGAAAAAAATAAAAATAAACAGCAATTGGAAATTAGGGCAAAGTCTCCTTTACTTTTACAGATCTCAATTAAGCCCATTTCAAGAACCATCATCATGAGCAATATCTAAGTCCTAACTGAAATACGTTTCATCATCTGAAACTAAATTCACACTACTGCGACCTTGGAATTTGGACATGGTGATCCATATACAATCAAAAGACAGCCATAACAGGTGGTCATCATACAGTCTTATAAATATATTTGTGGTTTCTTGCAGTACAGGAACAAGAAATTTATCAGCGTAGATGCCAATCAATTTTCCCTTCATTTTTTAAGGGTGGGGGGGGGGGGGTATTCTGATGGGATTTATGGACATACTTTTGGTAGTATCTGAGCAACATCTGTTTCACTGTTAGGTGGCATTATTTCTGGGGAAAAACACACTACTGATGTTCCATTGTCATGTATATTTCTAATCAAAGCTTTCAATTTTGCTAATTTAGGTGGTGCACCAACTTCATTTTACTAAGTATGGTATTTAGGTGCTTGAAAGTCCCATAAGACGGATGGATGTTCCTTACTATCAACTCTTTGAAAACCACTTGTGGCATATGCCATGCTGACCATTTAAGGTCCTAGAGTGCCACTCAGGGTGTAATTCATGCTGGATACATGTCTAAATTAGCAGATTTATTTTGCAGTAATGTGTTTGAAATGACTTACCACATGCGGTAGATTTCCATGGCATCAAATCTTATTATCTTGCTCATTTTACAAGTTATTTATAATTGGTGGTTAGATTTATTGCAGCTAAAACTGAGATGTTTGGCAAAAATGATTCTTCTGATGTGCAAGTAGTCTGAAATGACTTTACCATCATTGGTACTGAATGTACAGTGAATTTCCTTCCATACCTCTCACAACTAACAAAATGATTCATGTAAGAATTTTTCAAGTCTTAATCAAAGTTTCTATATTTTGACGGCATCAAAAGTGCCAAATTCGCCACTTTAACAGTGACTAGTGTCCATGCTATCACAACTGACCTATACCTGAGTGGATGTCCTGTGAGTAAACTAGAAGTGAGTTTTTCGTGCAAAAAACATCATGCATCCCCTGATCAGGCACCTCTCACCAAAGGCCACCCCTCTAACAGGGCCACCATTCTTCTGCAGAAAGTTTGACCTTCACCTTTGACTTCAAGGTCATCTCTTAGCAAATGTAAGGGAAGTCTCACCTGGTACCTAATGACCAAGTTTGACAGACTTCAATCATACCCATTTGAAGATGGGGCAGGGAAACCATTTTATTTTGCAAGGCATTGTGACCTTGACCTATGACCTCAAGGTCATATCTATGAAAAAAAAAGAAAATAAAAAATCTATGGAGTATCTGTACTAAAAGTTTCAAGTGAATCTGGCTTACAGTTTTGAAGAAGTCAAAATATGAACTATCATAACAGACCCCATTGACTTACATGGTAATCAACAGGAATGCAAAAAATTACCAACACCCCCCACCCCCACCCCACCCCACCCAAAAAGGAAACAAAAAAAAGTAAAATGCAGAAATCATTGGAGAAGGACCATTTGAACACAGTGGGTACCAACCGAATGTACATCCCCACCAAGTTTGAAGTGAATCTCGCCAACTGTTTTGCAGATGTTGAAAATTTGAATTAGCACTGCAGTCCCCATTGACTTACACAATACCCAACTGGAATGTATGTGGTTTGACCTTTGAAGGTCACTCAGGTTTAAAACCACAGCCATGCCGGGGGGGGGGGGGGGGGGGGGCATGAATGTCTCGCCAGCATAATTCAAGCCGAAGCTTTTCTACCATGCTCATTCAAGCATGACGTAACCAATGAAGTGTGACAGTGATAGTACAAATCTGTAGTGACCATCACTATCAATCATTCACCCAAGTTTCAAAGACCTACCCACTGCAGTTAGTGAAATAATGCCCCTCCCAAGTTTTTCTACAATGCTCATTCAAGCATGATGTAACCAATGAAGTATGACAGTGATGGTACAAATCTAGTGACTATCACTATCAATCATTTACAAAAGTATGAAAGACCTACTAACCAGCATAGTCAATATAATAATGCCACACCGAAGTTTTTTGTTGACTGACCGATGTCCGGAAAGTGAGTACTTAATCTCGCCAACAGCTTATGCTGGCGAGACAGTAAACCATACAAATAGAAAGCACATAGGTACTTTCCTATTAATGTTGAATGCTAGCCTTGGGCCTACAAAGCACCATTAACAAGGTATATGCCAATATGTGAAAAAACTGCTGAGTCAGCAGAAAAATGCAACCAGCATTTGACCTTGACCTCAAGGTTATATGTTATTACATGGGAAAAAATTCCCAGACCCATAGATTATCTGTACCAAATTAGGAGGCAATAGGTAAAGAGGGGACAGAAATATAAGGAAATTAAGATATGCAGAGGCAGAAGACGATGGGACTGAACACTATATGCATCCCCAAAGGGGATGTATTATGATGTCAGGAATATCTGTTCACCTATTGGTCCATATGATTATTAATCAATATTAATTATTCAAATAGGTCACATGAGGATCCGACTACTTTACTGTTACCCAATAGAAAGGATTATATGAACACTGAAGCATTGATGGTCAACACAGATTAACCCCATTCTTGTCAAATTTAACCAATGAGAATTCTTTATGTAGATGAAGTTCTACATTTTCCAATGATGCAAAAAATGCAGTGTTTACTGAAAATGACCAAGTCATATGAAGGGTTCAAATGATTGCAATTTTACTGCTGTTTTTGCATTGTCTTGGCAATAATATCATCAACCATAGTGTTAAAAATGCACCTTGCACGGTACATTCCATCTCACTTTTATTAAATTTAGTATTTGCATGTGACACTTAAGAAATTGACACCCCCCCCCCAAAAAAAAAAATTGTCAAACATACAAGCTCAAGCTGTACCGTGTTTGTTTTGTTTTGGCACAATGACTTCCTCAGAGTGCCAAACATGATGGAGGTTGTGTCACCAGAAAAGTAACTGGGCAGACAGAATTCATGTCAACAGAAGTTGCATGGCTTTCAAAGAGTTAAGAGAAAAGGATATTTATACTGAGAAGATCATTATTTTTATGCATCTGGAATAAATGAAGACTGTACCTTTGATTTCTTCATCATGAACATAGATGTTTGTCTTGATTTTATAAAGTTTATGAATCATTTCCCTTTGGAGTAAAGAGTCAACAACAGATATGGCCAGGAAAGCCATGACAAAAATGTAACTTTGCTTTAAACCCTCCATAGCCCATCAGTCATGGAAGTGCACCAACAAATATGATGCAGCTATCTGCAAGAATAACTCCAAGAAAATCTTCAAAAATACATACACCTGATGTATCCTTTAGCAGAACCCAAACTGACAACTTTTTCCGTTGTGTCTTTCACCAGACAACCCAGCCGAATACTTCACAAAAATAGTTTATGACTCAGGCCTTTGTGGGCTATGGGTTAATATGACAGCTGTAACAGAGTTACTGGCAACTGCCTTGCCATTAGAACAATTTTTTACAGATGAAGTCGACTTCTCTACAAAACTGGCCTGCGTGGGGCCTGCCTGATGTGTGGCAGATCCAACTTGGTAGATAAATTAACTAAATTTGACAGTGCTCAACAGCATGTATATTCTCATCTCAGAAATTAGTGGCTTTTCCCAGTCTTAGATTCATCTGCATTCCATATATTTGTCATTATTTTCTTGATCAATGGAAATGACTAAAAGCTTTGGCATGATGGGCCACATGTGTGGCACAAGTGGTCAAACTCACCTTGTGCACTGGTCTGTTTGGTTAACACAGACAGCCTCCACTGTGGCTATGAAAGAGAAAGCCATGTTCCAACAGCTTGCAAGCACATCTGTTTTTCTTTTTTTAAAAATATACATATATGTACGTATGTATGTATATGAAATGTGAACCTAAATATGTGAAGAACAATGTCTATGTGGTACTTGAATGTACTAAGCTGGCAAAGCAGCATTAAATTAGCTACTATATATATGGTAACTGGCACAGTCTAGTAAAACTAGAGTGATGTGTCATCTACCGATGACACAATAATATACTCCTGCGCCCGAGATCACTTATATATAAGCTTCCCGAAACAGTGTATCCCCAAGGCATTTGGCATGGTTTGAAAATGGGGAGCACATATAAACCCCGAGTTCAGCTCTGCACATAATCCTAATTTGTAAATTTATTTATTATTCTTTAAAAATGCATTAAAAATCAGAAAATGTTAGCAGCACCATGCCAATGTAATAAGCACTAACATACATCATGTCAGTGAAGTCTACCAAATTTCAAAGACTTCTGCTGGAAAACCTGAGACTAGCTGAGGGTACAAGTTCAGCTCCCTCCATAAATATTAACATGTATGTTTACTTATCAATGAAAAAAAAAATTCAGAAAAAATCAGAAAATGACAGCAGTATCATGCCAATGTAATATGCACTAGCCTAGACCATGCCAATGAAGTGTACCAAATTTGAAAGGGATCCAATGAAAAACAAGGGACTAGTTGCGGATACAAATTCGGCCCTATCCATAAATATGAACATGTATATTCATCTAGGATCCGTAAAATTTAAATGAATCATTAAAAATCAGAAAATGAAAGCAGTGACACAGCAATGTAATATGCACTGGCCCACATCATGCCAGTTAAGAGTGCAATGTTTGAAAGGGATCCAATGAAAATCCTGGGACTAATTGCAGATACAAGTTCAGTGTTACGGAGGGATGGACGGAATGCCAGACCTAAGGATTCCAATACAGTGTATACTCCCTGTGGGAGTATAAATATATTTTATTACTTTATTCACCTGAAGAATGGCATTTGATCAATGGTCTGTCTTTTGTTTTTATCAAGCAGTATTATAGTGAACCACTTTTTGTTGCAGATTGACAAAAGCAAACCTTAACATTTTCCCACTCTGAGGTCACTTAATGTTACACTGGCCCCTGGATCAGATTCAGCAGCAAAAAAAAAGGGGGGGGGGGTAGGAGGGACAGAGAAAAAAGACATTCCTTTCTGTTCTGCTGGAAGACAGGCTATGTAAGAAATTTTTATTTTCTAAACACATACTAAAATGAACCACCTTTGGTATTTGATCCTGTGCCCAATCAATAATGTCTTGCTTCATGTTTTTACTTCGTGTGCAAATGCGAGACTTGTTGAAAAACTAGCCTTTTCCTGCATCAAGGTATTACGACTACTCAACAACCACAGGATATGCAGACATTACAAATCCCACTCCAATAATGTCTAAATTTGGGTGAAATTACTTTCCATGCCTGTCATCTTACAATTCAAACTATCATATTGAACAGTGCTGACTGAGGGTACCCATTTTTAGCCGAGGCAGGAAGTATACCTGCTTTTGAGCATCATCAGACACAGGTAATTTAACCACATTGTTTGATCTGCCACACAAACATTAGGCAGCCCCACTGTTGATGAGTTTCAAACACAACTTTACTTTGTGTACAATTGTTCATGAGGCAGCTACTGGTTATTTCTGATATGGCTCTGATACGCAACACAGGAGTACCAGCAATCCAAAATATGCCCTAGTGCCCTATTTGAGACACCTGATGGCAAGGTTTTCCTCAGCATTTTTCAACTTGGCACCTTTGCAGGGTCTGTGTTTCAGCTGCTCCCTTGCACTGCACCACCAACCTTTTTTACTAGGTTCTTCTGCAACACTTCAGGCTTTTAAAAGTGGCAAAGGAAAATCCAGTAGAGTGGCCCTCATATCTTATGGCCTCTTCGACAGTTCCCCTGGGTTTTCAACAGCACATAGCTGCTCTCACACATTATTTTCTTGGCTTTAATCCATCCATCATTTTGAAAACTTTTCCATTTAAGCTCGTGTATCTATGAGTGCTTCTCTTTAGTATCCATATCTTCACACTGTACATGGTTGACTGTGTTGGCCCATACAACATCCTCTCAGCTCTTTCCGTCCCTTTCCCATCACTTTATATATATACAAATATATTTTTTTAAAGGACAATTTACTTGAAGAAGCGCATCCCTGGTTCGTTTTATTTTTGTTGTACCTCCCTTGAATGCAGAAGTCTTCAGCTACATAGTACCTGACCCAAGCAACTTGAAAAAGTGAGAACCACATGAGAGAGTGTTCAGTTCCTAGATACATGAAATAGTGATGCACTTGGCCAGTAGCAGTGTACAAAGCCTATGATGCAAAAAAACAGCAAAGACTAGATGAAGTGTCAGCATTTATTCAGCAGCCTCAACTTTGGTTCTTATCGCTAAAGAATCAAGTTCTATTCAGCTAAAAAGATTTTCTGAGGTAAAATTATACTTACCCTTCAAGGTGTCGCACTGTTTTCTCCCAAAGTAATTTCAAAACTTAATTTTTGGGCTAAAGTGTGTGTTTTATTTTTTGAAATCCTGCTATACAATGTCCCCAGCTTACAATGCCATCCCACATACAACAGGAAAGTGGATAAAGGAAAGTAGCTTTATTTTTTCGAGATGCAATTTACACAGGACTGTGACAATCCTATGCTCAGGTGACCTGAACTTAATGACCTGAAAAATCATCAAAATATCAACTGTCAACTGAAAGGTTACATTGCTAAGCGGTAAAACAGATATCTATGTTTATCTATGTATTCCTATACCAAGTTTTGGACACACAGTTGAAGAGTGCTTTAACCCTTTCCCGTTCAAATTGTCCAAAAGAGCCCAGGTGAAAATTGTCATCTGCTCTAACTTTTTAACTTAAATTTATCATTACTTAGAACCATTTTTGCTGAGATCTGCATCTAATACCATTCATGATGGCACACCCTTGGTAAATAGCTTTCCTTGGCACAAGTTGGGGGCTTTGTGCCCAACCCATGCCAAGGAAAACTATTAACTCAGTCTTACTCAGATCAGGTATGGGTTAAGTATTATTCACAGTTGGGGTGCACAGTTGGCTGAGCGGTAAGACCCTCTCCTTTCACCTCTGCAACTTGTGTTCGACTCTCATCCTGGGAAGCATGTGGAGAAAGTTCCTACCACTTTTAACTGTGCATGGTGGTTTTCTCCTCGTTCTTCGGTTTCCTCCCCCACAGAAAAGGTAGGAGGTATACGCCAACATCTGTGCCATGGAGAGTGACTGGATAATTCAATGCTTGACTTCCTTCACAATCCATGTGAAACAAATGTTTCTATACTTTAAATATTATTCATACAAGTGTACATCAACACTTAAGGTTAAGACCAAGTTACACTGCATCAACTTCAATGATGTTAGGATAGAAATGCCACTTTCCACATTAAAAATGATCAACTGGTTTCAACAGACAGATTTGTGAAAAAAATGCATATACTTTACATATATGATCCAATGGAAATAGTAAATCCTTCTAAAATCCTCTCTGGTTGCATTGTTTACATTTCCAAATGCAAATGCCCTGTGAATCTGTACCTGTTTATACCAGACACATTCAAAACACAACAAGTCATTGGAAAAATAGAGAAGACATATAGCGGAAAAAAAATTGCCCTTTGCACAGGATTGCCATATCTCAATCAAAACAAGGCGAGGCTATCAAGTCACTATCATACCATGGAGCACCCCAGTGCAACTGGCAAAACTGAACTACTCTTTGCTGGACTAATCAAGTTTTCTGGCCCACTCATTTTTATTTGTAAGCTTCACCTTGCTTTGGAAGAGTTGCCCTCAGCCTGTGCAAAGGGTGAAAAGAACAAAAATTTACTTACATTCTTGTTTAAATGTGAAATACTCTGTGAGATGCCTACATTCATGGTTGCCCCGTAGCATGAAGAATGTGTTGGGAAAGAGGATTTTCAATGCCCATAAATATAAAACACACTGCAAAATATAAAAGAAAACACAGTAGGTTAACATTTGATAACAGCACACTTTTAACATGTAAAATATCCATTTCTCAGATGCATTTCAAAGATGCAAACTTGGAAAGCACAATCCCTTCCATTGCAAATAGTGCAGCTGAATACCCAACTTACAGAATGTATTTCAAACTTTACCCTGCGAGGCGGGATCATCGCACGCATGACTGATCACCTTGTTACTCTCAGCTCTTGTTGCCCAGGTAGGTCATTTGTAGGGAATACTATGAAAATTAACCCCATCCATGTGTGCTTTTCCATGTTTATAAACTTTCTGGTGTCGGCACAACAGCCTGGCACCTTGCAATTGTATGCATGCAATTTTCAAGATGATACTTTGTTGACACCTGCAGAAATAGCAACTTTTTCTTGTGTTCCCTCTCCACCCGTTTGATTTGCAATGCTGTGTTATGGCTGCTCCAGCAAGCGTCCTAATTCCTGCAAAAGTACCGCGGAATCACGTTGTGCAATCCTGGTGGCTGAAGCAGGTACTATGAGTTCTTGAGTCTAGTACTGATACAACTTTTGCAAATCTAGTCATGGAATCTCACAAAACAATTAAGTTGCCCTGAACTACAAAAACTTGCTCCAGGCTTCAGAGCTGCCTGTATTAAGCACAGGTAAGACACCAAAAATAAATCCCACTTTAGTCAATCCTAGCTCAAAATGTATTTGCGTTAGGATAACATATCATATATGTGTGTACTTGTCATACTCCAAAGAATTTATATGTTCCGTATTTGGGTGTCTGTGATGTTAATTGTTGAATAAACAATTGAAAGTTGACCGCAAAGCATCCACCCCATAAATGTCGATATAAGTCACTAATTATTTGTGATAAAATCATAATTACACTTGTATCTTAATCCTGACATATTGGCAACAAAAAACGATCCTGCAATTTTTTATGTTTGGTTTCATTTTTCTGTTATCCATCCTCAAAGTTTGATGTTTCAATTTTCCCTTTGATTTTCAGGATGTTCGATCTGTCAATTTCGCCCAGCCGTTTTCTTGGAATAGCCGTTCTTGGGTGGGGCTCTCGTCCTATTATCCTTTCTGAGAAAACAAGCTTCAAAGGCCTTTGATGTTGATCATTTGCCTCTGAAACAATACCGTTTGCTCAAGTTGAGTTGATATTTGTACAAAACGTAGCAAACGTCGTCCCTGAACATTTGGGGAGGTTGTCAATCAATTCTTGGCCAATCACATGAATAAAAGAGCCTTTGAAGTATGGAAAACATTATTCAGCGATCTGTCAAACGGCGATAGCGACAGTCTGGTTTCAAAGTGTGACGTCATAGAGGCCCTTCCGGCCCCATGACCTCAAGCCTGGCAACAAAAGTTGTGTTGCCTTGCTTCGGTGGGGCGGCCTGCGGCCGCTCGTGGTCAGTGTACGGATGGTGGGTTTGGTCTTCCGCCCCCTGCCTCTTCGCCCCGTTTTTAGGGATAGTGTTTTATTGTATTTACTCGTCTCCTATCTGTATACTTTATGTAGTTAGCTTGTTAGACTTATCTTTGCTACACTTTACTTAGTTAGCTTGTCATTATTTTGTAGTTGTTTTCTCAGTGAGTTTCATTTCTCTTTCCAACCTGAGCTTTGTAACGCTATTTTGTGTGTTGTTTTCTCTTGTGTTCACGTTTATGCTTATTTCAATGTGTTTATTTGCACTTTTATTTCCTCATCCCTGGGTTCCGATAAAGTATTATCATGTACGTGGGTATCGTTGATCAGGGCGTCAGTTTTTTTCCCCGCCTGTCTTTGGTGTGAAGGACCACTGGGTTAATCCATCGCGGCACGGCCTTTGAGGTTTGAAGGGACATCGTCTGACGATTCCCGCTCCTCTTGAACATTTAAAATATCCCTTCATTAGAACGCAAAACAAGCAAGAATATCTATAAAGTAAACCACTAAGGCTATGATATGTTACCATGTTTGCATCTTTTCCCTGCCCACAAGCATACTTTTGGCATGCTGCCTTATTTCGCATTGCCGCCCTGATACCACTCTCTTTTTGCCATGGGCCACTGCTACCTGTAGCCACATGACAGGCTGTTAAGTATGATTGACGGGTGGCATTGTTCCGTTTGGCGGCTGAAAACCAAAAGAATGACACATGGACATTCGGATGTCCACATGCCTGTGTGTTTTTTGGCGTTTTTCTCATATTTCTACTTTAATTAAAAGCTCGAAATTTTGACAACTAGTAGAAAGGACATTCATCTTGTAAAAACCGCTAAAATTTCAAAATCGGCCATGGAAAGGTTTTTGGTGTCTTAAGTGTCCTTTTATTGGAACGCTACCAGACTTATGAATGGTCTGGGAGCAAATATTTGTATGTCCAAAAGTCCGGGACAAGTAAAAACTGTGGTCAGTCAAGTGAAAATTTTAAAGTACTTGCCTGTTGGACAAGTAAAAACTTCCCTCACATACATATTCCTGTTCGAAAAAATGGAGAAAACAACCACAGTCAGAGCCTTCACGACTTGGGATATGTTGGCGATTACTGCAGTCTGTGTGTACACACCAACACATTTATGTGTGTGGAGACACCAATAGATGATGATAATCCCTAAATAAACAATCCAGGTTTAAAGAATTAAACAATTACTTGGTCAGCAGCTGTATTCAACAGGATTTGGCTATGTACTTGACTTCTATCAAAACAAGCAGGTATTTTCACTGTCCATGTAGTGTACATACAATTACGAGATCAAAGGTACCGCAGCAATATATTTGCTTACACCCATTATTGGTGTTATTGGAGCCAGGTCACAGCAACTCACCACTAGTCTGATCTGCCCCAACGATGTCAAAGCAGCATAAAAAATATTAAAATTTGCATGGCAATTCTTCTGCAAATTAAAACACAATCACAGATTGCTAGATCTATGCCCCCTGATTCTGTGACCTTGGGAACTGGGTCAAGGTGATCAACCTTTGAACTTGTCCCAGACCTTATGGAGGATAAAAACAATGTGCAATAAGAAATTAGCCCTTTGCAAAAAACTTTTCATGTTATCCTGTGGAAACCAAATTTACTAAAATGGCTATGTGACCTTGGGGATTGGGTCAAAGTCACCCATCCTTATGTGTGACTGTAATCACCTACAATTTGACAAGCCTATCTAAAAAATACTGTTCAAAGAATACAGTACCCTTCGGCCGCCTTCAATCTCTTTTGCTGTAAGTGAATAGGAATAGTGTCCCATAGTATCAGATATAGTTAACTACACAAATACTACTATTATACACTTGATCTTTGACCTCAAAAACATTAGGTCAAATACAGAGGTATAACCTTGACTTTCAATAGCCTTCTAGATCACCCTATGTTGCTTCTTTTGTTTTTAGATTTAGATTTCTAGATGCACAATGTCACTCGGCAAACTTGTGACCCATGTGTGACCTTGAAAATTAGGTCAAGGTCAATTATGCTTGCAGTGGTGTACTATCAAATGCAATTTTAAAGTCCTGTCTCAAAAGCTTCTGAAGTTATAGTGGTAAACAAAATTTCAATGAATAGGTCACTGTGACCCAGATACTTGACCTAGTGACCTACTTTTGATTCATGACACTTTTTTGGTTATGATACATGTGTGTACAAAGTAATTTCATGTAACTGACTTAAATACTTCTTTACTTATACCAATACCACCATTGTGCACTTGACCTTTGACCTCAAAAGGTAGGTCAAATATAAAGCTATGACCTCCATTTTCAATACGCTTCTAGAACACTCTATGAAGCTTCTTGTGTCCAAGATTTAGATTGGTTGATGCAGGCTTTCAATAGTTAGAGCCGTAATGTTGCTTAGCACATGTGACCTTGAGAATAACGTCAAGGTCACCTATGCTTGCACAAAAAGGAGGCCACATGGGAGTGTAATATCATGTGCAATTTGAAAGTCCTGTCTCAAAAATTTCTGAAGTTATAGTGGTAAACAAAATTTCAAAGAATAGGTCACTGTGACCCAGATACTTGACCTAGTGACCTACTTTTGATTCATGACACATTCTTTGCTTGTGATCCATGTGTGTACAAAATTTCATGTAACTGACTTAAAAACTTCCTTACTTACACCAATACCACCATTGTGGACTTGACCTATGACCTCAAAAAGTAGGTCAAATATAAAGCTATGACCTCGATTTTCAATAGGCTTCTAGATCACTCTATGAAGCTTCTTATGTGTAAGATTTAGAATGCTAGATGCAGGCTTTCAATAGTAAGAGCGGTAATGTTGCTTAGCACATGTGACCACTGTGTGACCTTAAGAATTACGTCAAGGTCCACAATGCTTGGCCACAAAGTAGGCCACATAGAAGTGTAATATCATGTACAATTTGAAAGTCCTGTCTGAAAAATTGATGAAATTATGGTGGTAAAACCACGGGACGGACAGACGGACGGCGCCGGGTACGGCAATACCCGTCGGCCTTATGAGGCCGAAGGGTAAAAACTTTTCAAGCTATCGTATGAAAACCAAATTCACTAAAATGGCTCTGTGACCTTGGGATGGGGCAAGGTCACCCATCTTCAAACTTGTCTGACACCCTATTCAGGACCATAATAAGCGCAATATGAAAGCAAAAAACTTTCGAGGTATGGCCCGAAAACCAAATTCACTCAAATGGTTCTGTGACCTTGGGAATTGAGTCGAGGTCACCCACCTTTGATCATGTATAGGTGCTGTGAGATGACTTGCCGGGCACAAACAGCACACAACTGCCAGTCACACACAAGTGACAGTGTGGAGTGGATGTGCAGTGAACTGAGCATCATCATGGGATCCAGTCTCATGGACTGATTTGGGACACTTCGGCATTCTCTCTCTCACCTACCTTTGCGTATTTGTCTGTGACTCCAAATAACTGTTGCTATAAACAAACCTTCCCGTTTGGGTGCTCCCTCCGTAAATTACGGCAGATTAACACATGTTCACTGGGCAGAAGCCATGATGAAAACACTGTAACACAAACTGTGATTGGCTCATTTTTGCATGTGACTCAATTGACTAGTCGGGTGACTTGTTGTGCGTCAGACCACGTGGCCAAAGCAGCTGTTTGTGTACAGTTGTAGGAAAGACTGTGACGGTGCGCACACTCAATTTCTGATTTTAAATATTAAATTTTTTCATTTGAATTAAGAAAACCGTTTATTGCGAGGAACTGGCCAATACTGTATAGGCAAATTTACTAAGATGTTCCAATGGTATTAATGGTAGGTATGCAAACGATATGCAACCCATCACGGCATCAGAAGCAAGGAGAAAGAGGATCCTGAAACCAATGCAACTATTTAATCTTGATTAAAGTTTACCCGGGATACAGACTCCTATAGTCCAAGAAATTATGCAGCATTTTTCATTGTAAGTCATCCCATGCAAAAAGCTTACTTTTCAATTTGTATTTTCAATATTTTGCCAGTTTTACTGTTATAACAGTCGTAGCTGGAATTGTGGTAAAATTTGACGTATTTTTTTGCGAATTTGCAAGCAACAATAAGCGGCAAATAAAATTTAGGGCAAATGGTTTGTCTATGCCTTCGGGTTGATGAAAAAAATGTTTATAGAAGTTATATTCCGACAAGTGGATTTTGCATACGGACCAGTGGATTTTGAAATCTACTTGCCCTGCTGTAACCAAGTCCCAACAGACCCTCAAATACTGTAGTTCTAGAAATTTTTGTGCTTACTTAATTTCGTGCAAACTCAATTTTTCTTAAATTGCAGAATTTTCACACATTTCAATTTTATGCAATCCAATGCCATACAATGTAGTGAAATACAATGCATCTTATTTTCAAGCATTTTAGTTTCATGCTTTGGGTGGTAGCGCGAAAAGTGCGAAATTCAATCCAGCGCGAAAATTTCTATAACTACAGTATACAATTGTTGTCCGGCAAGCCGAAGGTTGTAGAAACGTGATTCACACCATTAGATACAAGCCATCAGTTTAAAGGTATCAAAAACGGATGCTAGGACACTGCCTCAGATGGATGGCTCAACAAGAGTTGATTTCAACTGAAGTAACTGGATGCTTTTTCACACCACTACAGCCGTTGCCTGCCTGGTCAACTGGCTGGTCTGAAGTGTCTTCTCAGGTGTATGGGGCAAGCAATCAATTATATTTATGTATGTGCATTACAGATTAGAGATCCTGAAAGGGGGGTGTGGAAGGAATGTACACCCAATGACCTTACAGGCAGTGCACAATGTCATTCAACAATAGAATGATGTACAGCATATTAATGTTATGTCTATGCAATAGTCCATTCTGTAATTATTTAGTCATTTATGCAAGCTGCCATTGGTCCTTTTATTGCATACAGACATTAAGTCATGCTGATGAACAGTTTCGCGCACACATCTTCTCATCACCAGCAAAACTTTTTTATGAATGTTCCCAAATACAGGCCCCGGCCGTCCAACAAGTGCTCCAATGTGATCTTGTCCTGGCTTGACATCCCTGCACCAACAAGCATACTAATATGCATACTCAGTCCCTTAAGTTAGGACTAGTGTAGTATTCACCAATCTCATCAATCTTCCTTTACAATAGTTTTATTATATCCAGCCTACTCTCTACCCCCCCCCCCCCAAAAAAAAAAAAAAAAAAAAAAACATGTGGGACTGAATCACATGCCATTAGACCACGTTGTGGTCTTTGTCATCTTCACAACATGGCAGCAGAAAACATACTTTTGTACTGAAGCCAATAAAATCTCAAATCACAGTAAACCCATCTGATTATCCCTGTACCCACATACTCGCCCCCAAACCCAGAGTCCTTCACCTTTTCGCTTTCATACAATTATCACTATTAGGAACATAGGTTTATGGGATAGAAGGTGAACTCTACAGTTTTACCACAAGTGATGCACATCTCACCACACTATGCACACAGCATGAACATTTCTGCTACTTTGAAATTGTTACAATTTCAATAAAAATAACTCCATGGGTAAAAATAAACCATGTTATCTATCAGTCAAGAGGAAGCAGATAATTAGGAATGCATTCTTGTCTTTTTAAGTTGAGCAAATATCACAAGATTTGTTGCAAATGATGGATTCTGAAGTTGGTACCAATGTCAATGACATATGATTCTTAGTTTGGTCTGTCAACACCCTTGTTAAGAAATAGTTTCTCCAAATAGTCCTAGAATGTACATACTCTAAGTGGTTCAAATCAATTTGAGGACAAATATATAAATTTTCATCAAAATGTACAAAACATGTTTGGGCTTCTGTACCAGACTAGACTAAGCTCCGTATTTCTTTTTACTCCACATATACTTTTGTGTGGAGTGGCGTGTACATGGAACCCGCTTTCCTCAGCAGGAAAAACATCCACATTCCACTTTCTGTTTTGTGGAAACATTGGCTAAAACTTCTTTGATAGCCTGATAGCAACACTGAGTGAAGACATGGCAAATATGCCATTTTAGAGGTGTTCAGTTATATACTATTTGTTATCACAAGATAAGCCTCAGAGAAACTAACAAGTGGATTTTCAGCAAATTTAGAAACTGCCAGAGTGTACCCTTTACAGTTGTCTGTCTTGAACGACCCCTCCTATGAGCAACCACCTGGTTTGAACAACCACATTTGGTCGCCAAAGTTGTTTTTCTTCAATAATTAACCTCTTATGAATCACCACCTGTTAAACGCAACCACAGGGCTCCACACTAAGGCAAGCCTGATTGTCCGGGACAAGTAAAATTAACTGTTGGACAAGTTACAATTGAAGTTCACTAGTCCGAACGGACAACCACTTTTTCCCGGTGCGCAACCAACTGTTTGGCACAACTAGAACTTCAAACAAACAACTAATTCTCCTTATAATAACTACATAGCAGGAAAATAATACCAACAATAGTTTATATTCATCAAGAAATAAGATTTAATAGAACAACCAAATATAAAGTAAAGTTACAAACGATTTCATCTGCGAAAATTCCTGTGAGTGGGTGATAACAGGTGTATTTCACCTACCGAAGTTCTGATCAGTTCTGGAAGTTCACCAGAGCTTGAAATATTTCAGACACTGGTTGTATGGTAATCCTGACAGTGTGTTTCTTTGAAAAGAAATGCACATGCTTCAGGTAAAAATCCCATTGTTTTGCTTTTAAGATCAGCAGTTATTATCTGTGCCTTGTTTCCTACCACATGGTACAGTAGTACAAAAGTACGCCACCAGATGGCACTATATGTACAGTAGTAATATTTTCTATGAACTTTTTGTTTATTTTCTTTGGTGACTGTTTTAAAATTATTGAATTTTTTAAACTGGTTGGAAACGATACTTCTTTTTATGAATAAATATGAAATAAACTAATGAACAGTGAAAAGTGAAAGAAGTATTCAAAGGTTTTAATGTGTAGTCTTAGATGTATAATATTATCCAAGAGCCATTTGGGGGGGGGGGGGGGGGGGGGGGCAAAGTGCACACTGATGTTTTGTACAGTGAATGGACAATATCACCTTAGCTAAAAAGTTAAACCCATAGTTCATTAAATAATTAATTATTCAAAAAATAAAATAAAATACGACCCAGATAATTATGCTTTACATAAACCTGCACTTCTGGATTATAAATGAATAAAACAATTAACTAAACAGAAAATATTTTGTGGGGTTTCAGATAATAACTTCAAGTATATGAATGGGCTTCCAAGATTAAGAATCTCATTGAGATGAAGTAAATAACCAAAGACAGATAAATTAAATAAAGCTCAACATTCATTTTTCCCCCACAAAAATAGGCCTAAATATGATACAGTGTGTGCATATTTTGTGCCAATGTCAATTTTTAGCTGACTTTTTAAACATGAAGTAATATTTAAAAATAATTGTCTTGCATCAATATATTTACCACACTAGCCACAAACTCGCCTCATGTAACATGTCAGATAATTTGTGTGAACTTATTTGATCACTTTTATAGTAAACATGGAAATGTTAAAAAAAGTGAAAGGAGCATGTATGTACATGACTTTTACACCATTACATAGTGCCATAAATAAAATTTTCTTTAAATTCTGGCAGGACAAGTTACTTTATCAGAGGGGCAAGTAATTTTTTCTCCTGCTTGCCCTGGGACAAGTAATTTTCTTCTCCCACTTGTACGCAGACAAGTACTCAAAAGCCTTAATGTCAAGCCCTGGACCAGCAACATGCAAAATGAACAAATTTTGCAACTGCATAATGCAAATTTGAGTCACATCTGGCCAGTACGCCTCAAGTAGGCCAACAAAATACCTGCATGCAACTCACCCATTGTTATAAAATTGACATGGTTCCTGTCAAATTATTGAGTGCAAACAATAAAGGATTTCTTTCCACAGTAAATTCCTTAAACAAGTATTTAATTTGATCAATTGGTATCTATTCCTCCTTTCAAATTCTCAACAAGCATACAATCTGGCAAACTCTGCATGTACCTGGCCTCTCCATAGCGGATCTCAGAGGATTTCGACCACCATGGAACTTTGGAATTTTTTTCCTCAAGTCTGTAAATTTTTTCGTGAGACTTTGGAGTATAACACTTTACCTACAATTTCCATATTGCTGTCTATGAAATGAAAGAAAACTTTTGGATGTGTTCTTGGGGCAAGTTCTGGTGACAAGAGACCACTGTACTGTGCGTCACTCATCGACGGTCAACAACTAAATACTTCAAAAGTTTCATAAGTTTAAAAATAATAAGAGGAAGCTGGTTTTCAGTAGGAATGTGGTCCACTATAACCTTCATATCAGAAAAAAATTTGGTGAAGCTGCTTTGGATCCTTGTTGAGATACTATGGTAATGTCGTCCTCTTGTGCCCCACTCAGACGGCCTTGGAGATAAATACTTTAAAGTTTCAGAACAAGTTTAGACAATCAGAGGAAGCTGGTCTTACAGAGGAACCTGATCCATCATAAGATACATCTCTGACAAAAATTTGGTAATGGTGCAGTCAATATTTTTTGAGATATCACGGTATGGTCGCCAGGGTGGACGCCACTCAGACGGCCTTCAAATAAATACATTTCAAGTTTCATACAAAGTTTTGAAATAATCAGAGGAAGCTGGTTTTCGATAGAAAATCTGGTCCATCATAAAGTCCTTCTGTGACAAAAATTTGTAAAGCTGCCGTGAATATTGTTTGAGATACGGCAGTAACATCGACATGACGGACGGCCAGACGATGCACTTCATGTAATGAGGGGAAAAAATCAAGACCAGCAAACATTTTCATGTTGCCAAACACTTCTTTTTGCGAATATAGGACTGTACATCAAAATCAACATCGTCGGAGGCCAACTTTGACGAAAGTTAAATCTGGTTGAAAAGTAATCTCGTCACTACACAACTTCGTCGATAGTCATCTTCATCGCAATGCAACATCGGCGAAATCAACATGGTCAAAGTGCTGTTTGGTCGAAAAGTAACTTCATTGTGAGGCCATTTCGCTAGAAATCGGAATGAAACGGGTACCAGGTGAACATTGATGGTGGCCGTATAATGATCATGTGACTGAACACAACTTGCCAACCTTTTACATTCTTGTTCGGTTAAAAAAATATCTAAACTGGCAACAAATTCAGCCATGCTGACTGGCCGACGGTCGAAAGCAGACTGAACCCCCCCCCCCCAAGACATGGAAAACAGGTCATGTATGCAGACAAACTTTATTCACAGTTTGATATCAACCATTAAAATTGTAGCACCTAAGGTCGCACAAGTGATCAATTGTCTTTTCGGTCAAGCTGAATGAACTTTCGGCGAAGTTGATCACAACCAGATGAACTTTTGCCGAAGGTGATCGCGACCAGTTTGACCAGACGGCCAAATTGATTTCGACATATTGTCATTTTGGCTATTCAAGACAGTCGCCAATTTTAACCTCCGACGAAATGAATATACGGCCAAGTTGATTTCGACGAATTGTCCGATAACCTCTTTTAGCACCCAGACTTGTAAGAGTTCTTTATTCAAATAAAGATTTTAAGGGCTGTAATTGCTAAATTTAATAAACGATCATTTATTTTCAAAGCATATGTAATTGATAATGAGGAACTCGTGGTGACAGAAATTGGCATACCTCAAATGAGCGACCACCTGCATTATACGCCCACTTTTATATCAGCCCTAGGGGTAGTCGCTCAAAAGAAGGACTACTGTACTTAGAACAGAAACTGTTTTGACAGTCAAAGAAAACTCATGTTGATTGAATAAAGCCTTTCTCTGATGACATGCAGGCCATGGCCTGAGCACTGCAGTGAATGACCCAGCTTCGGGTCACTCAATGCAATGGTGACTGCACATGCACATGTGTGTGTGTGTTATGGGACTCCACATACAGACACAAGCTACAATTTGTGGAACTTCACATTTCTCGATAAATAATCTTATTTTATGAGTTGGTGACTCTTTCAAGATTACCATAATCTTATTGGTTACGACGGTGCACGTGGCAAAGCTGAAAATAGTTTAATGACTTGAGATGGAGTGCCCAAGTCAGCGGAATCGTAATAGTGATTTGTGGGCGTGGCCAAGTCATTGGAATCGTAATGTCTAGTTCCAAGTTTATCGCCAGATGGCATGATTATTAATTTTGACCAATCAGCATGCAGGATTGACGAACGCTGAACTTCGGTGCGGGGTAGCGCCCACTTGTTGCTTTCAACAATACAACATGGCAAACACGAGCACGGGTGGGTGTCCTCCGGACAAGAAAAGAAGATTTAGTGCACTTTCGAATGAAGTACTGAACAAAATTTTGGAAGACAAGGATTCTATGAATACGAAGAAAGCTACTGCATATGCCGTGAAAGCATTCAGTGCATATTTAGCCGAAAATGAACTGGATCTCGAGTTCGAAAAATACAGCAATGATCGTTTGGATGCCGTTCTGAGTAAATTCTATGCTGAGGCCCGAAACATGAAAGGAGAATTATACAAGAAGACATCGCTATTCAGTTTGAGATACGGACTAAGCAGACATTTGGGAAGCAATGTTGACTTGATCAATGGCCCTGATTTCAAGCACAGCTCTGAAATGTTCCAGGCCGTGATCAAAGAACTCAAGCGTCAAGGACAGGGTTCCATTGATCATCATCCACCAATTGATAGAAGGGACTTGCAAAAACTTTATGAGTACTTTGATCTAAATGACCCCAAGAAACTTCAAGAAAAAGTTTTCACTGACATAATGTTACATTTTGGGCGAAGAGGAAGAGAAAATCTCCGTTCACTCCAAGTGCAGGATTTTGCTGTAACTACTGATGCAAGGGGTTTGAAATATGTCTACATGTGTCGTGATGAGCTCACAAAAAATCACCAGCTGGACAACAACACAGCAGATGGCCATATGTATGAGGTACCAGGTAAATATTTCTTCTCTTTCAGTTTCAGGCATAAATTGCATGAATGGTTATATAAACGCATAACTGTTATATTCATTTTGTATCTTCTTAAAAACATGAAAAATCGTTTGCATTATGAATCAAGGGATGGATTATTTCATTCTTACTTCCAAGTTCACCAACCTTTAGATACCAATTTTTCCTGGTGATTAATAGTTTACTTTTGCAATGAAATGGAATAATGAATGCACAAGAAAATGGAACCCCTCATATTGTATTTATTTTTTAAATAAATGGGACAAATTTTGATGGAGTCTCCACTATTCTGTCTTTCCAGGGGATGAGGCATGTCCGGTGAGAAGTTTCCTTATATACCTCAAGAAGCGTCATCCAGGCTCCCCAATTTTCTTTCAATGACCAAAGAAATCTGCAACGGGGAACATTTGGTACGGAAACGTGCCTGTAGGACATTGCCCGCTCGGTAGTATGATGTCAACTTTGAGTAAGAGTGCTAATCTATCTGTGATCTATACAAATCATTCATTGCGTGCAACCTCTGTACATCTCCTTGATGAAGCTCATGTCTCATCAAGACACATCATGACAGTTACTGGACATAAAGCAGAATCTTCACTCAAGACTTACACAGGATACACAGATAAAGACACTAAAAGACAAATGTCACACACAATAAGTGCTGCAGCTGGTAAGAATGAAAATGTTGACCCAAATTTCGATTTAGGGATGATGGAATTGAAACCGCTGTCAGATTCACAGTTAAATGATGTTTTGGACTTGATTGGAGAGTTTAACACTTACAATAATGTTGAAACCGGTGACATTAACAAGATTTTGTGCAGCAATCCAACTCCCCCTGCAGTGCCTGTACTTGCAGAGAAAGAAACAAATGTTGAGATATTGAACTATGATAGGCCTACAGCTCCTGAAATGCCTCCTATTCCAGTGCCTCCTGTGTATGCAACCAATGTAACTATCAATTATAATATTTCGTTTCAAAAATGAACTCTAAATGGCAAATGGTTATAATTTATAACCAATTTGGAATACTATTATGAGGCAATCATTGCATAAGATCACGGTCCATATCTTATTTATCTACTTTAATATTTAACAAATGTTAAGTCATTTAATTTCAATGTACAGCATTTGCACCTCAAATGTCTGCTTTCAAAATGCATATTTCGCATACTATTAATCTGTTTCTTTCTTTGAAATATTGCATATTTTTTTCTTGATCATAATGGTAAATTACCATGGATTAGCACATTTAACATATTTAATGCACTACTACCTGTGTAACAGGCCCTATTACCTGGTTAACAGTTTTTGCCATGTTGTATTGTTGAAAGCCGTCTTTTTTGACTGGAAATGTTGAAAATAAAAATATTAAAACTGGACGTTGTCTTTTTTTACTTTATAATGTAATTTCTAAAATAAAGCAGTATTAGATATTTGCTTCCTTTCGATGTAACTCATAAAATAAAACAATTATGGACTTTTGCTTCTTTCAGGTCCATAAAACTAACCAGTGATCTCAGCAAAAGTCCATAATTGTATAATATTTAAGACCTGAAATTTTGCTAGTTTATAAATCATATTTCAATGAATATAGTGTCATGTGTAAATTATACAGTTCGGGACAGTAAGGCAGATAACTTGGATCCACATTTGGGGCCACATTTCAGCAAAGGCTCCACGGTCTGCCTTTTAGTATGTACCCTGAAGACTGAGACAACTTTTGATCACACTCAATTACTGGCATAACCTAGACTTCATCAAGGAGCATCATCATGTGTAGTCTTTTATAAGACCCTTTCTCAGTTAATTCGTTATAAAACAAAACAGCTACTGAATGCTATAAAAATAAATGAGGGGGTGGTCATAGCGTCAAGCTAGAACGAGCCAGGCCACAAAGCGATCCTGGAGATGAGTGAAGAAAGGGTCTTTTAACTTTGGCAGGGCTTCCAGTTGCATCCGTTCGACAGCGCTGCTGTGCCGGTCAAAAAACACACCCGCCAGGCAACAGCTACCTAAAACATGCATGTACATTTTGATAAAATGTGTTGCAGTAGGTCTACGGCTGGGCAAGTGTTGGAGGACCATAAACTGCGCTGGCAACTGTGGTGCAGAAGTCTGAGCGACATTGAACAGAGGAACAAAATCAAAATTCATGTTGCATTTTACAATTTATGAACTCAGCGGGCAAGCTTGCAAATTCAATGTCGTTGCTAACATTTGGCTTTATACAGCCAAATGCTAGCATTGACAGCAACTTAAAAAGGCTCGGACCTTGGGAATTGGGTCAAGGTCACCCATCTTCGAACTCTTCCGAGACCTTATTTAGGACTATAAGCATGTGTAATATTAAAGCCCTAAGCAAAAAACTTTTCAAGTTATCGTATGAAAACTGTCAATGGGACACACACAGAGTAATCGCTATATGCCTCCTCCTCCTTCGGGGGCGAGCATAATTACAAGCCAATATACATGTGCTTTGATAAGGTTGACTTATGTATATTATAAATATGACTTTGAAATGAGTGCAAGATCACTTTTGTCCAATGCCATCCAAAACAATCAATGAGAGGAACACATGTACTAAATTTCATTTGAGTAGGTCAATCTATTCTCCAGTAATACTGACGTTGTAATCAACAAAGTTTACCCCTGCACCCTTGAAACAGGGCCAAGGTCAGTACTTTGCAATTTCATACAAGCTCTCTCTCAGATGGTTCAAAACACAAAATTTGGCTGAGGTACCCCAGATTTTGGCTACTGCAATTAGAATGTACATGCCATAAAACTGGCAAAGTTTGCCACTGTGCCCTTGAACAAAGGTCATGCCTGCTGCTACACAATCCAATATGAGCTATTTTAAGCCGGTTCAATATATCAAATTTGGTTGAAGTGGTTCCTTGCATTCTTAAGCAGTCATGATCAGAACAAGTGTGGATGGACAAACAGACAAGGTAAGCCCCTGTGACCTTGAAAAAGGTCAAGGTTACTGACATATGATCCCATCTGAGCTATTCAGCAGTAGATTTCACTCACCAATTTTTGGTCCAGGCAGCTCTTTGCATTTTTTATACATAGGTATGATGATAAGAACAAATGTGGACTGACAACTACATGACAACACTATCCTTGGGCCAAAGTTTGGCTGACGGGTAAAAATCGCAATTCATTCTATCATTATACCTTTGATCACATCTTGCTGAAACTAACTTCAACATATATGCAACACATAGACACAAATGATCAACAAAGTTGCTGAGATCTTCTTTCTTTGCACTCTTCACACAACAGAATCTTCTCTCAGTTTTTGCCTGGTCATACTACAGTGGATAATGTTTGATTTTTCATTGTATTTGTTAGCCCTTCATTTTTGATAGTGTGTACTAGTTGTATAAAGTATGTTTGAGATCCATTTGATTTGAATTTACTTCAGTTGCTCTGTCATCTCCAGAATAAACTCAAGGTCACTTGTATGTAATCACAATTTAGCCTTTACAATCGGGTATAAAGTGAAATGTAGTTTCACATAAATGTATCACCCTGGCCAGATGCTTGACCCCGAGTGACCTACTTTTATTTCATGCCACACCTTTAGGTCCAGATATATGCGTGTGTGTGTGTGTGTGTGTGTGGAGTTTCACGAAACTAAGTAAAATAGTAAAGGAATTGTAGCCTAGACACAATTTTACAAAAATGGCACTGACCCTGATACTTCACCTAGAGACTTACTTTTGGTACATGACACACCTTTATGTCTAGATGCACCTGTGTGTTGTTTTTCATTAATCTAAGTTGAAGGACAAGCAAGTTATATTCTGGACCTAAATAGAGAAGACCAGATACTTGACGTAGTGACAAAATTTTGTTTTATGACACACCTTTACTTCAAGATATATGTGTGTATCAAGTTTCATGAAACTAAGTTAAACAGTAAAGGAATAATAATCTGGACACGATTTTATAGGGATATGTCACTGTAACCCAGATACCTGACCTAGTGACCTACTTTTGGTACACGAGAAATTTTTATGTATAACAGATGCATCTGTGTGCAAAGTTTCATTAATCTAAGTAATATAGTAAAGGAATTATAGCCCAGACACAATTTTTCAAGAATATGTCATTGTGACCCAGATACTTGACCTAGTGACCTACTTTTGTTTCATGACACACCTTTACATGAAGATATATCTGTGTGTCAAGTTTCATGGGACTAAGTTAAATAGTGAAGGGATAGTAGCCAGGACAAAATTATACAAGGATATGTCACTGTGACCCAGATACCTGACCTAGTGACCTACTTTTGGTACATGACACACCCTTATGTGTAGATGCACCTGTGTGTAAAGTTCCATTGATCTAACTTACATAACAAAGGAATTATAGCCCAGACGCGATTTTACAAGAATAGGTCACTGTGACCCAGATTCTGGACCTAGTGATCTGCCTTTGGTCCATGAAATACCCTTATGACCAGATGCACCTTTGTGCAAACTTTGATTTATCTAAGTTGAAGGACAAGCAAATCGTAGCCCAGACAAGCATAGTGGACAGACGAACCCAAAAAGCAATGACTATATGCCCATGCCCCTCCTCTGGTGGGTGGGTGGGGGGGGAGGGGGCATAATGAGAATTTCAAATTGCAAAATTAATAAAGGCAGTGTTATCAATAAACTTTATCATGATTCTAAATATGTCAATGAGGCCAGTTTTAGGGATGATTTTATCGTTGTAGCAATTTTTAGAATACGTGTTATTGAATTTAGATGTTATTTGTTCATTTATTTGATTTTATTTTACTTTGGAAATTTGACCACATTCTGTTAAATCCCGTGGAAAAATAAAATTTTCAGATTTTCTTTGTGGTTGATTTGATGATACTGTTGATTTTTCTGCCCAAATGGAAAATCAAAAGCCCAAAGACACATAAGTGACTCGCTCCACTTAACATCTTTGCATTTTTCCCATACCCTGTAATTTTGCCTGCATGAGTTGACCCGCCTCCCCAGCTGCTTTCCATGCACACGGGAGGTTACATTGTATTTTACTTGGCTGCTGCATCATATTTGTACTGTCAAAGAATAGGGTACATTTAAACCGCTTTGCCTGTTGAACAGACAAAGTTCCATGGTCTCTCCACTGCACATCCATGGAGTCCAAAAATAAACACTGGGCTTTAGGAGACAACCTTTCACTAAGTGCACTGCTACAATACGAGGCATGCATATTAATTTCCTGCTACAACTGCACACCCAGTTGTCTTAGTGACCATAGTCTTGCCTGGTGAGATACAGGTCACTGCCTGTGCACCGAGGCAGGAAATAACAAATATTTTGGAAATAAAGAATACTTAGTGCATGCAGACAGAAATTTGTTCTTGTAACCAATTTAGGAAGCACTAAATAAATATGAATTTGGTATCAATTTAAAATTCTCTAAAAGATCCTAATTTTATGCAGAATGGATAGGTAGCCCTGTCAATGACAGCCATAAGCCTGCATGTCTTGCGTGATTGACAGGCCCAAGCACCATGCTTTATAATGGGAAATTAATATGCATGTCTGGTATTGGCTGTCTGCCAGCTAATATACTGAATCAAACTATCTGACAAAACTACCAACATTTACACCAAATAAAGACCATTCAATATACCCTGATGATCCAAACTATCTTGTCCATCCCACTACTGCCAACAGCAAACCATTACCACCTCTGTATTCTGATTTTGGAGATGAAATTCTGAGTTTCCAGGCAAACAAATCACTGTAAAACAGCAGAGCTCTTAAAAAAAATAGAAAAAGCATGTCTATAACATTTCACATGCTTGCACTTGATAACACTGTCAAAGCAATAATGTACAACTTTTATCATTTGTATGCTGGAAAAAGGTTTCGTCTTACATGCACTTGAAACAAAAGAGCACCAGATACTGGAGCAGCCGTGCAACTTTCATACATGTGCCTCTGGCCTTGGGGACAACTCCACCCATATCAGCTAACATTCAGTCTGTAACCATAATTCACAAATACCCTATTGCATGGCTTTTCTTGAATTAAACTTAAAACCCTCCTCTGTTTCTGAATACTATGTGGGAGTGTCTTGAGCCATAACCTGAGACAATACACTGTTGATAACTATTAATAAATCTTGCAAAAAGTAGTTGACCAGGTGAAGACCTGCAGGCTGCACTCTGAGGATACACTTTGCAAGAAGTCTGTTTCTTCATTGTCTCCCTGTCATGAAGCAGAGGAGCTCATTCTGGCTCGAGGCTGTGATTGTCCTTATTCCGACTCTTTTGCTTTAGATGTTTTTTGCATGCAATATATATATATATATATATATATATATATATATATATATATATATATATATATATATATATATATATATATATATATATATATATATAATATAGAAAACTAAGAGAGGGACTTAAGAAAGTCACTTCCTGACCGAAGATTTACAGATCGCTAATATTTTATTATTAAAGCATTGTAACACTCAGTTGTAAAATTTCAGTTGTGCTGAAATTTAAAAATTGTGAGGACTCTGAGATTCCCCATGCCCTGTCAATACCAATTTCTTTTAGCCAGGGAGAACATTCACTTAGAGTCTTAACTCCTAGCACGCCAGTATCAAGTGTACTCGCACAGGGCGTCATTGCTTATTGCCACCAGTTGCAATTAGACTCGCACTTTCTGAAGCAGCTGATTAAAGGCCCTCTCAAATTGCTGGTGTTGTTTATTTACATGCAGGCACGCACATTTTATTGTAGAGAAACGTCACTTCTTGCCGATGGCTGTTTTCGATTTTGCGTTAAAAATGAGTATTTTCCTTTGAACAACGATGATTTAAATCAAAGATAGAGCTGTTGTTTGTGACAATTTGCATGATGTAACTTTGCAAAACTGCACAAAAACAGAATATTTCATCGTCGCGGTTAAAAAATTTTTCCGTCTATCCGCCATGTTCTTCACATATTTAGAAAGCTGAGAACCTTGTCTATTTTAAGAACAAGCTCTCCCATTGGCTGAAGCAAAAGTATTTTAGGGGAAACCTCACCAAAACTGCTTCTATTTAAAACAGATACATCGTTATTTTAGTCGGAAACTACTGAAAATGATCCTACGGTATATTCTAGGTCAGTAAGGGGGCCAGAATCGATAACATGGTGTTCGCTGTGCAATCAAGTGCGTTGTTTTTCTACTGCTGCTTCGTTTGGGAGTAATCACTAACTAGTACCTCGTGTTGTGAAGTCTGGCTGGGAAGATGGGCCACATTTGTATGAACACAAGTGACGATTATGGACACTTTATTAAAGCAAGAAACAAAATTTAATGCTGTAAATTGGTCGGAATGATGACATAGTACCAGTCTTTGCATACAATAGAGCAGAGGGTCCATTTTTTTCAAGGAGAGTAAAAAATGCCAGCCATAGGTAAACATGGTTTGGGTGAAAATACTGCTGCCACATGTGTTGATCATGTTGACAGTTTATCAGTGATGGCGATAAAAATGCGTTTATCGACTATTTACTGCAGCAACAAACAAACTCTATCACTATAATTTAATGACAATTATGACACACAACCCATCTTAAGAAAAAATTAAAGGGGAATCATCGTTCATTACGCTAACCAAGGAAAGTGCATGGACTGTTACAGTAGTACCTGCTGTTTACGACCCCCGTGGTCAACGACCACCTGCTGAAAACGACCAACTTTGCCATGCACGGACGATTTTTCAATGTTAATAACACTTTGGTGAGCGACCACCTGCGGCACGCGACCAGCGGCCAGCAAAATTTGGCCAAATCATTGTTCTAACGACCATAATTTCCTCTGGGGGAGGGGAAAAAATCCGCCCAATACGACCATCAATACGGCATGAAAGAACCCGTTGTCATCCATTCACTTATACTTATGCATATTTGAACGTTTCCATCCCTTGTGTCTTTATTGAATGGCTGGGGGAAAGAAGAAAAAACATTCGATTGCATCGTTGACTTGCATCAGATCACACATTCACAGCCAGCGTGTTTAATGGGGTCATGTTCTGACTCGGATTTTTCGTATTCTGGACCTCCAACGGTCGCTAAAATATTATGAAATGATTACTTACAACGTCAACATTAAAGTTCATGTATAGTTGTACGATAAACAACTGTCATTTCCATGCCAAAAATCAAAACACAACCCCGTAGTTGTGAACCACGCTTTACGGCCGCCATTTTGATGCCATTTGAACGCATTGAATTGTGGGAAAAAATAGCCTTCGTGCTTCATTTACATGTCACATGATCGGCTTGACCTGTTTATTTTCCGAAGTTACTTCGTGGGCACGTGGCAAGTTGGATTTGTTTTTTAATAAAAGTTATTAGAAGCGTCTCCGAGTTTAACCGCAAGATAAATCTGATGATACGGTCTATTTCCAAATGAAGGCCAACTATGCTGCACGTGTACAATGGCCGTCAATGCAAGGGGCAGCGGCTTGGATACGAAGCCGCCCGTGGCCCCTGGCTTTCACCGTTCGCGGGGATAGAGCTCTGGCGCACCGGTGTACGTGCAGGCGGTCACCGCGTAGTTGGTTGATGTTTGTGACTACAGGGCTTTGTAAACGCAATTGAGTTTAAGAAAAAGGAAAGAAAAAAAACCCAGACAAATTCATAAAGCAAAAGATAATGGAGAAAAAAAAACACAGACGATTTTAGGGTCTGAATTCACATGTTTTGACCACAAATCTCCTGACACGGGGGTCCTTTGAACTGAGTTGACCGAGCTGCTCGCATCGTGAGTGCGAATGTTTGTAAATCTCAGAATAAACAACCGGCCCTTTCATGTGATACTCGCAAGGTTTTGATGAGGATTAACAGTTATTACAAACAAGAAACAACAAAGTGGGCAGTGGTACAGAAGTGTAAGCAAACTTCCATGACAGCTTTTCTGAAGCCTCATGGTAAATGATAAAAAACTTCTAGCCATGCATATTAATGTCCAAAACTGACTGACTATATATCATGTCCAAAATGGATTGATTACCTATCAGTGCGCAAAATGGATTGACTTCTTATCAGTGTTGGACTGGACTGAACATTACTTCAATATGGAAGTGTCTTACAGTGAATTGACTACATGTACACCAGTGTTGGGCTGGAGTGATTATTTAAGTGTGATTTGAACCTACAGTGTATTAAACTGAAAAACGACAAACAGAAATAGTTCCACAGTCTTTCACTGTGGCATATCATTGATATATGTTTTATTTGTATAATAAAACATTTTGAACTATTTTTTTCTTGTTTTTTCCTCTTTAAGAAAAATGTTAAGAATATATGGTGCCCATTTACTTGCTAAACTTGCAAAATGTATCTATTAATGCAGGTATTACAATGTACATGTAAATATGTTTCATACCAGTCATAGGACACATTGTCTGAATGCAGATACATGGGCACACCTGCCGTGGAAGACCACCTGCTGTATGTGACCACTTTTGCCTGGCAGAGGGGGCGGTCACATACAGCAGGTACTACTGTACCCATGCAATTGTATTCACATAGGCTTGACCATTTTGATCAATTCGTGATTGAGATCAATATATTCACTTTGTTAGGGTGTAGGGCACAAGTTTTTGTTTAAATTGACAAAGAAACCACATAGAAATGTAGAGAAGGTCATACTCATCAAAAGTCATGTTGATCATTTTGCCTGAATTGCAAAAATAAAAAAAGGTATGGCACTTTTACGCCAGCATGTCACATGTTGCGCAGCAAAACAAAAAATGCCCAGTGGCGGGCTGTGCCAGATCCCAAAACTGCCCAGAGTGCTAGGAGTTAATTATTCAACATAGCATTGCAGAGGCCAACAGTGCTTGGCAGTGTCCTTCACCTGACAATCTGCTAAGCGACTGGATATTGCAAAAGGCAGCACCTGCAGGCTGCACTATGAGGACTGCTATGCAAGTCCCTTTCTTCAATGACTCACCCAGCTCCTTTGATGACAATACCCTCTCACACATTTTTAATATTCATAAACAAACATTTTGCTACACACTGCCAAAAATGTGCAAGTAAGCTGATTCACTCTCCAGAAGATTTGTGAAAATGCATTTTTGTATTCACCCTTTTGTCATCTTCTAAAATCATATAATTAAGACCCTGATTTTTTGCAAAGAAGCTGTCAACTGAGGTATACATGTATTTTAACTTTCGACATTCACTTCAATATTATACATACATGGTGTATCTTTATATTCAAGCACACTAATTGCCGACAATGAAACTCGTGTTGTTTTTAATGCCTCCTGATTTCCAGTGTGGGCCACAACCAAAACACATAATTAATTTTGCATGGTGCAATTATCAAAATTATGGTCCAGTTACTTTTAAAATTGAACTGTAAGTGTTCTGAGCACTAAATTTGAAATTAGTCAGGTACAATGGGAGAAGGCTCACAACAGAAACATAACTTACCTCTATGCTAAAATATCCTCTGTCTACGTAATCACCTAAAAAGAGGTAACGTGTTGTTGCTGGTGGGCCTCCTACTTCAAATAATTTCATGAGGTCATAGAACTGACCATGAATGTCTCCACACACTGAAAGAGAAAAGAAAACAGAGTTTTAGGATTAACCAGTAGCACACTTCCCAACAATTAAAAACTTAGACATCGAACAGCAATCAGAATTCCTAATGTGAGCTTAAGTGAACATTTCTAACAGTAAAACACATTTTTAGACGGTTAATCACCTTGGAACAGCTTCATGTGTGCAAAATAACAATGTCTTCCTCAGTAATTAACCTTAACCTGAAAACAAATACTTCAAAAATACCAACACAAGAACCTTGCAAAGAACACAACTTCAACTGCCCTGAATGTCCGGTAAATCTACTTCATGCAGAATGCAAAGCATATATTTCACACCAAGTTCTCAATAATCAACATAAATTGATGTTTCCTTGACAAAGCTATGGAAGGCAAATATAATTTCTATTTAGTGTGTATATCTTTCATAGTGCCCATGATCTCACCTGTCACACCAAAGGTTTTCATGATTACTTTACTGTTAACTTAATACTTCACAGACAAAGCCTTCCATGCCTGACTTTCCCTTGCCCTCTAGACATCACTTAAGTCAAGTGAAGAAGACGGGTTTTGAGGCATCAACAATGAAATAAAGCCTTAGTTACTTTGCCTTTGTGCAATACTGTCTCTGATACCCCAAAACTCAACTGTTTTTCTGATTCTAAATATCATGACATGGATCTTCCCAGGAATAATAAATTTGAGGGCTGCAAAATGTGGTTGCCAGGGCAACGTGCTTAGAATGTTTTCAATCTTAAGAACTCCATGTCTGGGGATGCTTTTCCAAAAAAATTTAAGTTTTTGGTTCAAATGGTAACATCATGAAATTTTACTCAAGAGAAGTTTTCATGTATCAATCTGCAGTGCTGTCACATGGCCATCTGACACGAGACATTGTTCCTTTCTCACTCAGAAAGTATCCATTTGCCAACTTTGGTGACTACATATCAGTTAATTAACTAGAAAAGAAAGTTTGCTGCACAGCACACCTGCCTGGGTGCCTTCAAAATGAGAACAGTTTGAAATGCTACACTTTGCCATTGTTCAACACAATCTAAACTTTGTGTATAAGCCTCACTTGCAAAAATTAACCATTCCTCTGCTATTTATTTTTTGGGGTTAACTGTCTATCATGCTGGGGATCGCCCCAAAAACAAAATATTCAGGGCATCCACATTG
Source organism: Hermodice carunculata (assembly GCA_964020975.1). Lineage (NCBI taxonomy): Eukaryota > Metazoa > Annelida > Polychaeta > Eunicida > Amphinomidae > Hermodice > Hermodice carunculata. Next base: position 90,710,989 of record OZ026613.1, on the reverse strand, counting down.
ACATTTATTTACGTAAACAAAGACATCATATGCTCATTTCCAGTCAACAATTTTGTTACGTAAATGTGACAATGTGCACTTTCAACGAAAAAGCATGGTGGAACCGATCATTCAAGCCAATGCTACTTGTATGCTTTCATGTCACACAAGTTCCGAAATTTAGTGACATATCAATGTAAGATATTTTGAAAGCATTCAGAAAGTCCCTGGTGAAAACCCTGAAAGAAATCCACAGAGGAAACTGCATGCAATTTATGTTAAAACGGGCAACTCGTGCACCAGTATGCATTGTCAATCAATCTCCACAATGGTCTGTAATAAATAAAATCTGTGTGTGTTCTTTTTTACCAAGAGAAATTTAGACAATTTTGGTACTATAACTTAATAGTTATAGTGGAAACCATTTAATATGTTGTACATCTGCATGAGAACTTGCCATGTTGCCGAATCTTGGTTATTACGCCCACTTAAAGTTGATCTTCCGCATGTGCTACATTGGGCGGACAAACTCCCCTGCAGCATACGAGAAGAAAGTATCTTTGGGCAGGTTTTTTTACCTGCAGCAGACATAGGGTTAAAATGCTACAACTTGGGTTCTTCGTTCACTGGACATGGGCATGTCACAAACTTATCTGAAGTTTGATTGACACCACTATCTATAATAGTTTTGAAGATATTCAAGAATAAATTTTGTGTTTGCCTTATTTGCATGAATTAAAGCCTACAACTTTCGTTCATAGTTCATCAGATGTGGTTTTGGCACAAACCTATAAATTACAGTTGGTATGGCATTTCTATCTATAACAGTTTTGCAGAGATTCAACTTTTTATTTTTTCAATGCCCTTAATAAGCATAATTTAAAATTCTACAACTTTCATTTACTGTCCATTATATTGGCAGGTGTCACAAACATATAAATGCACACTGAAATTTTGAGTCGATCTGCAATCATTTGGAAGATACATAGCTTTTAAAATTTCAGTTGTGCCTTATTAGCATAATTTTAAACATCATTACCATTCCTAACAATATGCACAATTTCACTGGTAGCTCAGTCTGAGAAAATTCCAGACCAGTCAGAAAGAAAGAAAGAAAGAAAGAAAGAAAGAAAGAAAGAAAGAAAGAAAGAAAGAAAGAAAGAAAGAAAGAAAGAAAGAAAGAAAGAATTCTTTGAAAAACAAAATGTCAGAGTTTGCACCCAGACATAATAAATGTCCTGTTAAGCCTATTTTCAGAATGCAGCATGCATGTTTCATCCCATCACCACATAAGAAGTCAGGTTCCAGGCACACCACTCAGATGGCCTTGAAGACAAACACTTTGAAGTTTCATAAAAAGTTTGTAAACACAAAGAGGACGCTGATTTTAAATAAGAACCTGGTCCATCATAAGATGCATCTCTGATAAAAATTTGGCAGCGCTGTGGCCAATATTTTTTGAGATACTGCAGTAAGGTCGTCAGGGTTGACGTTACTCAGTTGGCTTAAAAATAAACACATTAAAAGTTTCATAGAAAGTTTAACATCTCACATACATCTCTGATAAAAATTTGGTAAAGTTGCAGTCAATATTTTTTTAGATATGTCGGTAACGTCGTCAGGGTTGACGTCACTCAGAGACGGCTTTCAAACAAATACATTAAGAGTTTCATAAAAAGGCAAAAAATAATCAGAAAAAGCTGGTTTTAAATGGGAACCTGGTCCATCATAAGATGCATTTCTGACAAAAAAATGCTAAAGCTGTGGTCAATATCTTTTGAGATATCGCAGTAACATGATCAGGATGGCCTTCATATAAATACATTAAAATTCAGGAAAAGTTTTAAAATGATCACAGGAAGGTGGTTTTCAATAGGAACCTGGTTCATCATAAGGTCCTTCCATGACAAAAAATTTGGTACAGTTATAGTAATTTTTTTGTGATATCGCCGTAACGTTGACAAGACAGATGGAACGGACGTTGCAGGCGACGACAATATCCTCTGTCACTTTATGTGGCGAGGGTAATAAAACCGTGGAGGGAATTTGAAGATATTGCACTAACAAATACGACCAGATGTACAGACTAACTACCCGAAACATAATCCTCCCCCCCCCCCCCATTGTGAGGGAGGCATAAAAAAGAGAATACATAGGTCTCCATGAACAAATTAATCAACTGGCATTTAGAGCCTATGCTGCAAACATATAGGGGGAAAATTAAATTCCTTTTCAGATTCTGCGCGGACCATAAATCAGGGGGACAGACAAGCAAATTTTCTGTACAGCTTGTCCTCGGACAGGTGCCCCAAATCCTTTATGTCAAACCCTGAGAATATTTTTCAAAAATTAAATAAAATACATGAAAATGAAAATTGCCTTTGAAGACAGTAGACCAGATTAGCCAGTACATAATAAGAGAAACTGGTAATCTGCCACCTGGAATTACTTTGAAACTGTCCATAGATTTTGTTTTCCTTCTGAGCATCCAAGCCTATGATTATACCAAAAGCAGCATAGGTACAACTCAAGTGGTCTGTCTGATTATTTATGAGGCCCCAACTGTGGCAACAAGTTGTGTTGGTAAACAGCCTTAATGTAGCAAGAACGGTTGCATACAAGTATCCATTTTCAGCAGTTAGGTTGCCTCCAAGACAGTTCCAGCCTCTGCTCCAGAACTGCTGTGGGACAATTTTAGTCACTGTGCCTTGGTGCTCTTGAAAACTCCTATGCATTTCATGGGAGTTCATACTGAAGTAACACAGACTACTTTGCTTAATCCACAACCATACACAATGTAAATGCATGTGTGCGCTTACACTTCCAGTGGCTCATGATGGAATGTACTGCATCCATACTGCCCTACTTACCTTGGCAAGGCAGCATATGATCATGTATCTATTAACAACCAAAAATAATTAGCAACCAGGCCAAATGCCAAATATGGCCTCCTTCGCACAGGGTCGGGGCACTGGTGTACAGAAACAGCATCCTTTGGCAGCTTCATCCAGCAGAGGGAACCTATGTTTACAATTACCAGTCATGAATCAAACCAGCACAGACATTACTCGACCCTGTCAGTATTCAAACTTATTCAACAGTGCTGTTGACCAACCAGCAGATGTTGAAATTCTGCATTGCATGAATACTTCTTGCCAACAGTGGGGAGGCAGATATGGCCCACAGGATGAGCTGAATGGTGTAAATGAAATTGGTACACAGTGTACCATCTACCAAGTCGTAACAATCAACTTGACAACACAAAAAAAAAAAAAAAAAAAAAAAACAAGAGGCCCATTGGCCTAATGCTCTGCTGGCACTCTGGCTATATTGCACATATACCTTCATTTCAAAGTTGCCAGTCCTCAAGTGGCTTCTGAACACATAAAGCTTACGTGATTTTAGGGTCTCATTTGTCCACCAGATGGCACTTCGCTCCAAAAGTAATTGTACCTTGTCTGTGCAATTCCTGTGATGGATATTATTGCATGTGCCAAAACAACAATCAGTGAGTCCTTCATTTTATGTCCTCAGTGACTTTGGGACTGAAGTTCAAGGTCACCCGTAATATGTAATACAAGAGGCCCATGGGCCTAGTCCTGTCCTGACATTGCCATTGATGTCCAAGCTACACCCTGTTATTACAAAATCACCTCTTTCAACTTTACAGGCATGGTGACCTCACATAAATATGTCTAGGTCAGTCATATAACATAAAATTCTAGCATTGGACATGGTCTATATATCTTGTAAATTTGGTAAGTCTTATCCAATTACTTTTCCAAATACAGAATTTTATATCTTAAAACTCATTTTGGTTCATAATTTCTGTCAAACTACAGGAGGTGCCACTAGTATCATTAGCAACTTATATTTTTACCTCCCCCACAATCCCACCAAATTTGGTAAGATCCACCAAAAAATTGATGATGATTGAGTGTTTACAAGATTTTCATATTTTGACCCTATATTACACATTATAGGTGGTGCCACCAATATCGAAAGGGATCTAGATTTCCATACAGCCTTTTAGTCCTGAAAGTTATACTAAGCTGACTTGAAAACTATGGATGGTATCGCGGTCACAAGATTTTCATATTTTGACCTGATTATTACATAATACTATACGTGGCCAGGGCCAGAATTTCGCAAAATTTTGCGAGAATCTATTTGGATTTTTGTCAATTAGTTTTCTAGATAAGTTTGGGAGAATCTTTACAAGAATGGATTCTCACCGAAATTCTGGCCCTGGGTGGCCCCACCAACATTGATGTTCAAGAAGATTTTCATACACTTTACAAACTCTAAACATTATATGGACCTAATAAAAAAATGTGGGGTTCAGACCATTCATCAGATGATCCCTATATTTAAACTGGCCATCTGACCTTGATCTTCAACTCAAATTAAAAAACTGTTATGTTCAAAATATGTGCCCCACATCCAGCTCTCCATACATGGTCTGTTTGTTCAAATCGGGTAATAACTTTTCGAGTTATTGAAGAAAAACAACAAATTTGGACAAGCGCCAAACTCCAAAATAACTGGGTCATGGTGACCCAAAAAGTAGGTCACCAAGTACAGTACAATGTAACTAAGTGCAATTTTGACCGGGAGGTTCAATTCTCTTTGCAATTAATGTCCAAGCTACATTAGCCTGTCATTACAAAATCACCTCTTTCAACTTTACAGGCATGGTGACCTCACAAAAATAGGTCTGGGTCACTAATCTTATACAATATTCTAGCACTGGACATGGTCTATATATCCTATAAATTTCACAAGTCTAATCCAATTACTTCCAAATATGGAATTTTATATCTAAAACACATTTTGGCTCATAATTTCTGTCAAATTATACGTGGTGCCACTAGTATTATCAGTAACCTTGACCTCCCCGATAATCCTACCAAGTTTGGTAAAGATACACCAAAAATTAAAGTGGCTAGAGTGTTCACAAGATTTTCACAATTTGACCCCTATATTACATAATATTTTAGGTGGTGCCACCCATATCGAAAGGGACCTATATTTTTATACACCATGTAAGTCCTGAAAGTGATATTGGGCTAATATCAAAACTTTTTTTCCACATGCATACATTTCCTTGTTTTTCTTCCTTGGTAAATAGCCCAAATAGAAGTAACCTTTAATAAAACTAGACATATCTTCACCACAAAGCATTGACTGAAGGGGCTGCCATTTGCTCAAATCAGGTCATGGTTTGACCAAAATCTAATCAGTTCATCCTGCCAGGTAAAAACATAACAAAAAGAGGCAGACAATCAACCAGAACACATGTCAGTTTCACTTGGTTCACAACAATCAGCCAGTGGCAGAGCCTTACAGAAAATGAAGGAGACACCTCATGAATAATTAATCAATTAACTTTGCATCAGGGATGACTGTCAGCACCGGTGGCTGCCTTGTTTTGACTCGTAAATTCCCCACTTGCTAAAACAGCCCAACATTAAATAAGATATCTGTACAAAAAAAGTGATTATGAGTCAAAAAGCCATGTTATAGGTGGCAACTTTATTGAAGAAAATAAGACTTTAATGTTATATGATATTAGCACTTATATTCTGCCAAGTCCTGACCTAGCAAGTACTGTTTGTGAAAAAAGAAGTGCTTCCTGTTGCAAGGAAGCAAAAAAGTAGTGCTTATTAGGTCATAGTAACACCAAAATCTAATCAGTTCATGTTGCCAAGTAATATAATCATATTGCCCAATTTGAGCAAAATACAAGGCAGCATTCCGTAGGTATCGTGGTGACAAGAATACATGTACACATCTGGACAGACGAACAACCCAAAAACATAAAGGGTCCTCCCACGCAGCAGACCCGTAAAAATTATTGTTGACAAACATTCCACTGGCACTACATCTTTTTGATAATCCAAACAAACTTTCAAAGGAGGCAATTAACTTTAAATCAATCTATTAGTGTCAGGCACCCTTGCATTTTAATTCAGTAACAACAGTCACCTTTTTACATTTCAAATATATATATATGTTAAAGAATGGCTTCAAACGGTATTTGTCTGACTTCATTTCCTTCTTGGGTGAAATCTGATGGGAAAACGACAGTGCGCTTAGAGATGAAAAAAGATAGCAAGTGCATGTCAAAATGGCAGTCTGCCAGAGTTAATGAAGAAATATGGTAAATTTTTTACAAATTCTGTGGTATCTTAAGCCTGCATTGCTGTGATTCAACCCTGAATTTCACAATGTATTGTGTATGACCCCAGGTATTCTAATTCATAAACATGTACTTTTTATTTACATTCTATTAAATTGATTTGGTAAGCTACAAAGGGAGCCCTATGGCACCCAGAAATATTAACCTGCTCTCGCTTTTGCAGTGCGTACACTGAGGCCCCATTTGGGTAGCGCAGAAATTACAATCTTTTGAACATTTTATCAGTCCCAAAATAGTTCAATTTTTCACATACCAAAGCAAAATATGCTATTTACATTGTCTTTCAACAAATCCTAGCTGATAATTACATCAAGGCACCTTAACCATTCTAGTATCATTAGCAACTTAGACTTTGACCCTCCCCCCCATCCCACCAAATGTGGTGAAGATCCCCCCCAAAAAAAATTAAAGTCCATAGAGTGTTCACAAGGTTTTCACATTTTGACCCATATTACATAATAATGTAGGTGGCGCCACCAATATCAATAGGCACCTATATTTTAGTAAACGCTGTAAGTCCTGAAAGTTGTATTGGGCTTACCTGAAAACTGTGGACGGCATCGCGCTAATGAGCAAAAGTTAATGAATGCACAGACAGACATGAGCGGTTGCATAAGCTCTGTGACCTTTGGTCAGCAGAGCTAAAAGAAACTGATTGCCCAGCTTAAAAATTTGGCCAACTATTTAGCATGGTTTTCACAAAATTGGGTTGCCCAAACAGACTTTTCGTTGCATTTGGCGACTGAGCGACCGGCGATTTCTATTGCTGTCTCATGTGTGTACATGCCACATTAAGAATGTGATCTCCCCAATACAACAGTGATGCGAGGGGCTTAATTTTTAAAAATTCTTTCAGTGCCACCTGCAACTGAAGTAGAACTACTTAAGGACGAGGGTCTGGTTCAGTGCTATTTTGCGGGTGCTTGTCAAAATCCCATCACTTAGCCTTAAATGAACTGTTCTGACTTAAAATAATGATTTTTGATTCATGTTCCCTGTAAAAAGACTACAGGTTCATTTAAGTACATAGCAGTTACATGGAATATAACTGTCCTGGTCAACAACTGTCCTCAGCATGCTTTGGGTTCAGCACGCTTTGGGTGCGTTCCACCAAAAAGAATGCCAAGGAAAGCTGCTGACTCAGTCCGCAATGTGGGACTGAAAGGCTTAACGAACACTTAAATACTCCTGAGAAACACTATTGCTTGCACTTTGGCAAGTACAAAAAGTAGCGTTTAGAGAACATATCATCCTTGGCTGCAGGATCTGACAGGCGAAATTAACCTTCGCAAGTGGGGTGTTTGCCAGAATTTGAAATCTGGGTGTTCAAAAAGACACATGGGCACCTTCTTCGCTAACAGTATGTTCATAAGCAATCCTGCCATTTTGCATAAAATCTAAGATTCTTCTGAAGAAAAACCTCATCAACTGTCTAAAACTGTGATAAAGTTGATCAGTCCAGTAGGCCTGGGTTTATATCTAATACTGCTTCCAGTTCATAGAAGCTTCACAGCAAACCAAACAGGTCATACATAACAAAGGTGTAACTGGCAGTATGGTTGACACTTTTTTTTATATATTATGTTAAACTGGCTCCCCAGTTTGTAACCCAGATCCCCTGTATTCCCAGGAGCCAGATTCAATCCTCCTCCCCCCCCCCCTTTATTTGTCATGAGAAATAGTTGATTGACATTTTTATGACCCTTTACCAAATATTCAAAGGTAATGCTGACAAACTGGTGGCGCAGAATCCTTTTCTGGTAATTGCTTACATTGCCCAGACTGGTGTATTCAACTGTATAAATGGTGCCCCACTCCGGAAATAAGGCTCTGTGCCAACTGTCACGCTTAATGGCAATTTAAGCACGAAATAGGCTGTAAGATTTACACATTCATGCTATGCCAGCAGGTTGGACACTTCTTGAGTAAATCATGAGAAACCCTGATTCAGCTGCTTCATGACAGTATGCTCTATAAGAACTGCTGGTCGTCTTGTAGCAAGCTTGAACAGGAGTGTTGACAGGCTAGGGTGAACTGAACTGGTTCAGGGATCGATATAATTTTTCAGTGCTCAATGTATAGCAAATTTGTTTCACAAAATCAAACTTGTGCAGCAATCAACCTATTTTGTATCTCAAATATAAAATTCCTAAAGTGGTACAGTAGTCCCTGGTCTGAACAACCACATTTGGTCGCCAAAGTTGTTTTTCTTTAATAATTTACCTCTTATGAACGACCACCTTTTTCAACACAACCAGCGACCATGCAAAATGAACAGATTTTGCGACCACAAACACAAATTTCAGCCATATTCAGCCATTACGCCTCAAGTCTGCCAAGAAAACACATGCACGCAACTCGCCCAGTTATAAAATTGACACAATTCTTGTCGAACTCAGTTAGTGCAAACAATAATGGACTTCTTTCAGCAGTAAATTTCCTAAAACAATTTTTTAATTTGATCAATCTGTATCTATTCCTCATTTCAAATTCTTGCATAGGATCTTTCCATTTATTTACATTTTTACAATGGCAGTGAATGTGGCATACTCGGCATGTATCAGGCCTCTCCATAGCAGATCTGAGAGGATTTCGACCATTATATTTCTTTCTCTGTATGACGGGATATTATAGATTGTTTTCTGAACTTAATTTCATAATGATCAGCAGAAATTAACTTGTGATGGGAACTTGATAGCTCGCACTCATGATCATTCACATCATCCATCTTGAAATGATCCACATCCAAATGCATGACGAAGGTTGCCGACGATCTCCAGAAATGTCCTGAACAATCTTAGTCTTTTCCCGGAGATCGACAACCCACGTGGTCATCGATTTTTAGCACGCAAAACCTATCGTAACAGTGGCATATAAGCGCAAAGCCACAGAAATATTATCATTTAGTGTTCTCATTTCTAATTGAACAATGATAACTTTCGCAAGATCAAAACCCTGATCAAACATGTGCTTGGCTGCATGACTGCAACCGACACTGACGAAGTGGGTCGATCTATCTTTACCACGGTTCAGATCGAAGTAAACATGGTGCCCAAAACACACGCGGTGGCTGTGGGAAAATTCAGAGTCTTATTTTGATCCATAACTTACGAATTATGGTGAGCTAGGCTCCACCTAACGAGTAGAATAAAGTTAAGACAGTGAGTTACGCCATAAAAACAATTTTACAACAGTTTCAGCTCATTACTTCCCAAGAGAAGGCTCCATACCGAGTGATACATCAGGCCCCTTGACTCACTGAGCGTAATGGGAAAAAGACAAAACTCATGACCGGCAAATATTTTCAAGTTGCGACACACATCTTTCAGCACCCAGACAAGACTTCTTTATTGAAATACAGATTTTAAAGGTTGTAATTGTTAAATTTAATGAATGATTTCTTTTCAAAGCATATATGTAATCGATCATGATGAGCTGGTGGTGACAGAAATTTGCATACCTCGCTACCACCAGCCAGGGGAAGGCCGCCCAGGATTTGAGCCGTTTAGGTCATGCATGTGGGGTTCCTCCAATGAGCGACCATCTGCATTATACGACCCCTTTTTGGTCTGCGCTAGGGGTGGTCTCTCAAAAGAGGGACTACTGTACACCAATTTTTATATGCTATATGCTTAGTTAAAATTTAGTCCTATTGAGATCATCTTTCAGTCCTGCTTCCATTTCGTTCACGATATTGGTAAACTCGCACACATTTTGTTGCTTATGTATGTGTCATTCAACTAGACTCCATCGTCTTTTTTCTAAGCGAGCAATACCAGCATACATAAGGAATGGTAAGGCCCCTTTAAAAAGAAAATAGGCAGCGTCAAATGATATCACTATGCGCTTAATATCTGTGTTTTCACCAGCAGCAACTCAGATCTTGCCATTTGAGGGGAGTGGTCACTAGCAATCCCCTCCACACACACCTAAAACACTTCAGGAGAGCTTGGTATGACTCACCTACAAAGAAGATTTTATAACGAGTTCTTATGAACAGCTCCCCTCATAGCTCTCCACGAGTGAACTTCTGGAGAGCTATTCACACTTCGCCAGGAATTTGTACAAGAAGAAGCTTGGTAAATGCAAGGCCCAGCGGCATTGTTCTGCAACCACCCAGCACACTCACTAGTCATCTCTCAATATTCACCGCTTTTTTTGTGCTGCCCTGTGAGAGAATGTTTTCTTACTGCATCCTTTTAAATTGTTAATGAAGATTTACAGCCATTGACAAATGCACCATTGTAGTTGCCTTACCCCTGAATGTCTGCCTCACTTCATAAAATTTGCATATTATCCAACAAATTTGCACTACTGTGTTACCATTTATCATCTTGCATGGCAGCTAGTCAAACGCTTTTTGCCCAAGTTTAACAGTTGCAACTCAAACTGTTCTCACCCTAGTGTCTTCATGGCCCCGTCAAAACATAATCTGCTACCCAAACTGAATAGGTAGTGCACTAGCTGCCTAAATTCCCTGAACAAACAATGTAATTATTTTGTTTATAGCTTACTATGTAATTTGCACTAGAGGCATGAGCCTGACCTGGGATTATTGTGCACTAAATGATAAAAATAGGGAAATGGCCTCACTTGGGCCCTGTTTGTTACAATCTTGGAGTGCATCACTTCATGCACAGCACTCTCTGCCAGTAATGATACACAGCTCAGGTAAAAAAAAAATGTATTGCAACTCTGCACTACGAAAATTATTTAATATTACAAAACATAAAATTTCGTCAAATTTTGTAATGCAATACCGATTAAATTCACCCTGTGGTTACTGAATGCAGATTTGCAACAAAGTTCCAAAAACATACAATGCCATCATATGCTGGTGCCATCTCCATAAATCTGTGGGGTTGTAATACCACGCAGGTTTCACAATCCTTAAAAAAAAGGTGGGTATTTTTATCTATGTTTACTATACACTAAGACGTCAAATGGAAAAAATAAGCCCCTTAAGGAATTAATTCATGTTTTATTTCTAAACCCAAAACACACCAAAGTTATTTGCCGTGGCCCATCACACTAGCATAATTTCCAGGAATTAGTAAAGGCACAAGACACTGTACATCTCACTGCTACCAAAGTATACTGGTACCTTTAATTATAAGCTTTCTTAATAAGCAGGTTAATGCTTTTATCCTGGCAGCTGATCTTCAAACTCAATTTAACATGCATGTACTTTTGTCAAGTCTGTATAACAAACTCAAAGATTCCTTGATGACTCTGTAATTACTGTTTACAAGCTTCTATACTGAAACAGCGATGATGAAAATATACAAAGCGGTTCCCAGTTTCTCTGTAACAACTGGTAATTTATTCTATGATTCAATAGCAGTGTAAAATACTTATTTGCTCAGTGACAATGTGAGAAATAAGTACTTAACTGCTTGAGGAACCATTGAATAACTAATCTTTCCCATGTTGTACCCCATCTCCCCCCCCCCCCAACCCAGTCTACTATTTTTTTTAAAGCTTTTGTTCTGTTGAAAATGCGGGATGTAACAATCGCATGGGAGATCAGTGGATATACATGACAGCCATCCCACAACACGGTGTGCCTGGCAGGTGTATCAGACAACTTGGTACAAGGGGTTAATCAAAAAAAAAAAACAAAAAAAAAATCCTGTGCAGGATATTAATGTTAGAATGACACAGTGAAATACAAGGTCCCATAAAGAGTGACCATGCCTCAACATAACACTTCTGTCTTTGGACACCTCAAATACTAACAACACAGGACCACAAATAACTATGAAACACCACATCATCTTGAGATGTGATCACTGTCATTTGCCATTTAATTAAGTCAGTTCTCAAATCCAGGATGTGTGACCAACTTCAAAAATTGTGAGAGAAACTGGGCCAACATGCAATAGAATCAAGCATTTCTATTTGGGTGCTGGGGGGGGGGGGGAGCACTTGGATACTAATATATCAATTTATTATCCAACTGGACACAGGTGTTTGAAACAGAATGTACATCCATATAATAAAGGACCACATTACAACATGGACATGAAGGATGAACTAGTAAACCATGGGTTAATGTACAGTATGAAGGACTTCCCAGAAATCTAGGTCACATTAAGACATTTGTCTGGATTTTTATCTGCTTTACTGTCTGTTAGCAGAGATGAACGGTACAAGCTGGCAGAATCTGCTTGTGGAGAATTGCATGTTTCTCCCAATATATTGATCCACAATAGATGAACAAATCCCATGCCCACTACATTTAGCATACATTTGTGTGTATGTATGTATGTCCCTTCACGCACACCCAAGTATATTAATGAACATGCAGTTTAGCTGCACAACTGGTGGTGCTCATCAGATCACTGATAAAATTAGGTGTATGATTAACATAAGCTTGTCAACTCCAGTTGGTGTTAGACATTGTGTAGACCTACACCCTGAAAAGACAGAGGCACAGGACAGCCTGACTGGAGGACAGTCGATCGATATGGCTTCTCCTATGCTGTACATGCATAATGCATCGTATGCCAACTGCATCAACCAAGCTGTGCTTATCTATGTAAACACTGCATAGGCTTGCAATTGTCATGCTTCCATTTCCATCTTCAGAAGCCAATTAACAAGTCTACTGGCACCAATTATTTGATGCACAGTTTATTACTAGATACATTATTGCCAGTACTTGCCACTGAATCAAACAGTTTCCACTGCTATTCTGGGTAATGTATGTCCCCATCTAATCCAATTTCTTCCACATCTGGGATGGCACAATAGTTTTGGGAGACTGTTGCAACCACTGGCAATGCCACCAATGAATTAACTCAGCTCACTGGCCAGTGAGAAAGTTCCTCCTTTGATAACAAGATGCAATATTGCTAAGCATACTAATACTGCCAACTTGGCATGGGGTTGCATTCCCTGGAAGGGAATTGCAGTACCAGTGTGAGCTGCTCAGGTTGACAGCCCAGGCTCAAATGTCAAACCAGGATGCTCTGAATGCTCACAACTGGTGAATCACAATTATATACTAAAATGCAAACAGATTACATGGCTACTTTAGAGTTATGCTGACCAGCCAGTCCACTGGGCCAACTGCCTGCCCCTACACAGATGAATAGCTCATATTTGCAAACATATTATAACATGCAGCCCCAGGAGTATGAATGGTTGCCATGGTGACAGGGAAATAGGAAAGGCAATTCTGTGTTTGATACCTGACAAAACATACAGCTGCCAATGCCAGGTACAGGTAAATGCTTGACGGGCTACGTCTGTAATCTAGTAGACCATGCAGTGGCACTGTCATTCATGAAAGCCGAAAATGTCAACATTTTCATCAGAAATAGGCCTGTCTTGTTGCAAAGTGTAAGGTTCACTGGATCAGCTACACTGTTACTTATCAATGTCACAGCTCTTACAGAGTACAAGCCTTAATATTCATAACTTTGAGAGCAGGTAAAATGGCTACATTTGGACAAAATCGTGTTACATGGGCCACTGATATGCAGAGCATATTAACTACATCTGCTTAATCTTGAAGTTATGACAACAATGAGAACTTGGCTTAGAATACACAGACTAATTCAAATTCCTCATAAGATTTCCTCTGGTGTGCAAGTTGCAACCTTTGCTCTTTGAATCACAAAGTAGGTGAAACATGTACTAGTCTACGCAGGAACTTAATTTGGCAAATTTGTCACATTCCTTTTTCTGGCCCATTTACCATGTTGCATGCATGTAGAAATATTGCAGGATTTTTTTCCTTTTAATTTATTCATTCCCTACATTCTTTCCAAAATTTGCAAAACTGAAAAAGGGCTATATTAAATTTAATCTCCATACAACATTACTTCTTAATGAGCAAGTTATGTATCACACAGAAAGATCAACCAAGATGTTCCTCAATTATGCTGGTAATAAAGTTCTTGGGGGCGAGGTCACCCTCACCCCCCACCCCCACGAGTTTGTTCATTCCCTACATACTTTTCCAAAATTGGAAAAATCCGAAGATATTAAATTTAATCTCCCGAAAAGTATACAACATTACTTCTCAATGAGCACATCATCTCAATATTGATTACACAGAAAGATTGACATAACCAATGTGTGCCTCATTCTTCAATTATGCTGGTAATAAAGTTCTGGGACAGGAGGTCACATTCCCCCCCCCCCCCCCCCCCAATGAAAATGGCAGAGGATGCATCATGTAACATTGTTTTTGGCTTAAATACATGCCACTACTGTTTAATCAAACAAATGTGTACAGACTACTTATCCTGATGAACAATACTCTTTTTGACTTGAACCACTTGAGCACTGTCCACCTGGTAATACTAAGCTATCAAATTTGCCATACCCCAAAATTAGCCAAACAGCAATTTCAGTTGAGCAATTCTCAGTGAGATGCATTCCTCAGATCAGATCGCAAACTATTCAACACAAAATCCACCAACTCCTTGTCACTGTCACCAACTTCCACTTGGAAAATTACTCTGCTTACATTTTATTGGCAATAAATGAAAAGTGACTGTCTACTCAAATTTTGCTAAAATCCCACTCAGACTTCAGTGACCCCTGGCTTTTTAACTCAGATCTGTCCAATGCATTACCTCACGCAAAGTGTAGGTCTACTTTGCTTCATGTGATTCTTAGACATAAATAGGGCATGACACAGTTTGTATAATTAATTGAATTGGCTTTTGTTTGTATTTGTTACCGAAACAACAAATATAGAAATTTGAGATTTGGATTTATGCATCTGGTACAATCATTTCCAATCATATGCATGTAAATACCCGTTGGCAGTTTTGGACCTGTGTCCACTATTAGGACAACCTTTTCCACTTGGCTCCATCTTTGACCCAACAGACCCCTAGGCTCCTCTGCCCAGCGCTGCTACTTAATTCATAGCCTGGGGGCGACTTCAGTGTCATATACAATATTCCTATTTTGGGGCCCACCACTGCAAACAACTGGTAACTTAAAGGCAATGTATTTACATTTTTAGGTAGCGCTCACACTGAAGAAGTCCCACTATATATTGTACATTACATTCATTTGACAAATTAACCTTCCCTTAACACTTATCACACATTGGATACTACCTCTTCAAAATATATCCGATCGGGACTAACCCACATGGACTTGACTGCCATTTTGAAAATTGTGCATTCAGCACCCAATAGTTTGTAAATGAGGATAGTAATTGGGCGATCTTAGGGGGTTTATAATATATTAAACTGAAAGTGTATACAGTGTTACCAACTGTATGCAACTACTGACGTGAACAGCCGCATCGCTTTTTGTGGCCACTAGGCTTGGACATGCATAGGAGTCGGTTTCTTTGTAAATTTACCTGCAGTGACAGGTCACCTTCCGTATGTGGCCACTTTTTTTTGGCTGAAGGGGTGGCCACATACAGTAGATACCACTGCATTTTGCAAATATTTCAGAGCATCGATAATCATAATGATATGATATACGTTATTTTATGGCGAATATTATTTATTGGGCCTCTTACTAGCTACCAATCCAATCCTAGCCAGGAAGTATTCGCAAGCTGGAACATGAATAAGCAACAGTCGTCACGAAGAGTGTAAGACCATGTGCCAAGTATTTTGAGATCAAATACGATCGTGTGCAAACTTGCATACATTTGATTACGTTTTCCATTCATTTTCACCCATGCACACTGCAACCAGTGCGGAAAACATGTGGCCCTAATTCACTTTGATATCTAAATCAAAGGTTCCCTTGTGCGACTGTACCACAATGCATTGCGCCATGTTCGAAGTGCTGCTCACCAATACATGCATGATTTGCCAGATATGGTCACATCTGGATTTGTAACTAATAATGATTACTGCTATAGACACATCCAAGAAGGCAGATTCAAGTTAAGATGGTAAGTCATGCTTCAAAAATACTTTAACGACCGCTTGCCCTGGTAGCTAGGAGGACTAACACCTGAAACCTGACTAAATATTAAGATAATGATCACTGAAAAACTGTAGCTATGCCGGATCACCCAACAACCGTGGTTACGCAGCTATACTGTTTCCCCGCTCAAGTTAAACCTCCAGACAAGTTGTAGTAAAATGCTGTGTTTGAGTTTAATTTACTGCAAAATAACAACACACGACAGCCACTTTCCTGATAAAATCTTCCAGGGTCGATCAATTTTATTTGGGAAAGGGAGCTTAAAACTGTCTTTTTTTCTCAGATTGACTATCGGTACCATGCTCCCAGGTTAATCTGCTGTTTTCACGGTACTGTGATCACATGTATATTTCTAAAGTCAATACTGTTCAGCCAATCAGATAAGCGGTCAGCTGTGACATATTTCCGGTCCAGCTATTGCATTGTGCTGCATTTGTTGACGGTCATGCTGTTGTAGCATTGAATTGCTGCCTTATTAATCAGATAGGCCCACATGTACCTCCCATGTGCGACCATTACCTCTAACAAGCTTCTATCTATTCAAATTGTGACACTCAGTTTCTCTTTTTAGAAGAATTTCATAGCCCAACAGAATAAAATACCAGATAGTCTAAACCCCACGGTAAATTCATGCACTGCATGCAACTAGAAACTTGAATCTGCATTCATATGTAAACAAAACACACCTTGTAACAAGAAAACAAGTTGAAACTAGAACAGACTGATTTTCCAACAGAAAATCAAATGTCTCCCGGTGGAACACTTACGTCTCTGAATAAGCTACAGGTGATAACAAATTACGAATGACCCAAGTTTCCCTGAAAATTACGATCCTATTTTAGCTCTCGCCCAGATACATTACTCAAGCAATTTTCATCAAGTTCTTCAAGACTTATTGCAGAGAAACAAATTTCACATAAAAGACCCTGTGACCTTGAAAATTAGGTCAAGGTCACCCAAATACAATCCCAACCTTGGTCTTACCTTGATACATAATCCTACCAAGTTTCATCAAATTCCATCCTGTTCTTCATGACATATCAAATGGAAACCAATTTCACATAAGTGACCCTGTGACCTTGAGAATTCACTCAAGGTCATCCAAATACAATCCCAACCTAGGTCTTGCCAAGATACATAATCCTACCAAGTTTCATCAAATTCCATCCTGTTCTTCATGACTTATCATACGGAAACCAATTTCGCATAAGTGACCCTGTGACCTTGAGAATTAGGTCAAGGTCATCCAAGTACAATCAAACCTAGGTCTTGCCAAGATATATAAGCCTACCAAGTTTCATCAAATTCCATCAAGTTCTTCAATACATCACACGGAAACCAATTTCACATGAGTGACCCTGTGACCTTGAGAATTCGCTCAAGGTCATCCAAATACAATCCCAACCTAGGTCTTGCCAAGATACATAATCCTACCAAGTTTCATCAAATTCCATCAAGTTCTTCATGACTTATCGCAGAGAAACCAATTTCATATAAGTGATCCTGTGACCTTGAAAACTAGGTCAAGGTCACCCATATACAATCCCAACCTAGGTCTTGCCTAGATACATAATCCCACCAAGTTTCATGAAATTCCATCAGGTTCTACAAGACTTATCGCACGGAAACCAATTTCACATAAGTGACCCTGTGACCTTGAGAATTCGCTCAAGGTCATCCAAATACAATCTTAATCTAGGTCTTGCCAAGATACATGATCCTACCAAGTTTCATCAAATTCCATCAAGTTCTTCATGACTTATTGCATGGAAACCAATTTCATACAAGAACAGACTGATTTTCCAACAGAAAATCAAATGTCTCCCGGTGGAACACTTACCTCTCTGAATAAGCTACAGGTGATGAAAAATTACAAATGACCAAGTTTGCTTGAAAACTACAATCCTATTTTAGCTCTCACCTAGATACATTACTCTATCAATTTTCATCAAGTTCTTCAAGACTTATTGCAGAGAAACAAATTTCACAAATGACCCTGTGACCTTGAAAATTAGGTCAACGTCACCCAAATACAATCCCAACCTTGGTCTTACCTTGATACATCATCCTACCAAGTTTCATCAAATTCCATCATGTTCTTCATGACTTATTGAACGGAAACCAATTTCACATAAGTGACCCTGTGACCTTGAAAATTAGGTCAAGGTCACCCAAATACAATCCCAACCTAGGTCTTGCCAAGATACATAATCCTACCAAGTTTCATCAAATTCCATCAAGTTCTTCAAGACTTATCGCACGGAAACCAATTTCACATAAGTGACCCTGTGACCTTGAGAATTCGCTCAAGGTCATCCAAATACAATCCCAACCTAGGTCTTGCCAAGATACATAATCCTACCAAGTTTCATCAAATTCCATCAAGTTCTTCAAGACTTATCGCACGGAAACCAATTTCACATAAGTGACCCTGTGACCTTGAGAATTCGCTCAAGGTCATCCAAATACAATCCCAACCTAGGTCTTGCCAAGATACATAATCCTACAAAGTTTCATCAAATTCCATCATGTTCTTCATGACTTATTGAACGGAAACCAATTTCACATAAGTGACCCTGTGACCTTGAAAATTAGGTCAAGGTCACCCAAATACAATCCCAGCCTAGGTGTTGCCAAGATACATTATCCTACCAAGTTTCATCAAATTCCATCAAGTTCTTCAAGACTTATTGCACGGAAACCAATTTCACATAAGTAGACCTGTGACCTTGAGAACTCGCTCAAGGTCATCCAAATACAATCCCAACCTAGGTCTTGCCAAGATACATAATCCTACCAAGTTTTATCAAATTCCATCAAGTTCTTCAAGACTTATTGAATGGAAACCAATTTCACATAAGTGACCCTGTGACCTTGAGAATTCGCTCAAGGTCATCCAAATACAATCCCAACCTAGGTCTTGCCAAAATACATAATCCTACCAATTTTCATCAAATTCCATCAAGTTCTTCAAGACTTATTGAACGGAAACCAATTTCACATAAGTGACCCTGTGACCTTGAGAATTCGCTCAAGGTCATCCAAATACAATCCCAACCTAGGTCTTGCCAAGATACATAATGCTACCAAGTTTCATCAAATTCCATCAAGTTCTTTATGACTTATTGAACGGAAACAAATTTCACATAAGTGACCCTGTGACCTTGAAAATTGGGTCAAAGTCACCTAAATACAATCTCAACCTAGGTCTTGCCAAGATACATAATCCTACCAAGTTTCATTAAATTCCATTAAGTTCTTCAAGACTTATGGCACGGAAACCAATTTCAAATAAGTAGACCTGTGACCTTGAGAACTCGCTCAAGGTCATCCAAATACAATCCCAACCTAGGTCTTGCCAAGATACATAATCCTACCAATTTTCATCAAATTCCATCAAGTTCTTCAAGACTTATTGAACGGAAACCAATTTCACATAAGTGACCCTGTGACCTTGAAAATTAGGTCAAGGTCACCCAAATACAATCCCAACCTAGGTCTTGCCAAGATGCATAATCCTACCAAGTTTCATCAAATTCTGTATAGTCCTTCAAGACTTATCGCACGGAAACCAGTGTTGAAGAACCTGAAGAACAACAACAACAACAAGAAGAAGAAGAAGAAGAAGAAGCGGAAGAAACGGGCACTAAACCAATATGTCCCCCGGCTTTCACCGGGAGACATAATAAGTGACCCTGTGACCTTGAAAATTAAGTCAAGGTCACTCAAATACAATCCCAACCTAGGTCTTGCCTAGATACATAATCCCACCAAGTTTCATCAAATTCCATCAAGCTCTTCAAGACTTATCGCGCGGAAACCAATTTCACATAAGTGACCCTGTGACCTTGAGAATTCGCTCAAGGTCATCCAAATACAATCCCAACCTAGGTCTTGCCAAGATACATAATCCTACCAAGTTTCATCAAATTCCATCAAGTTCTTTATGACTTATCGCACGGAAACCAATTTCATATAAGTGACCCTGTGACCTTGAAAATTAAGTCAAGGTCACCCAAATACAATCCCAACCTAGGTCTTGCCTAGATACATAATCCCACCAAGTTTCATGAAATTCCATCAAGTTCTTCAAGACTTATCGCACAGAAACCAATTTCACATAAGTGACCCTGTGACCTTGAGAATTCGCTCAAGGTCATCCAAATACAATCCCAACCTAGGTCTTGCCTAGATACATAATCCCACCAAGTTTCATGAAATTCCATCAAGTTCTTCAAGACTTATCGCACGGAAACCAATTTCACATAAGTGACCCTGTGACCTTGAGAATTAGGTCAAGGTCACCCAAATACAATCCCAACCTAGGTCTTGCCTAGATACATAATCCGACCAAGTTTCATCAAATTCTGTCAAGTCCTTCAAGACTTATCGCACGGAAACCAAGTGTTGAAGAACCTGAACAACAACAACAACAAGAAGAAGAAGAAGAAGAAGCGGAAGAAACGGGCACTAATCCAATATGTCACCCGGCTTCCACCGGGAGACATAATAACAATATATATATATATATATATATATATATATATATATATATATATATATATATATATATATATATATATATATATATATATATATTGATATATATATATATATATATATATATATTTGTAAAGTAAAAAATTTCATTCTTGTGCTCATTCTGTGCCTTGGACCCCGAAGTTCGCTGCAATTCATAAGCAGTGCATCCAGTTTTGTTTACCATGTCCATGACAGGTAGTACCATAATTTCATGCACTTACCACACACTTTTTCAGCAAAGCTGATTTTCATAAAGTTATGATGTCCATTATCCAGAGGCACAAGGTTCGTAAAGTTTCTTCCCCCTTGTACTATAACTACATTTGGATTTCCATTTTTGTTATTTTCATAAAAATTAACCACAAAAACATTTTTAAAAAGGTTACTTTGTATTAAATCAACAAAATACCAGACAGCATTAAGATTACAGTCAATTAGTGGATATTACCATTTACTTCAACATTTAAGTACACACTGCTGTCATGAATAACACCCAGGACAGGTGTTGTGCTTAGAACATCAAATAATGTGCTTATTTGCTGAACTGCTGAATGAAATGTTGCAAACTTTTGGTATATGTGTCATATTTGACTTTCACTAAACCATTATAGGCAGTTAACTGTCACAAAATCATTTTTCGCTCCCTGTGCAAATGTCTGAGTTTCATGTAATACTTGGAACACCTCCCATTTGAAAATGATATGGCCATTTTGGCACTTCAATAACACATATACAAAAATATAGTAACCTGGTGCCATACATGATTCTTAATGCACAAGTATTTGAAAACAATATGTAAAACCTGGCAAAACCAGTGACGGGGAACCAAAACTTGGGGAGGGAGCCAGACCGGTTTCGTATGGAGTGATACTCATCACCGGCAGTTAGGATCACAGGTGTAGCGCTGCTTATATAGGCAGGGGTAATGTTGCCAGCTGACGTCAGGTTAACGTCATAGTGGTCCTACGTCACGACGCAGACTGAGACTACCAGTCAACTGTTGGATTTAACGAGTTGGGGTGATGTCTTGGAAAGCAAGGACATCACAAAAATAAGAACTGAATAATGGTTGCTATGCACAGAGTAAATTCTGTGTACAAGACCTGTTTTTTAGCCTTTAAAAGGAAATGGCTTTCCGTATTTTAGTGGGGATAAAGGACGTATCAGAGTGATACCGCTTAGAGCTTTACCATGTTCCTTAAGGTCAACTTTGAGGAAAGGTTGACAATGAAGTTATGTGGTGGTAGATAGACTCAGAACTAAAAATTTAGCATGATACTTGGCAAAAGATATATATATATATATATATATATAATATTTGTGCAATTCCTGTGATGGATACTGGTGTATGTGCCAAAACAACAATCAGTGAGTCCTTCATTTTATGTCCTCAGTGACAATGGGACAGACCATCAAGGTCACACTGATCATGTAATACAAGAGACCCATGGGCCTGGTCCTGTACTGACATTGCCATTGATTTCCAAGCTACACCGTTATAACAAAATCACCTCTTTCAACTTTACAGGCATGGTGACCTCAAATAAACAGGTCAAGATAACTCATATTATATAACATTCTAGGAAGTCTAATACAATTACTTTTCCAAATACTGTAAATTGCTTTATTTTCGCGTGTTTAAATTTTCACGGTTTAAGTATTTTTGACATTTCACTGTAGTTTTAATTTCACTGTTTTGGAAATAATTCCCATTCTAACAATGTTGAAATACTATGTCGCTGTGTTTTTTATTTTCACAGTTTTGTGCCATCAGCCAAATAAGCGAAAATAAGAATACAGAGAAATTAAAGCAATTTACAGTATATGGAATTTTATATCTTCAAACTCATTTTGGCTCATAATTTTCATCAAATCATAGGTGGCACCACTGGTATCACTAGTAACTTAGACTTTGACCTCCCCCACAATCCCACCAAATTTGCTGAAGACCACCAAAAAAGAGGCTAAATTGTTCACCACAAGATTTTCACATTTTGACACCTGTATTACATAATATTGTAGGTGGTGCCACTAATATCGAAAGGTGCCTAGTTTTCATACACCTTATAAGTCCTGAAAGTTGTATTGGGCTAACATCATAACGCTTAAAGTTATCGTGCTCACAAACCAAAAGCTCTCAGAGGTACGGAGGGATGGACATCAATGATGCTATATAAGCTTTGTGATCTTAGGTCAGCAGAGCTAAAAAAGCGTTTCATGACCTGAAAAATAAGCCAAAGTCCCACAAAATTTGACAATTTGTCTTATAATATTCTACGTATATTTTGTTTTCACTTATCAAATCATTATTATAATAATGAATTAAATGTGTTTTTGATATCTGTGATGTTAGTTTCAATTAATATCACTGGTGGTGCCAACACGAGTCCAAACATAATACACTTTGATCTGTTTTATGTTGCTGGGATGGTTAGCATAGGGATTTATGTCTGCAAGTTCACATGTAATGACCATAACCAAACAGTGAAAAAAAACTTGTGAAATTAGGTTAAGGTCACCAATATAACAATATTTAATGTCATCTTGCAGGCATTGCGATAATTGACAGCCCGTAGTTTTTGATTTGTGGTCATTTGCACCTGATGCGTAGCAGCGGGTACAAATGACCACAAGGACACTAATAAACAAGAGGACTGTCACAGTCCTACGCTCAGCTAAAATGTACATATACCCATGCAGTTTTTTAACATTTGCCCCCACCCCCAGAAAAAAAACCCCAAAGAAATTCATTAAAAAAAAAAAAAAAAAAAAATCAACAGAGCACCACTTCAACAAGAAATCTGGTAGAGAGCCACCCAAGGTACATTGCCACCAAGTTTGAAGTCAGTCTGAATGACAGTTTCTTTCAAGTCCAAAATGTTTGGCAAGTTACACATTAGCCCAACTTGCCCAGATAGCCCTACACTTAACAACAAATATATATCATATGTGGTGCAACAATTTTGGTTTTTTTGGCGGCACCATTTACCATGCCTCGAATATCAGCACCTTCAGTTGGTGTCATTTTCTTTCCATACAGAATATGAACGGGCTGGTTCACCAAAAAGGTCACCAGCACCACCTCTCAGATTGTATTCTTTTCTTCCCCATGTCCTTTCCACCCTTTTCAGGGGATTTGCCGGTCCAAAAAGCCACATGCTTTAGGATACCTTAGGTTGCACATTTATTACTGCATGGTTAAAAATGGCAAAGAAAGTATTTAAATCAGCAGGAACCAATCAGTGCTCATACTGATATAGCTTACTGTGAATTGTGCAACAATGCTTGTTTAACTACAATTGGCACTTAGCTTTGTAACCACTGAGAAAAAAAATTAACTTTCGATTATTTTAATCGCCTTTCTTCAATTTGCCCGACTGGAAACAAAGTTAAAAAGTGAACTTGTCTGACTGCATTTGAACTTGCCTCGGGACATCGGACACCCTGGACATTGTCTATATATCCTTTAAATTTGGCAAGTCTTATCCAATTACTTTTCGAGATGTGGAATTTTCTATCTTAAAACACATTTTGGCTCAAAATTTCCATCAAATTATAGGTGGCGCCACTAGTATCACTACCAACTTAGACTTTGACCTCCGTCACAATCCCACCAAATTCCATGAAGATCTGCCACAAATTAAAGATGCTACAGTGTTCACAAGATTTTCATATTTTGACCCATATATTGCTTAATATTGTAGGTGGCACCACCAATATCGAAAAAACCCTGTTTTTTTTTATACCCCCATAAGTCCTGAAAGTTATATTGGGCTAACTTGAAAACTGTGAACAGTAATGCAGTCACAAGATTTTCACATATTCACCTGTATATACATAACACTATAGGTGGTGCTACCAACATTAATGGCAACCAAGACTTTTATACATTTTATAACTCCTAAACGTTACATGGGCCTATCTCAAGAATTGTGGGGTTCAAGAGATAACCCTAATATTCAAACTGGCCATTTGACCTTGACCTTCGGATTAAAAAATTGACTGTTACTGTTCAAAATATGCGCCCAACATCCAGTTTTCCATATGTAGTCTGTCTGTTCCAATCTGGTAATAACTTTACAAGTTATTGAGGGAAAACAATAAACTCCGACAAGCGCCAAACTCTATTCATTACTGGGTCACAGTGACCCAAAAAGCAGGTCACCAAATACAGTTTTATGTATTATGTAACTAAGTGCAATTTTGATCTGGAGGCTCAATTCTCTTTGCCATTGAAGTCCAAGCTTCACCTGGCCATTTCAAAATCATCTTTTCAACTTTACAGGCATGGTGACCTCACAAAAATACGTCAAGGTCACTGATATAACATAATATTCTACCTTTGGCCATGGTCTATACATCATATAAACTTGGCAAGTCTAATACAATTACTTTTCCAAATACAGAATTTTACATCTAAAAACACATTTTGGCTCATAATTTCCTACAGATTATAGGTGGCGCCACTAATATCATTTGCAGCTTAGACTTTGACCCCCCCCCCCCACAATCCCACAAAACAATGACAAAGTCCCAGCTAAAATGCTAAATTGAAGCTATCATTGATATAGTCGACTCACAAAAGTTGCCTTGTTTTGACCTTCAAGATTGGTTCAAAGTAATTTCCAAAATTAAGAGCATTTCTGAAGTTCTCCCCAGAGAACATTTTAAGCTCAACAGACTTATAAGTCATTTTTGTTCTTACCTGTGACCGGCGCTTCAATGTCTATCATGGTTTTCTCTTGCCGTAACAATGCAGCACCTTCATTGATTATCCTTAGAGCTACATCCTCTGTAACACGTCCTTCTACGATGAAATGCTGTTTCAATATATCTGGTCTAGGCTTGCCTTTTTGATCAAACACTTCACTCATGGTAAGTCTGTGTGACGGCGGAAAAGGAACACCTGAGAAACAAAATTAAAATGATGGTATAACTAATGTTTGCTATGACAATATCCCATTTCTTATGTATTGTAAAACAGCACCTTCTGTATGCAGCTACTTTGACAACCATCAAGGGTCACCTTTATGGGTGAACACTAACATGTGCAACATCTAGGTCCCAGTTCATGTGGTTCTCAAGTTATAACACTGAAGAGTAAAATTCATGTAGATGTATGTTCCACTGTGACCTCAGAAATGTGGTTAAGGTCATTCATGTAGTGTCTAAGCATGACCTTCATTGAGAAACATTACCATGTACAACATCAAGGTCCTTAAAGTCAAAATAGAAAAGTTAACTGTTAACTTCATGTCAGTTGTCCTCTGACCTTGGGAATGAGGGCAAGGTCACTTATGCACTGTCTGAGTGTGATCCTCTATGAGGATCATAACCATGTAAAACAAAGTCCAGGCTGAAATAGTTCTCAATTTATCATCTGCAGAGTTAAATTCACCTAAGTGACCCTGTGACCTCGAAATGAAGTCAAGGTCACCCATGTCCTGTGTAACTCCCGCTGTCATGTCTGCAAGTGTTCCCATGCAACCTTGAATCAATAAGCTTAGCAGTTTTGGAGAATTTTTTTTTTAACATTTGGCCAAAAAATGTGGGGGGGGGGAATCATAAAAAGTCCAAAAATCAATGGAGCATGACCATTGGAACAAACTGAGTAGAGACCCACCAAGGTCCATCCCCACCAAGTTTGAAAAGGATCTTGTTAGTGGTTTTGAACATGAAGTCAAAATCCTGACTTAGCATTGCAATTCCCTTTCACTTACAGAGCAATCAACAGGACTGGTAAGTACCTGAAAAATTAATTAAAAATCAGAGATTCTCAGTCACACCATCTTGTGAACAACTTTGGTGGGCCCTTCCCCAAGGAACATTTCTACCAAGTTTCAGCATAATCTGAGTGACGGGTTTGGAAAAGAAGTTGACAATAGTAAAAACACACCTTTTTGCATAAAAAAAAATATCTGAAAGATCACAGTCACACCTATTTAACAAATTAGGTCTCCAGGTCCCCAGAAGTTTCCCTACGCAGTTTCAAATCAATTGGCCAAGCACTTTCGGACAAGAATTTTTTTTAAGATTTGGTCAAAATTGAACAAACAAACAAAAAAAACAAAAAAAAAACCCATACAAAATCTAAAAATCACTGCAGCATGACCACTTTAACAAACTTGGAAGAGACTTATCCAGGGTACATTCCAAGTTTTAAGTGAATCTGGGTGAGTGGTTTTGGAGAAGAAATCAAAACTGTGAAATACCATTGCAATCCCCATTCACTTACATCTTATTCAATAGCACTGTATGCAATTTAACCTATGAGTAACTGAACTGAAAAATGCATTAACAACAGGGCTGTGTGAACAGCCTATCCTCAGCTGACCTAGACATACATCACACTTGCAGTTCTGTGAACTTGGGATACGATCAAGGTCACCCATGTACATGTACTGAGTAACTCTGACCTTTATAGAAGAACACTAACATGTGCAACATCAAGGTCCCAGTTCAAGTAGTTCTCAAGTTATAGTGAAGAGTAAAATTCATGTATGTTGCACTGTGACCCCGTAAACGAGGTCAATGTCACTCATGTGCTGTCTAAGCATGACCTTCACAGACACACATTAACATGTGCAACATCAAGGTCCTAACTCAGAACAGATCTCAAGTTATCAAGTGAACAATAAATTTTGTGTCAGTTGACTGTGACCTTGGGAATAAGGTCAAGGTCCAAACATCACTGGAGCAAGACCATTTCAACGAAATAGATAGACACTTATAAAAGGTACATCCCTACCAAGTTTGGCACAAGTGTGGCAAAAATTATTTAAGTTTTAATCATTACAAGAAATTACCATGTTAAACTTTTCTATTTAAACTTGTTTTAAGATTTTCGAAAAAAAACCACAAAAGTCCAAAAATCACTTAAGCGTGACCATTTGAACAAACTTGGTAGAGACCCACCCAAGGTACATTACCACCAAGTTTAAAGTTAATCTGATAGAGAAGTCCAAAATGTGAATTGCCATTAGAATATATTAGAATGCCCATTGATCTGCATAGTAGGAAACAGAAAAGAGGCATTTATCGATTAGTATCTGAATTGAAAATAGTAGTTAAAAATCAGGAATCCACAGCAGTGCTACCAAGTGAACATCTTTGCTTGACCCTTTCACAAGGAACATATCCACAAAGTTTCAACTTAATCTGAGTAACGGATCTGGAGAAGATGAGACAAGTGACAAAAACACACAAAAATTTGAAAGAAATTGCAGCACCATCTGGTGAACAAATTAGGAACAAGAAGTCCATCGGAGTGTTCTTATGTAATATCAAAGCAACTGGATGAGCACTTGTGGCGAAAAAGATTTTTTAAATTTCTCAAAAAAAAAAAAAAAAAAAAAAAAAAAAATTAAAAAATTCATTTAAAAACCAAAAATTACTCGAGTGTGCCCATTTGAACAAACCTGATAGAAACACACCCAAGGTACATCGCCACCAAGTTTGAAGTCGATTTGGATGACGGTTTTTGAGAAGTCAAAAATGTGAATTCGCATTAGAATGTCCATTGACTTACATATTTATCAATAGGAAAGCTGCATTGACCGATAAGTACCTGAATTGAAAAATCGTTAAAATTCAGGAATCCACAGCAGTGCCACTTAAAACAACATTGTTTGACCCTTCCACAAGGAACAAATCCATTAAGTTTCACCTTAATCGGAGTGACCGTTCTGGAGAAGTCAAATATAGCAAAAGACACAAAAACTCATTAAAAAATGGGAAAAAAAATTGCAGCGCCGTCTGGTCAACAAAGTACGAGTCCCCAGGAGTGTCCCTGTGCAATATCAAAGCAATTCGGGGTGCTGTTTTGGAGAAGATTTTTTAAGATTTGCCAAAAAAGGAACAAAAAGATTCATAAAAAATTCGAAAATCAATGAAGCGTACCCATTTGAACAAACTTGGTAGAGACCTTCCGAAGGCACATCCCCACTAAGTTTGAAATAAATCTAGCTGAAAGTTTTGGAAAAGAAGTCGAAAATATGAATTGTGGATGGACGACGAAAGGACACACGACAGACCCTTACAAAAAGCATAGCTAACTGAGAAGTCAGGTGAGCTAAAAGTCAGGAATCTGCAGCATTCCCACCTAGTGTACAAGTTTGAACCTTCCACATGGAACATATCCACCAAGTTTCAGGGTAATCTGGGAAAAAAAAAGGAGAAATTAGCAACACCACACAATTATCATACAAAATTAGAAAAAATTGCAGCGCCACCTGATGAACAAATTAAGAATCCGCAGGAGTGTTCCAGTGTGATATCAAAGCACTCAGGTGAGCAGTTTCAGAAAAAAAAAAAGATTTTTTTTAAAGATTTGCCCCATATAAGAATTTATAAAAAAAAAAAAATCCAAAAACCACTGGAGTGTGACCAATTCACCTTGGTTCAGACCCACCCAAGGTACATTGCCACCCAATTTGAAGTCAATCTGGATGACAGTTTTGGGGAAGATTTCAAAAATGTGAATAAGCACTAGTACGCCCATTGACTTACATAGTAATCAATAGGAAAGGTGTACTTACCAAAGAGCACCTAATTGCAAAAATTTTTTTAAATCAGAAATCCACAGCATTGCCACCTTGTGAACAACTTTGTTTGGCCCTTCTACTAGGAACATATGAAGTTTCAGGTTAATCTGAGTGACGGTTCTGCACAGGAAGTTGAACATAGCAATAAGACAAAAAATCATAAAAACTGGTAAAAAATTGCAGTGCCCACTGGTGAACAAATTAAGAACCCCTAGGAATATCCCAGTGTGATATCAAAGAAATCCGGTGAGCAGTTTAAGAGATTTCTTAAGATTTGCCCTAAAATAGAACAAAAAAACAAAAAAAACAAAAAAACAAACAAAAAACAAAAACAAAAACAGGGCTGTGTGAACAGCCCGTGCCTCAGCTGATCTTGACATTCATCACACTTGCTGCTCTATGAACTTGGGAAAGGATCAAGGACACCATGTTCTGAGTAAGTCTGAACTTTATAGAAGAACACTTACATGTGCAACATCAAAGTTCAAGTAGTTCTCAAGTTATAATGAAGAGTAAAATTCATGTATGTTGCACTGTGACCCCACAAACGAGGTCAAGGTCATTCATGTACTGTCTCAGCATGACCTTCATACACAATAATTAACATGTGTAGCTAACTCAAAACAGATCTCAAGTTATCAAGTAAACAGTAAATTTCGTGTCAGTTGTCCTGTGAATTAGCATTAGGATGCCCACTGACTTGCATAGTAATCAACAGGAAAGCTGCATTGAACGATAAGTACCCGAATTGAAAATCCTTGAAAATTTGAAATCAAAAGCAGTGCCACCTAGGAAACAACTGTATGACCCTTCCACAACATTTCCATCACATTTCAGCTTAAAAAGGGACGGTTCTGACAAGTAAAAAATAGCAAACCATACAAAAAATTCATTTAAAAAATTGCAGCGCCACCTGGTGAACAAATTGGGAACTAGGTGTCCCCAGGAGTGTCTATGTATGATATAAAAAAGCAATTTGGTGAGCGTTTTCAGAGGAGAAGAATTTTGAAGGTTTGCCGCCAAAAACAGCATAAAAATTCTTAAAAAATCCAAAAATCAATAGAGCGTGACCATTTGAAATCACTTGATAGAGATCCAACCAACGCATATCCCCACCAAGTTTGAAGTAAATCTGGTCAATATTATTAAAGTTATGACCATTACAAGAAATTCCCATGTCAAACTTTCCTATCAAAACTTTTGTGGAGATTTTTGAAAAAAAATCCAAAATTCATTGGAACATGACCATTGAAACAAACCTGGTAGACACCCACCCAAGGTACACTGCCACCAAGTTTGAAGTAAATCTGGAGGATGGTTTTGGAGAAGATGTCGAGTATGTAAATTAGCATTAGAATGCCCATTGACTAACATGGTAATCAATAGAGATCCAGCCAAGGCATAGCCCCACGAAGTTTGAAGTAAATCTGGTCAATATTATTAAAGTTATGACCATTACAAGAAATTCCCATGTCAAACTTTCCTATTAAAACTTTTGTAGAGATTTTTGAAAAAAAATCATTAAAAAATCCAAAATTCATTGGAACATGACCATTGGAACACACCTGGTAGACACCCACCCAAGGTACACTGCCACCAAGTTTGAAGTAAATCTGGATGACGGTTTTGGAGAAGATGTCGAAAATGTAAATTAGCATTAGAATGCCCATTGACTAACATGGTAATCAATAGGAAAAGTGCATTTACCACAAAGGAGCCGAATTGAAAAAATCATTAACAATCAGAAATCTGCAGCATTCCCACATAGTGAACAACTTTGTTTGGCCAGTAAATAAGGAACATATCCACCACGTGTCAGCTCAATCTGAGTGACGGTTCTGGAGAAGAAGTCGAAAATAGTTATAACACATAAAAAAATTAGAAAAATCTGCAGCACCACCTGGTGAACAAATTAACAACAAAGAGTCCCTAGGTGTCTTCCTGTGTGATATCAAAGCAATTGGGTAAGAGATTTCGGAGATTTTTTAAGATTTGTCAAAAAAAAAAAAGAATAAAAAAATTCATTAAAAATCCAAAAATCACTGGAGCACGACCATTTGAACAAAACTGGTAGAAACCCACCCAAGGTCCATTGCCACCAAGTTTGAAGTTAATCTGGATGATGGTTTTAAAGAAGAAGTCGAGAATGTGAATTAGCATTAGAATGCCCATTGACTTCCATAGTAATCAATAGGAAAGCTGCATTGACCGACAAGTACCCGAATTGAAAAAACCGTTAAAAGTCAGGAATCCGCAGCATTCCTACATAGTGAACAACTTTGTTTGACCCTTTTACAAGGAACATATCCACTACGTTTCAGCTTAATCTGAGTGACGGTTCTGGAGAAGAAGTCGAAAATAGCTATTACACACATAAATTCATAAAAAATTAGGAAAAAATTGCAGCGCCACTTGGTGAACAAATTAAGAACTAGGGAGTCCCAGGGAGTGTTCCTGTGTGATATCAAAGTAACTGGGTGAGCGGTTTCGGAGAAAAAGATTTTTTAAGATTTATCCAAAAAAGAACAAAAAAATTCATTAAAAATCCAAAAATCATTGGACCATGACCATTTGTACAAACTTGGTAGAGACCCACCCAAGGCACATCTCCACCAAGTTTGAAGTGAATCTGGCTGACAGTTTTTGAGAAGAAGTCAAACATGTGAATTGTGGACGACGGACGGACAATGCACATCGGACCCTCAAAAAACCTCAGCTGATTGACAAGTCAGCTGAGGTAAAAACAAAAAAAAAAAAAGGGGGGGGGGGGGGCGCTGCATGAACAGAAACAAAAAACGTGAAAAATCAGGAATTCACAGCAGTGCCACCTAGTGACCATCTTTGTTTGTACCTTCCACAAGGAACACATCTACCATGTTTAAGCTTAATCTAAGTGACTGTTTTGTAAAGGTCAAAAATAGCAAAAACACACAAAAAAATCATAAACAAGAGGACTGTGTCAATCCTGTGCTCAGCTTAGTTGCCCTATTACCTTGGAAATGAGGTCAAGGCTACTAACCTATTCTCAATCTAATTTTCATGAGGGCCATCCCCATGTGCAAGATCAAAGTCACAGTACAAAAAGTTCTCAGTTTATCACGCGACCAGTAAAATTCGTGTTAGTGGCTCTGTGACCTTGAGAAGGAGCTCAAGGTCACCATCAAAGTCCTACCTTCCACACATCTCAAGTTACAATGTGACAAGTAAAATTCACCAAAGTGTCTGGGTCCCAGTGACCTTGGGAATGAGGTTAAGGTCACCCATGTACTGTCTGAATTGGCTTTTTCTCAGGACAACCATCATGCTCAACATCAAGGTGCAAGTTTAAATAGCTCTCAACTAGTCAGGTGAACAGTAAAATTTCAGCAAGTGGCCGTATGACCTTGGGAAGGAGGTCAAGGTCACTCATCTACTGTCTAGGTCTGACCCTCATCAAGGTCAACTAGCATGTGCAATACGAATGTTCTAGCCTTAATAGTTCTCAAATTACCACATAAACAGTGAATTTCATGCACCTCGCCCTGTGACCTTGGAAATGAGGTCAAAGTCACTCATTTCCTGTACATGTATCACCCTCATACCCAGAGGTGTCCCTATGCAATTTCAAAGCAATTGGCTGAGTATATACAAGGATAAAGACTTTTGAATATTTTGCCAAAAAATGAACAAAAAAATCATTAAAAAATCCAAAAATCATTGAACTGTGACTGTTTGAAAAAAACTTGGTAGATACCCACCAAAGGAACACCCCCACCAAGTTTGAAGTGAATCTGGCTGATGGTTTTGCAGAAAAAGTAAAAAATTGTCAATAATCATTGCAAACCCTAATGACTAAGCAATCCCCATTGACTTGCATGGTAATCAATAGGCATGTTAAATCAACAAGAAATATTCAAAAAAAAACAAAACAAAACAAAACAAAAGAAAAAAACAAATCACTGGACTGTGACCATTTGAATAAACTTGGTAGAGACCCACCCAAACCACACCGCCACTAAGTTTGAAGTGAATGTGGCTAACCGTTTTTAGAGGAGGTGGAAATTGTAAACTACCACTGCAATTCCTATTAACTTACATAGTAAACAATAGGAATGTATGCATTGACCAACAAGTACCCCACTAGGAGATATGCATATTAAATTCCCACCCCAACAGCATACCTTATAACCTAGTCTCGGTTGGTGAGATATGGCGAGATACGGGTCGGTACATGTGGGGCCGTGGGATATTACTAACCTTTTGGAAATACAGAATACTTATTAAAGGCATATGGAAATTTTTATTCTACATGGCACTTGAAGTACAAGAAGAATACCAGTTTGGCATTTGTGAACTTAAACTTCTCAAAAAGTGCTGATTTCGTGAGAAATGAGCATGTGGCCTGTCTTTGACAGTGATGCGCCCTGCACGTCCCACGTGATCGCCAGGTGTCAAACCTGTGCTTTGTGACGGGAAATTAATATGCATACTGCATATTGAAAAGTTCGTTGAAAACCAGGGATCCACAGCAACGCCACCTGGTAAACAATCTTGTGTGACCATTCCACACAGAATATATCCACCAAGTTTCAGCACAAACTGAAAGATGGTTTTGGAGAAGTCGAAAATAGCAAAAAAGGCACAAAAATTAATTATAAAAGGTGAAAAAAATTGCTGCGCCACCTGTTGAACAACTTAAGGTCTGGGGGTCCCCATAAGTGTCCCTATGCGATTTCAAAGTAATTGGCCAAGTGGTTTTGGAGAAGATTTTTTAAGATCCCCCCCCCCCCAAATGAACAAAATAATCCATAAAAAATCCAAATTTCACTTGAGCATGACAATTTGAATAAATTTGGCAGAGACCCCTGACACATCCCCACCAAGTTTGAAATGAATCTGGCTAACAGTTGTGGACATGAGGTCAAAAATGTGAATTACCACTGCAATGACTTGCAAATCAGCCAGGCTACATTAAAAAAAAAATTAGTGGAGCATGACGAATGAATTGAACAAACTCGTCAGAGACACACCCAAGGTACATTGCCACCAAGTGAATCTGGCTGACGGTTTTTGAGAAGCCGAAATTGTGAACGGACAGACAGCAACAAAAGACAGACCCTCCTGAAAGCTCAGCTGCCTTATCAGCTGAACTTAAAATCAGAAGAAAAAAAATCGCAGTGCCACATGGTGAACAAATTTAGAACTAGGAGTCCCTAGGAGTGTTCCTAAATAATATCAAAGCAATTGGATTAGAGACCTAACTAAGGTATATTGCCACCAAGTTTTAAGTTAATCTGGCACACAGTTTTGGAGAAGTCGAAGAAAAGTGAATGATGGAAGACGGACAGACGACAGATGGCTAGTCATAACATAAGCTGAGCTGACTTGTCAGTCAGCTGAGCTAAAAATCAGGGATTCACAGCAACGTCACCTTGTGAACAAGTTTGTCCTGCCCTTCTACATTGAACATATCACCAAGTTTCAGCATGGTGCAAATTGTGTGGCACCACGAAAGTTGGCCTGTATATCCCTAGCTTCAGGCACAGTTTGAACAGTAGTCCCTCCTTTGAAAGACCACTCCTTTGGAAGACCACCTCCTTTGACAGACCACAATGGTCAGATCTCTCTAGTACTTTTCATGTTATTTATACCTCCTTCGAGGGACCACCTGCTTTATGTGATCACCTTTTGGGTGGCACTAGGGGCGGTCGGTCTTTCAAAGAAGCGACTACTGTATAAAAGGCTGATAGAACAGGATAGTCCCCATATGTTGATATCTTGCCACAGTCAAGAGATCCAGTCAATTTTGAATAATAATTCAAATTATTTTCAGCTATGTTGTAATAGTGCATATTTTGAGATAACATTATACATTATATTGCACTGAATAATCTGACCAAATTCCCTGCCACAGTTTGTTGTATTTCTCTGCATAAATGCCACAGATAAATCTTTTTCCCAGCTGGAATTTTGAACTTCACTGGCCATTACAACAGCCAGCTGCCCCAAGCAACAGATATATGCAATACCAACAGATATATGCTTGTGGTTTATCCCCTTTGTAACTTATTTCCACCCATGGATGCATGACCCCAGCACAGTTAGCACAAGCCGATTCTTGGCATTGGCCAAACACAGTATGTTTCCTCATATGTCTGTAAAATGCACACAATATATATGGAATAAATTTCTGAACTTCCAAATTTTTATAATACATTTTCATTACCAAAGTCTATATGATATTGTATAATGTTGACTGTTATATATGTGTTTAATTGGTATGCACGTTCACTTACAGTGTAACAGGATGAATCACTCTGGCGCTGCACTGTGTTTATATCCTGACACCACAGTGAATAAACCAGATGTTTGATAAGAAGTTAATTGGGTTAGTGTGTGTCAGTGTCCTCAGGCCTTAACAACTTCTGCCCCTTTCAGAGCCCAAAAAGACCCTCCCCCCCCCCCCCCCCTGTCCTATTAATGTTCACTGCTAAGTCAGCCGAAAAAATCAATAAGTTAATAAAAAACAAGAGGCCAGTGGGCCTGATGCTCTGCTTCACATATTTGTTGGAAGGATCAGAGCCCAGGTACAGGGTACCTATATGTAAAAACAAAGCATTTCAGTTTTCAAAATATTGCAATACATGCACTGTATTCCTCATGTAGTAGCAGCACTTACCAACACATGGTCCCAAAGTTTGATATCCCATAACACCCATCAGTAATTGACATCTTCTCATCATTATCCACACTTCCATCACCTTCAGTATGACTATATTCTGATATAATTTCAAACAATTATGTTTCCTTGTTCTGGAGTAGTCAAAAACAGCCTGAACACACAATTCACATAAAAAAAAAAAAAATTGCATCCACCACCTGGTGGCCAAAATATGAACTATGTGCCGCCAACAGTTATCACCAAAAAGTCATCTGCTGCGGGCTTTGCTGACAAAAATCACTTTCGGCCAACACCTTTCATTAAAGTGTCAGCCCAATAGACTCAAACATGTTTTTGCCATCTTAAAGAATGATATACATATTTTGGGCTGACAAAATGCTGTCCAAGAGGCCCTAATATAGGCTGGTGAGCCTGTCGGCCAATTGTGTTTAAATAAATAAATATGTTTGAACCAAGAAGCTGTGCTTGGCTCACAACAATTTAATAGTGACAGGCCCAAATGACCTTCAAACAAAAAAACTGTCCATGATGTATGTCCCTGGTGACACTGTGTGCAATATAAAAACAACTGGCCCAGCCCTTCCTAAGTTGAAACTTTTTGAATTTCATCCCATAAAAAATTAATATTTATGAAAAAGAGAA
The DNA here is from genome assembly GCA_964020975.1 of Hermodice carunculata. Lineage (NCBI taxonomy): Eukaryota > Metazoa > Annelida > Polychaeta > Eunicida > Amphinomidae > Hermodice > Hermodice carunculata. The sequence continues at coordinate 90,674,499 of OZ026613.1, read as the reverse complement.
AAATTATTGCACAATTATCTGAGACACAATTTCGTAGATGCCCACCTGGGGCATATCTGCATATAAAATGAAAGCATTTCCTACATTGGTTTTGAGAAGCCATTCAGCTTGAGTGACCGATGGACAGACAATGAACACAAACAGATTTTATACATGCTACTGACTGACAAGTCAGTAGAGCTAAAAACTGCCCCAGACTTTATTATATCCTTATTCTCACTCACATTATAATGATCATTTTTTCCAGTGCTCATTATAAAATTGATGAATGCAACCAAAAATTGTGGTTTTGAGGAAATGATATTACTTTTGACATCAAAATTTGAACTTAAGATTTTAAAGTAATGTAAATATATGTCCACCTCATGAATTTTTTTTTAAAAGTATTGGTTTGATGGGCGTATCAAAATGAAATAAAAGAATTTGTATTTCCATTAGGGATAGCGGTAGTTTCCCTTATGCAACCTTAAGCTTCATGCCCTCAAACCAGCTGGGTTAAGTGCCATCTGCTTCAATGTCTTTAATTACTTTCAGCAATAATGAAATACAATTTGAATGAGAAATCCAGATTTGACAAATCAAGATAACATGTATCAGGATGGGTTTTCCTTGGCATTAGTTGGGTTACTGGCACCAAACACACAAAGACAAGCTGTTGAACCAATCTTAGTTTAAAAAAGAAAAGGGTTAATTCCCATTTTGTACGATTTAATGCTGGCACCTATTTTGACATATTTAAAATCTGTACTTTTGGTCTGCAAAACATCTTGATTCCACTTTTTGCCTGTGTTTATATTTCACTTCTATATAATGTAGACTCCTATGTACACATAACACCAATTTTTGGTGCCCAAGATTTAGAACATGTTGAATGGGTCATGCTCTAATGCACTGCTTGGGACACAAATGAAAGGATCCCAGAAATTCACTTTATGCCTTGTCCCATTAAGATAGAATTTTGCATGCAAGTAATTATAAATCAACGCCAGCTGACTGGGCCCTATCAAAACTGAAACTACTGGTCCTGAAGTAGTATCAAACGGCGGGGTTTACACTCACAAACAATACTGGAGGCCGATGTCTCCGAAGATGGGGACACTCTTGTTGTCATACTAGCCAGAAACCATCCAAAGAAAACTACAGATGTTCAACAGGAATCAGAATATGCAAATAATAATAATAACAAACTACAAATATCTGCAATTGATTATTCTGCCTCCAGAGTCAAAGATTAACTGATTCAGTTTCCATACAACTGATATGTAAAACAGACAATCAGTTACCATATTACATAGAAACAAACAATAATTTGGTCTTCCCACCGCTAGTAATGAAGCTTATCAAACAGAAAACTCTTGATAGGAAACTTATTATTGACATTTTTATGTTAATTGAGAGGTTTCTGTGATATGTTTTGCTGCATTTTTTTTTTCATGAAGCTTAACTTTCTAAGCTCATTGTGCTGTTTGTGCCTAACTTTTACACCAAAGACCACAGTTCAGCATTTATTCACTTCTGTAAAAGTGGCCACTTCTCCCATGTTTCTACAAACACTAAAGAGAACAAGGTCCCTGGTAATGAAAAGTGCAATAAATTTTTAAGCCCTGGTATTCCTCCCTATGTTGAACTTCAATGAATACACGGCTATCACATCATAATATGCACCTAAATTTGAATTTAAGCACAGGGAAGAATATGTCTTTATAATTTACTAATTTTAGGATGTCTGGGATTTTTTGCCCACTTAACCAGACCTTAAAAATGACTGTAATGTCTCGAGAATGAAAAAATATGCCTTCCTTACATGCATAATGGAAAGAAAGAAAACAATGACAACTACCTTCGAAATGTCATCAAGTTTCAAATTCTACATCAAACAAGCAAACATTTAAACTGCCTCATAGCTCAGCCAGCTGACCATAGAACCAATTGAAGATCACAAATAATTCACGTATTCATGGTTAAATGCCCCTCTGGCCCCACAAAAATGAGTAAGTATGTTGATGGATTTTTTTTTTTTCAAAGCTCTTTACATGTGCAGGATTTTGGAAGACTTCCAGAAACACAAAATATGTCTTGTATTTAACACTTACTCAAGCTGCTTATTATCAATGCTAAGTCCAGCTTATTTGGTTCACAGAAAAAAACATTTTTGTCCCATGTCTTTCACGAGTACTGATACTAAAGGGTTTTAATTACTTGAAAATGTAAAGTGCTCCCTCTTGACAAGGATCCTTTTTACCAGGTGGATTCTGATACCACACACAGCACATCTCTTGCCTCCAATTATAGTGTTTATTTCGGATTTCCCTTGTAAAACAGTGGTTTTGTCTGCTCCGTGGTACCCAATATCAGAACTATGAGGGCACAATGCATGTGCAAAGGAGGTACGCTAGATTTCTCTTGGGACCACCAAGAAGTAGAGTACGTATGAAGCACCACACACATTATACGTTAAGCCCAGAGGATTACGTATGTTCTGTTTTTGTAGTGGCCCCCGTATTGTAAGACTACTTCAATAAGAAACCACCTGTCTTCAAAGCCCACACATTCAGGACGCTTCGTTTCATGCCATTTGAAAGACCACCAACTGGTTATCCATGGAGTGGTCTTTCAAGTCAAGGACCACTGCATGTTAGAAAATGTGACTCATACAGGGTTGATAGACTATTAATGAGACAAAAGCAAATGTTAACTGTAAAAATCAGCAGCTTCAATCATCATCAGTTTACTATTAACCTCCATTAATTTAATTTTTCCAAAGAACAATCAATTTCTGTGAACAGCAAAATATTTTTACTGAATTTTATTTCTTACATCATGACTTGAATGCTGCAGATGCTAAATGAACATCTGCTTTCTGAAGCTGATGAATTAATTATGAAAAATTCTCCCAACAGTCTGCCTCTATAATAATATTATACGCATCATGCTGCATGGTTCCTTCCCCCACCCAAATGTCATCACAGTCATGTCCTATTACAGACAGTGAAATCAAAATGTCATTTTCCCTCACTTGCAGGCATTTATGTTGTTAACTCGAGCCAGGGAGTGGGGGGGAGGGACAGAGGGAGGGTGAAGGAGAAAAGACGCGCACACACAACACACGGTACACACAGGTCTTCCAATTCAGTGTGGCCGGAGCAATTATGCAGCATAGTGGATACCTTTCTGGTGCATTTATGCGTCAATCTAGGCATGAAACATTATGAATATGGTGCTGCTATATCTGAATTCACAAAATTTCTCTCAGAACTCATTCACAGCTGGGTCCTGAGCCGGGCAGAGCACCATTGGCTAAACCGAGGCAGACTTGTCGAACACCGACCGGCTCTCTGGCCTTTCCTGCAACAAGAAGGACAGCATACATTTTGAATAAAAACGTTCAGTCAATCAAATGTTAACTTGCTTTTCACATCGGTTTCATATTTCGAACCTGTATCAGGCCAAATAATCGCATTATTACTCTGGGTTGTGTTGACAGCTAGCCAAAATGGCGGCCTATTTTGAATCCGTAATTACGATGCCAGGAATTATGGAATCCGGGACATACCTTTAATGATCCTATCCGTCGTTGACAGCTTACCATCCGTAGTCGCCATTGTAGGGCTTCTTACACCCTTTCTTTGTGATGTTCAGTCCCCGATGACGGCCTTTCCACCCTGATATTCTTGGATAACTATGCAGGGTCCTCCGACGAAAATTTTCAAGATGGCGTTAACAACAATTTATTTGCATAAAACCCGATACTAGTGCGCATGACTTTGCGCAACCTTGCCAACGCCCTGGATACAGAGATATTCGTAGCATCTTGCTTGTCGGAAAACACAATTTTCTCGCAAAATATGACACGTTCTTCCTTATTATATTATTAGAACAACACAGAAACTCCGTAGTCTCCAATTCTGACGAGATTTATATCTACTGTAGCGTCCTTGTAATTCCCCGGCGCGTGAAATGGAAGCACAAGCAACTGTATCTTGTCTGCGCAAGCACCTCAGAACCATGGACTGCATGGCTTTGCCATCCCTGAACGAATCGGCTTCATAATAATAATAATAATAATAATAATAATAATAATAATAATAATAATAATAATAATAATAATAATAACCTAGGCTGGGCCTGGAAGGAGCACTGATACAATGACAATGTGGTGCCGCTTTATCTACTGTTTGAGGCACAATATTTTGTAAAGAAAAAAAAAATCTTGGGGGGGGGGGGCGGGGAACGGAGGGGACAGGGTAGGAAGAGGGAAATGTGAAGGGTCAAACTTAGAAATTGTACAAAGCCATGGCCTACGTAACGGGGTGGGGCAAGGAGAGGGTAGGGAAGAGGAAGAGATGGAACCAGGCGAGTGTCCCAAATTCCTGGTAAACCCGGCCATGCCATTTGGGTCAAACTTTGAGTTTCAAAACTCATTAAATCATAGCCTTGCAGTGGTACGGTAACCTGTATGATTAAATTGGATCAAAACCATGGGGAGCGGGGGGGGGGGGGCAGGAAGAGGGCAGGATCCCAAGTTCCTGGTCACCCCACGACATTTATTCTAAAATGGGAAAGCCAAACGTGCAAATGTTATTAATTAGGACGAGACTGCAGAGAGTTTTCAACACACAAGAGTTTAAAATTTTCTGCAGACAGCTTTAAATGCTCTGCAGCCTATTCATTAATGCTCTAACATCTTATTAAAACTCTCTGCACTCTCTCTGAAAATTTTAAACGGTACGGAATTAAAAACTCTGAGGAGTGTATTTAAAACACTCTGCACTTTATTTTATTCATAATACACTGCAATATATTTTAAAACTGCACAGAATTGAAAAACTCTATACAGTGTGTTTAAAACTCTGCAGTTTATAATGTTGATATACTTAAATACACCGAAGTCTAATTACAGCTCTCTGAAGTCTATTTTAAAAGATATTTGCAGCGAATTAAAACTCTGTGTAGACTACTTGAAACTCTGCATGCAATTAAAAGCTCCCTGTGGTGTATTTAAAAGCGTGTCTCTTTCATTCATAAATATACTGCACAGTCTATTTAAAACTCTCTATTTAAAATGCAGTTAATTAAAAACTCGATGCACACCATTTTAAACTCTGCGCAAAATTAAAAACTCTCTGCAATGTATTTAAAACTCTATGCAGCCTACTTCATTCATAAAAATGCACATTTTTAAATAAACTACCCAGCCGATGATAAGTAAAGCAGATATTGACAAAACGCATAATACATTGGTACCCGGTACCTTAGGGCTGTTCCAAAAAATATCCTATGGGGGGGGGGGTGAACGGCAAATTTTTTTTGTCCGCTACCTGGAGGCTCTGAACGGCATGCATGTCCTATGGGTGGTGGAAAAAAACAAAACATCTGTCCTTGGGTTGGAGGGTTTAATAAGATAGTGTGTCCTATGGGTGGAGGTATTAATGTTGATTATGCCTTTAAACTTGGTTGCAATAACACTCTAGCTTGAACCCCCAGGTCTCCGCATGCTGAAGTTACCTGGCTAATGCCCCATATGACAATGCATGCACAAGCCATTCACCATACAGTTGTGTTACAAAGCAAGCTAGCACACTGAAGAGGGTGACTGAAGGAGCAAAAGGTACATAAGTGTACTATCAACTCACTCCATACTGAAAGATCATGAGAAGTCTGAATCAACAGCTTTGCACACTTTAGATCCAATATTGCACCTGGAGTTTGGTGAGAAAAGCTGTTGACTGTGTGGTCTTTTCATCTACCTCGTTTCATAATTGGAATAAAATTGGCAAAAGTTGAACAAAGTCAGATAAAGAGATATTTTTGTTTTGGTTGAAAAACATGGATCAGTATGGAATGAGTTATTTAAGTAAAGTAGTTTTAGATTGACATGTCATTTAGATAATCTTTACACCCATCACCACATCTAGGGCTAGTTTCTCAAACAGACTGGTTCATGAAATAGTTTTCTTATGGCCGCAGTATTTGGTTTGACCAATCAGCGACAAGAAAAATTTGGTACATTTAATACTTTGATAAGTTTAAGTAATATTTTGAATGTGGGTGTTGATCATTTAAAGCAGTCCTTTTTTATTAAAGAGTGAAAAACTCACAATGTTACTCTGGCTTCAGTATGATTGTGGGTTTTTTAAAAACACTTGATTGTAGTGATCTGCCAAGTTGGTAGAACACTAACTTAATTTAAAGGTCACACGCAAGTACATATACAACATGTAGGAGAGAAAAGGTGTACTTGACACACAAAGTCTATTAAAAAGCATTACAACCATCATCACTATAGTGTAGTAAGTGTAAGAGCATTGCAAGCCAAAAGAACATGAGCTCTACAGCTTAATAATGCTCTGTGCACAAACTGTAAGCTTTGAAATTAAAAAAACAAAACAAGTCAAATCACTTGGAGAAGCTTTATTTGGTTGCACATTCAAAGTTTGAGCAGTATAATATTGAAAGTTTAGTTGTGCCATGATGTGTATTTCTATAATTGATGCACCATTATTGAACCACACAGGCATGCTGTACTCTTGTTTATTACAATGGCGAGCTGATATTTTGAGATTCAAATTGGTACTGTACATGTATATCACCTCTGTCATGTATTAAAGAAATATAGGTATATCATAGTATTAAGCACCCCTAAAACACTCATGCATTTATTTATTAAATGCAGTTTGTTTCATACACAAATATTGCTGAAATGTGCACCTTGAAATTTTCAAATTTTCCAAAGTGTGTATGGAGTTAAAATTTGTGTTTTTGAAAAAAAAAAATTGTCCTAGGGGTTGAGGGGGGGAGGGGGTTACCTGTCCTGTGGATGGAGGAGTTTAAAAATAGAAATGTCCTATAGGTGGAGGCTTCTTAGTGAAAGGTATGTCCTGTAGGTGGTGGTGCTTTCAAAAAGGTGCCTTCCACCCCCCACCCCCCCCCCCCATAGGATATTTTTTGGAACAGCCCTTAAGCAACAAGCAAGAACAGTTGTTTCAGTATGGTAATAAGTTCACAGAACGAAGCGGGTGTCGATGCCCACATCATTCCATTAATAAATGACCAGACAGAAGCAGTAAAGCAAAGCGCTTTGTCTTAAGACATAGGCCTATATGCACCTTCATGTGATAAAAATCTGTCATTCAAGTTCCTGGAGCAAATGTTCATGGAAAGCATATACGAGCAGTGACATAAACTGTACAGATTTCCCTGTGCACTGACAGTGACAGCAAGACGTGCGGAAGAAGTTGGCACAACACGTTGTCTTAATACATTATTCGCCTTGGTCTGGAAGCAAATGTCTGCCATATAAGTTCCTAAAACAACTTTATGTGGTTATGTCGCTACCATTATGCGCATTCCAACGCTGGTGCAATCGCAGACAGGAATAATTAAACTGTTGCTTTACGGAGTAACTGAAAGTTGAGTCTTCTCATAGGCATACGTTAACTGGCTTTGCATGCGATGTGCAAGACTCGCTTGTCCATATTGACTTCTGACAGCTTTGTGGACTTAATGCCCACAGAATTGTAATGTGAAGCAATTAGTGTGGAGATTAAAATGCAAATTAGTCTCATCTCCGAGATTTACTAAAGCCTGCAATGAAAGACCCTTTTTTTGTAACCAGAGGGTTTTTTTTTCTGTTTTTTTTTTTTAAAATAGAGAAGTCAATACAATTTGAATTCTTATGTTTGTGCTGTGGGTACACCCAACGAAATGAAAACGAAAATTGTAGAATTCGAATTTATATTTCTTAGACAAACTTCTGAACCTCAAAGGTTGATTTATGCTAATTGAGCACACTTGGGAGATTTAAATGTGTGACTAAAAAAACCTTCTTATCCCCTATTCTTTTTCAGGGTCATATTCTACAAGATGTGGCCCAACATAAACATCTTGGAGTGGCGATACGTTCTGATTTAAGATGGTCTGACCATATTACTGACATATCAAACAAATCCTCCAAATTAATCAATATCATGAAGAGTTTGAAATTCACCCTAGATCGGAAAACGCTGGAAACCATTTATACTTCTTTCGTTAGGCCTATTTTGGAATATGGTAGTCAAGTATGGAGTGGCTGTGCGGTCCAAGACGAAGAAAAACTCGAATGTATACAATTAAATGTCGCTCGTATTGTCACTGGTGCAACGCATGGGACCAGCATCGCTAAATTATATGAAGAAACTGGATGGTTAACTTTAAACAAACGCAGGGAAATTTCCAAATTGACTCTTATGTACAAATTGGTCCATAACCTTGTACCGGATCCACTTGCTCTATCCTTTCTACTGCTTCTTCTGATACAGACCTGCAACTATACCACACGTCAGCAATTTGATCTTCCTCATTTCCGAGCTCGTACTGACTTTTCGACAAATCTTACTTTCCTTCAACTGTTTGGTTATGGAATCATCTACCTCTCGAAATGTGGAATTCTGTCTCTATTCAAAAGTTTAAATCAAGTAAAGCTCAACCTGTGGTCCGACCTATGAAATTTCATGAATTGTATAAATTTGGCAATAGATTTCTAGCTGTGCAGCATACTCGCTTTGGATGCCAGTCAACTAAATTCACACTTCTTCAAGATTGGTGTTAAGAACACTCAAAAATGTTCATGTGGCTCACCTAACGAAGATACGTGGCATTATGTCTTCCATTGTCCTAAATACACGGTTCCTCGGTCTAACCTACATACTGCTATATCACAGTATACTCCCTTTACATTACAAACAGTTCTCTATGGGTCCCCTAACTGTTCTTTCATTGAAAATATAGAAATATTTTCATCCGTCCATAACTTCATCTCTGCCACCCAACGTTTCAACCTTTCTGGTGTAGGCTGATAAATTACTTACTTACTCTGATGTCCTTTTATTATTGTATTATTAATTTTTTTTCAATAATTTTCTTTCTTATGCAATTTATTTTTACTATACAATACAAACAATTTATCCTGGGTCATAATTGTAAATACACTGATATCTTAATACTACCAAGTACTGTATTATCATCTGCCCCACTATCTGTCTCGTCTGTGTTTGTGCTCTTCTCTCTGTTCCTGCGCGTCACGTGCGTCCTGTGTTGTCCTGTGATCGTCTTCCTGTGTGAGAGGGATTTATATAGGGCCGCGCCCTCTTTCCCAATGGCATGTAACTTTCATATGTATTATATTGTGCACTTTGTTGAAATAAAATACGTTTAAACCAAATGTGTGACCATGTCAAAACTATTATGGATGAAGGGACCAGTGAGACTTCAATTGCAAAGGATTGTGTTCAATTGAACACTTATTATCTTGTTTTCCTGGTTTACCAAACGCATTGCTGACCTTGAAGGCAAAGGGACATTGCAACCTTTGGTGGTCAAAAGAGTTGGGAATTCATTCAGTATACATGCAAATTCAAGATGGGATCAAATCATACAAAATAACGTTATTTTTTAGTCTATAGACCCAATTAAAGGAGATGTCAAACTCCTGCACGATGAAAATCATGTAACCTGAATACAAAGTTCAAGGTCACCCAGAAATACAACTTTTATTTTATGCATAGCCATGATAGTGTGCAATTTTAACTTCCTATAGCATTATGCTCAGTCATTTGGATGCAAGTATAAAATGGCAGAGTGCAGGGAGACCAGGCTCTTTGCAGCTACAACATACTCTGGCAATCTATTGTTTAGTTTTGTCATAAATTTTGGTAAACGGACTATCAGTTCTGCTCCCTGCGTGTGGCAGAAGGAAGGGAGTGAACCTCTTCACCAAAGTTCATGGTAGAATTTATTACCATTATCAGTGATATTATTCATTTTTTGATTGCCATCATTTCCACGGAATGATTTCTTATCTTTACAGGTTAGGGTCCATTGTATTTGCCTTGGCCTTCCATCATTTTTTATGGTGTAAACTGCCAAGTGCTTGCAAGTTTCAGTAAGGTTGAAGCAACCAGCAAGTCAATTTATAGTGCAGCTTTACCAATACATTGGAATCCTCTCCCATGAATTCTGCACATTGCTCCTCAATACACCAAACTTGAAACTATTAGTGTTAAGAATTTGTATTACAGAATGATCCAGTTACACCTGGAATCTATGAATGAACTTACAAAAGAATCACTAATTCATGTGATCTTAACCACAACCACATATTATAGCAATTATTGAAAAAGTTATAATGATGAAAGTTGCATTTAGCTGTGTTTTGTAGATTATTCCATCAATGACCACATTCCAAAGGTACTAAATAAAGTCCAGACCGCATGCAGTTTACAGGTACTATACTGGTCACAGTCCACATAACCACAGTCCAACCACATATCCGGTTCTTCTGGTAAGGGTAGTCTCCCATGCTTCATCCACTACTCCTCAGATGATGACTTTTTCCTGTTGGGTCTTCAATTGGGCTGCTACACATTTTTTGGGTCTTTATGTAGCCAGACAAGCAGACTCTGTTCTATGTCTCCTTTGTTTCTTCTCTCTAGCTGTGTGCCTGGCTGTTCAACTTTTAGGGAAAGATCTACATGATGGCACACTGTACTTTCAGCTGAAAAAAAATCTCTATGAATTTTTTCCCATGCAACACTTGACCACAACAAAACTGAGTTATGTTGTGTTCACATGGGTGAAGTGTATTTATATAGGTAACTCTCACAAAGAAACAAGCTCAAACTGCATTGAACAAGTAAACAATGATTCATTAGAAAGTGGACTGGGTGATACATTGAAGGCTGGAGGCACCACAGTGTGTATGCATTATGGCATGCACAAAAACCATCTTCTTTTATCTTGATCGGCTTCATGGCTTCATGCTGCAATGTACATGCTGTGTTCTGGAAATTCAGATGCCTGTGACCAGAGACTGGGGAGCAATGCGTCAACCCTTTCTGAGTGGTCTTGGTAGCATCCTTTAGTGTTTGGTTGTCATCTGCTTGTCCTTTTCAGCCACTGACTGCTTGACTGGTGGTGGGGATGAGGTAACTGTCTGGTCAACTGGGTCTGTTCAGGTCGTATGGAGTCCCATTACAAGCGAGAGGAAAAGGAGTGGTAGTAAGGGCAGCGGAAAGGTCAATACCTCTAACTGAAAAAAATGGGGGTACACACACTCCTATGAACGCATCTACACATATACATATAGGAGAAAAAAGGTAACTAACTATGCCTAGCTAACTAATATGGGGTCATCGCTGACCTCCCTGCCAAACACAACAAGAGTAAGCTATGGCTCTAACCTACAAGCTATGGTCAGGGTTACTTGGCTGAATTAAGACCCCTGCCCAATACTTCCGTCTATCCCATCACTGTCATGAGGAAAATATTTTAGCTCCATCACTAAAACATTTGAATAAAGTTAGAGAGTACACTGCAGAGGAGGAGAGGTCAGAATGGAAGGCTATTCCATGGTGCCACAGCCTGTGGAATACATGCCTCAATGGCAACGGGAACATCAAGAGAGGGCACTGGTGAAGTAAAGGGTGCCCTCCTCCAGAATTAGGGAGTTGCCTGAATGCTTGGAGTGCAGCTCTGGCTCCACCTCTGCCAGAAGGTTCAGGATGACCCCCCAATGCATTATGATGCAGAGGGTGTCAGGATCCTCTGGCAACCTATGCTGTGGGGGGGGGGGGAGGTCAAGAGGAAGGATATCTGGGCATGTCTGATAATAGTCTTTGCTACCTGCAGTAACAGGGCCACTGGAGGTAGGAATGAGCCCTACACTATGGATATTCTCTGGCAAATTTGCCAGGTGAAGGCCCTGCACCTAGGCAATATTTCACAATAGGTGAATCATTATGTTCTTGCCACTCGGTGGGCCATAAATATCCAGGGATGTTCTGGTGGGCTCCTCAACAGTGCATAGCCCAGTGTCCCTGCTATTTCAGCTGCACCTGGTAGTCGTCACAAGCTGACTGGCCATACACATACCAAGATAGGTGGACTGCATTGGCATGGCGACACAATATGTCTGGAAGGTACCAGTTGCAGATAGGGTATTGCTGCGGCCTGTCTGCTGAATGGCACCAACCACTCCTGGCTGGGATGAAGCAAGGCACTTTCATGGCCCCAGACAAGCTAGAGCAACCACTTGGATTCCTGGCATCCTTGTGATGTAGGCCAAATTAATTGCATCTTTGGCCAACGTGAACTCGGGCAAACAATGGCCAGTCAGTGAATTCTGTGGATCTGTCAGAATCCTACCCATGCTCCACTAAGTGGACAGTGAGAAGCCCCACTCCTGGAATCACCCCTCATGAGGTCTGGGACCACTGGAAAGGTGGGATGATCCATTTGGGAGTCAATTCTCATCTCCACCCACTCAGGCTTGGGTGCGGTCGCATCAGCCACCAGGTTGATGGTGGATCCCCATGAGGGCTGCTGATTGGTGGCCATTTGGCTAGACAGTGACCTGCCCTTTACTTCAGAATGTACAACAGATTCCATTGGGGTCTCCACTCCTTGCTGGGGCCTGTGACCTGAGGGTCAACCTCTCAATTACCTGCAGAGTAGGCTTCATGTAAGCCAAGAGCCAGTCCTGCCCTGACGTGGCCTCCTCTGGGGACAGTAGGTCAACACTCAAGCTATCTCCCCAAAATATGGGCTACTGGTGCTGGTGGCCTACATATTAAGAATGCAGGCTCGATGATGGAGTTCCAAAAATGAGCTGCAGTAAGGGGGCATTGGGCAGCCTGATGGGACAGGAACTGGACTGACAAGGAGAGGAGTTGGGGCAGGAGTGGTTGCCATCTGTAGAAACCTGCGAATGAGCAGAGCCTCTCCTTGATCCAGTGGGGGTGCCATCATCTCGTCCCCTCTCATTTCTGTAGCTGCTATCCTCTCATTCATGGATGTGCGTTGCCCTCGTCCTTGAATGGGGTGCTGTGCCTCTGTTAGTCTGATGGGTAGTACCTGTGAAGTGCCAAAGGCCCATGTTATGTTTAGGAAAGACATATCCCAATTCTATCAGATCTGATGCCCTTTACTGCTATTCCTGAGCTGTGAAGCTCTCTCCAGCTTATGATAACATGGTCTATAGATGTTTTTGAAGGCCTACTGATCCTAGGGCCATGGGAGCAGGTAGCCCTCCAGGTCTGCCCTCCGAGACTCAGAGGCAGGGTCAATCAATCGCACAGTCAGCCGAGCCTGTCTTCTTATTAGGCCTTCCAGGGAGTTGAATATCTCAGAGGTGAGGTCAACTGCCCAGTGAGACCTGAACCTTAGGGCAAATTCTGGCAGAAGTTCTCCATTATGGGTCATAAGTTCCCTTTCTAGACCAGGTGGTTGGTCTGGCTTTTCAACCTCAACCAAGTGTTCAAAGCATGTGTCCACTCAAAGCACAAACTCCTGCACCAACAAGCTTACCATAGTAGTAAGTAGATCAGTCTACATATATGCAAGGGAGGTTCCTGCCACTACATCCTCATGGGTCTCCACAAGCTCCATGATTGCTCGAGTTTCCGAAATGGGTGTTCAGAGTACCCTCTTCACAAAGCCACAGGAATCAGATGGCAGGGCCACATTATTCCTCAAAAGTACATAGGTGACCTTACTGGTAAATCTGCCAGGATCCCAGGTCAGAATTTGCATACCAGCTATTTATAACCCTTTGCAAGCATGGATGATGGCATCCACAATCTGAAGAAAATTTAGGCACAAGAGTACATCTTCCCTCATAGAGATTATATCAACGCCTAAGAGTACATCTTCCCACACAGGGTTTATAAACACAGGCCAAAGTGTTGTTTGGGTCCCCAGGGTGATGTAAACACTAAACCTTTTTGGGGCCGTCACCACTACATCTTTGTCAAGTCCTTGCAACTGTACAGGGTAAGTCAGACAGACTTCTGGGGCAATCCTAGTAAAAAGGTCCTCTGAGACAATGGTTATTTCAGCCCCTGTGTCCACCACTGCATCCACTTCGTGACCTTCTGCTTCCAGTTTCACACAGAGTGTAAGCTCGTGGGCATTTTCCTTACAAGTCCATACCTCCTGGCATTCCCAAACTGACAAGTCGGGGTTGGTAACAGCTGGTGAGTTCTCTGTTGACTTCCAGTCGTAGCCTCCTGGTTGAGACTGGGCCCCTGCCCTTTTCTCTACAAGGGCTTGTGGCTGGGAGATTGTGGATGCAATCTCGATGGAAGTGCCAGGTTTCCCACATCCAAAACACCTGTACCTCTCAGGAGATACTTTGGTGATTCCCCTGGCCAGGTGACTGGGAATGCCCCTCTTTGGAGGATCCACATAACCTCCATAGGGAGCCTGCATCTTCAAAAGATCCTGAGTCAACTTCTTCACTGCTCCAACCAGGTAACACAGCTGGTTTTGGGATTCCTTTCTCTGGTACTTAAGACATTCTAAGTGGTCCTCATAAGTGTCTTTTTACTTTCTAAAGATCCTGGAGTTGGAAAGTGACTTTGTTATTTGGTGTCAAGGCACAGCACTCAACTTGATATAGGGACATGTCCCCCTATGAGTCTAAATCGCTGGTGAAACTTACCCCCCCAGCAGACATTTTTTTCTTGCAGACTTTCCCCAGGGTAGCCTGGAAATTGTAATCTCATGGACAAATTGACCTCATTGCCTGGTTCAATGTGCATGGCTCAAGGGCCATCACTTTGTAGTGACTTTCTGGTTCCTGAGGCCCATCAAGAAAGTGCTCACTGCCATGTAGTCCCTGGCATCTTCCCCAGTTTCAGGATAGGCATGTGACAGCAGTCAACTACCCTCTTCAGCAAATGGCTCTAGACTTTTTGCTTGAGCTCACTAAGTCATGCACAGAGGGTGATAGGGAGATCCTTTACCCCCAAGCAACCTTGGAGCCTTTTTTGGATTTGCCCATAGGGCAGGTCTCCATTTTCACTAGGTAGTTCTGAGCTGGCCCTTTTGGGCACTCATAGGGCAAATTGACATGACCATTCTGGGTCCACAGGCACTCTTGTGCCTTGTGTTCAAGGGACAATGAAAAATTGCCAATCTATGGTCCCATTGTAAATCATCATCATGGTCTTCAGACTGTCCATAAGCTGTTCCTGTGCATTTCACTCATGAGCACCACAGCATTCACAGGTTCATCTTGGTGTGGGGTGCAAGGGCCTAGCATGTTAGCACCCTTAGTGCAAACTCACGGCTGCTGGTCCTCCCACTCAGCATTGCCCAGGCCTGTATCAGCTGGTGGGCTTAGCCTATGCCCCCACAGTGCACATAATTTTTTTGTCAACCCCTATTTCAAATCCTCACATCCATGTTTGGAACTCCATTGCAGATGACTCCATGTCACCCTCTGTTGTGGCCATCAACTAGATGGCCTGCTGTCTCAAAGCCCGTTTCAGATGGTGTGATGGCAACATTCAGTTGCAGAGTTACTACCTCCCCTTGAGGCCTCAAATTATCTGCAGGGCATAGGGGAGCTGCTTTGGTTTCTTGTCCTTATCCAATATCATAATCAAGGAGGCACACCTCCTGTGGCCTAATGGCAGACAATAGTGGGTTTGCTGGGACATACTATTGAGCCTGCCATCAGGCCACTTCCACCTTTATAGGGCCTCTAAAAGTTGCTGAGTATAGTGTTGGTCCTCTTCCTGCTGTCGATCACGGAACTTCAGGTCCTGCTCTTGCCATGAAGTCATTAGACACAGTAACTGCTGACTAGTGGTGGACCTGCTCCCAGTTGTGGATCCAGATCATGTACATATATGGGCCCTCAGGGCTTCCTCCACCCTGAGCCTGCCCTTGCATCCCCTTAATGGTTCAGGATGAGGGACTCTCAGACCTGAAAAGCTCCATTCCTCTGCTTTTTCCCTGGTGTAGTCACAGGCATTACAGAGCTTATAGCCTTCAGAAGAATCTTTTATCTTTTCAGGTGGCATGTGGTTAGATGTGCCAAGCATGCCCACAAGTGCACTTAAGCACACTAGGGTTGCTAAAGCAAGACAATTCAAGTACAGTTAGGTGCCAGTTGGGGAGGCAAGGTTGCATGAATAACTGCATTTCAGAAGAGACACAAGCGTCCTAATTGCCTCTGTGAGGTTTAGGGACAATTATGGTCAAGAAGCTTGGCCCAATTGTTGAAAACATCTTGTAACTAACAAATTTCCCAAGCTATCCTATTCTTGACAAGAAGTAATCCATTAATTTATTGTAATTTTGTTTTTTATTTATTTATTTTCATTTTATCAATTCATCTATAAATTACCTGTCATTTTAATCTGCTGCTCGTATAATTTGTTTGTAATGAGTATTTCTGGATTTCATAGAGCTAGCCTATCTGACCCAGAGAGCCGTTAACATCACTCTACTTTACTGCTGGGAAAATATCCCCATACTTAATAGTTACTGACACAAAACTTCATTCACCCCTACAAGAGGAGAATTTACATTATTATTCACAGCTATATACACTAAAACATCTTATTGACCAGAGTGGTTTAAAAATTTGTTACATTCAAATTATATATATATGCAAATTGATTGTAAGGTTTCCTTCACCATGACCATCTTCCTATTCTGCATTTAGGGAACCATCTGTTGTGTCCACACTGAAGGCTGCAGGCATCACTATGTGTATATATTACGGCATTCACAAGAACTGCTCTTCTGTTACGTTAATTGATCAGCTTCATGGTTCATGTTGTGATATATATATATATATATATATATATATATATATATATATATATATATGTATACATATATATGTATATATACATATGTGTGTATATATATATATATATATATATATATATATATATATATATATATATATATATATATATATATATATATATATATATATATATATATGTAGTTTTCTGGAAATCCAGGCAACTGGGACCAGACACTGGTGAGCAATGCCTCAACCCTTTCTCAGTGATATTGTTAGTGTCCTGTTCCTTTAGTGTTTGGTTGTCATATCCACTTGTCCTTTTCAAGCACTTTTAATGATTTCCCAGAATCTGGGGCAGAAGGAACTGGTGCACTGGTAAGCTTAGATAAATCTCAGAAAAACATTGTAGGCTTATTATCTTCTTTTGAAGTGAGCTCAGATGACTGGCAAGTCAGGAACACCAGGAAATGACAGACCTACCATCTTTCTTTTTGTTTTTGGTGCAAGTGATAAATTTAGGATTTTAATTGGTTATACCCATATGTTTTGGAAAGAAAACTAAAGTTTGAAGTTAATGAAGAATACTTTAAAGGTCGAGAGGAAAGATTTAAAACCATTGCCTTTTATGGGTGACTGCCTGTCTCAAGTCATGAGTGAAATGTATTTCTTCATATTCGCATTGAAAGCTGAATGTTGAAACACTTAAAACTCTGCCTTGTAATGTATTTGGCTCGGCTCTCAATGTTGGGTTGGAATTTATGAATGTGGGTAATGTTTTTTCGAAATATTTGCTTTCAGTTCTATGCAGGCAGTTTGGCATTTGTCCTTCCAAATGTCCTGTTCCATTAGTGTTTGGTTGTCATATCCACTTGTCCTTTTCAAGCACTTTTAATGATTTCCCAGAATCTGGGACAGAAGGAACTGGTGCACTGGTAAGCTTAGATAAACCTCAGAAAAACATTGTAGGCTTATTATCTTCTTTTGAAGTGAGCTCAGATAACTGGCAAGTCAGGAACACCAGGAAATTACAGACCTACCGTCTTTCTTTTTGTCTTTGGTGCAAGTGATATAAATTTAGGATTTTAATTGGTTATACCCATATGTTTTGGAAAGAAAACTAAAGTTTGAAGTTAATGAAGAATATTTTAAAGGTTGAGGAGAAAGATTTAAAACAGCTAGTTGCCTTTTATGGGTGACTGCCTGTCTCAAGTCATGAGTGAAATGTATTTCTTCACATTCACATTGAAAGCTGAATGTTGAAACACTTAAAACTCTGCCTTGTAATGTATTTGGCTCGGCTCTCAATGTTGGGTTGGAATTTATGAATGTGGGTAATGTTTTTTCGAAATATTTGCTTTCAGTTCCATGCAGGCAGTTTGGCACTTGTCCTTCCAAATGAAATTTTCTCTATATTTTCAAGTAGTTTAGACAGTCATTCAGTGAATTCAGAAAAGGTTTTGCCAAATTTTATGTGGTGTCCTGCCATTTCAAGGAATTGTATCATCAGTTCTTTCTTTTATAGCAGGCCAGGGAAAATGAATAAAGACATGAATTTTTGCTTTCTTTCTAGCAAAACTATACTGCTGTCCACAGCATCTACAGATATATCATTTGAGCTTTACTTAGTTTACTTTTGTCTAAATCTACAATTAAACCTGCTGTTGCTAATCTTTCAAAGAATGCTAGAGCTATTTCAAAGTGCTCGGCCAATATATATGGAAAGATACATTTATCATCATTATAGGTCACACAACCTTAAAGGCCTGCCATAACAGTGTTCTGAACCTTATAAATGTGGTTGGCATGTTTTTATATTAAGGACAGGTAAGATACCAAAAATAAATCCCACTTTAGTCAATCCTAGCTCAAATTGTATTTGCGTTAGGATAACATATCATATATGTGTGTAATCGTCATACTCCAGAGAATTTATACGTTCTGTATTTGGGTATCGGTGATGTTAATTGTTGTATAAACAATTGAAAGTTGACCGCAAAGCATCCACCCCATAAATGTCGATATAAGTCACTAATTATTTGTGATAAAATCATAATTACACTTGCATCTTAATCCTGACATATTGGCAACAAAAAAATCCTGCGATTTTTTATGTTTGGTTTAGTTTTTCTGTTATCCATCCTCAAAGTTTGACGTTTCAATTTTCCCTTTGATTTTCAGGATGTTCATTTTCTTCATTTCATAGAAAAAGAACGAAGCAAAATTTAGAAAATCGCTGAATCGTTTTTGCAGTTCAGATATTAGAGAATCAAAAGCCATTAACCGGATTAAATTTTGCCTGGCCGTTTTCTTGGAATAACCATTCTTAGGTGAGGTTCTCGTCCTATTATACTTTCTGAGAAAACAAGCTTCAAAGGCCTTTGATGTTGACCATTTGCCTCTGAAACAATACCATATGCTCCGGTTGAGGTGATATTTGTACAAAACGTAGTAAACATCGTCCCTTAACATTTGGGGAGGTTGTCAATCAATTCTTGGCCAATCACATGAACAAAACAGCCTTTGAAGTACGGAAAACATTATTCAGCGATCTGTCAAACGGCGACAGCGACAGTCTGGTTTCAAAGTGTGACGTCATGGAGGCGGCCCTTCGGGCCCCGTGACCTCAAGCCTGGCAACGAAAATGATTGTGTTGCCTTGCTTCGGTGGGGCGGCCCACGGCAGCTCGTGGTCAGTGGACGGATGGCGGGTTTGGTCTTCTGCCCCCTACCTCTTCATCCCGTTTTTATGGATAGTATTCAATTGTATTTACTCCTATCTGTATACTTTATGTAGTTAGCTCGTTAGACTTGTCTGTACACTTTACTTAGTTAGCTTGTCAACAGTCATAATTTTGTTATTTTCTCAATGAGTTTCATTTCTCTTTTCAACCTGAGTTTTCTTACGCTATTTTGTATGTTTTCTCTGCTGTTCACATTTATGCTTATTTCGATGTGTTTATTTGTACTTTCATTTCCTCATCCCTGGGTTTCGATAAAATATTATTATGTACGTGGGTATTGTTGATTAAAGTGCCAGTTTTTTCCCCGCCTGCCTTTGGTGCGCAGGACCCCTGGGATAATCCATCGTGGCACGGCCTTTGATGGGACATCGTCTGAGGACTCCCGCTCCTCTTGAATATTTCAAGTCTCCCTTCATAAGAACTCAAAACAAGCAAGATAACTATAAAGTAAACCACTAAGGTTATGATAATTATGTTAGCATGTTTGCATCTTTTCCCTGTCCACAAACATACTTTCACATTGCCGCCCTGATACCACTCTCCTTTTGCCGATGGCCGTTGCTACCTGCAGCCACGTGACAGGCTGTTAAGTATGATTGACGGGTGGCATTGTTCCGTTTGGCGGCTGAAAGCCAAAATAATGACACATGGACGTCGGATGTCCACAAGCCTGTGTGGTTTTGGGCGTTTTTCTCATATTTCTACTTTAGTTAATAGCTTGAAATTTTGACAACTAATAGAAAGGACATTCATATTGTAAAAACTGTTAAAATCTCAAAATCGGCCACGCAAAGGTTTTTGGTGTCTGAACTGTCCTTAAATGACGTGACTTTGATTGAAATAGGTCTTCAAGTGTCACAAAAGCTGATATGTCTTTTATGTTTTTTGTAGGTTGCATTTGCCAATATCTTTTCAGACGGTCTTTCTTGCTTACAATGCATGCATTCCCTATCTTATCAATGCACTCATCCACCCTTGGTATGCATCTGACTTAGTCACTGAGTTCACTTTCGGGTAATCAAAGCAAAATTGCACTGTTTGCATAAAGTTTTAGAACCAAACAATAGGACTGCACAGTTACTGACTTGGTTCTATTTTATCACTATGTAGCATTTTATTTGTATTTTTCTTGAACTGCAGCAAGTTCTATAGGATTGAGTCAATACACTTGCTGCTTTATAGGCTTAGCTTCAACTATGTATACATCATGGTCCTATGCTAATGTGTGAGGAGGCATGTCAAATAAACTTGTTGGGATGATCCATTCATGGTTCATTTGACACTTGAGTCTTCTTTTGAACAGGATCATCATCATCATCATCCTTACTGTCATCTTGCTGGGATGGATCCAAGTGAGTGGTCTTACAACCAAGATTAGATATTATCTCAGGGTTCTTCATTTTGACACTTGAGTCTTCTTTTGAACAGGATCATCATCATCATCATCATCATCATCATCATCATCATCATCATCATCATCATCATCATCATCATCATCATCATCATCATCCTTACTGTCATCTTGCTGGGATGGATCCAAGTGAGTGGTCTTACAACCAAGATTAGATATTATCTCAGGGTTCTTCATTTTGACACTTGAGTCTTCTTTTGAACAGGATCATCATCATCATCATCATCATCATCATCATCATCATCATCATCATCATCATCATCATCATCATCATCCTTACTGTCATCTTGCTGGGATGGATCCAAGTGAGTGGTCTTACAACCAAGATTAGATATTATCTCAGGGTTCTTCATTTTGACACTTGAGTCTTCTTTTGAACAGGATCATCATCATCATCATCATCATCATCATCATCATCATCATCATCATCATCATCATCATCATCATCATCATCATCATCATCCTTACTGTCATCTTGCTGGGATGGATCCAAGTGAGTGGTCTTACAACCAAGATTAGATATTATCTCAGGGTTCTTCATTTTGACACTTGAGTCTTCTTTTGAACAGGATCATCATCATCATCATCATCATCATCATCATCATCATCATCATCATCATCATCATCATCATCATCATCATCATCATCCTTACTGTCATCTTGCTGGGATGGATCCAAGTGAGTGGTCTTACAACCAAGGTTAGATATTATCTCAGGGTTCTTCATTTTGGCACTTGAGTCTTCTTTTGAACAGGATCATCATCATCATCCTTACTGTCATCCCTATTATCAAGCTTTTTACAGTCATATTCACAACACACACTGGATTTCCCCTTTCCTATTACTCTTCCGGCATGTGGATATGACAAAGCTGTGGTGTTTTCCTCTTTTCAGGGGTAAATATACTATAATCTACATGATAAAACATTCTGTTAACCACATAATTAAGGACCACTTAATTTTGCCTGGAAAGACTGACTTTTTTAAAGGTAAACATACCAATACTTCGTTCCCTGGCTTTCTTATCATACCATGTTTTCATTTTAGCTTGTGATTTAGTCTTTACATGCTCACAACCTTCTTTCAGACTTTCTTTAAAGTCAGTTGCATACTCTGTTATAGGTTCTGTTCCTGTTTCAGACAACCACATTTCTTTCATAAGCTTTAATCAACCTGTAACTTTATGACCACAGTTCAATTTGACTGTACTGAGCTCAAATGACTCATTTGGTCATCTGTCTTGTGGCAAACAATTACAGACAGATACTTCTATCCCAGGTATATCCATTTTCTTTACTATATTTTGTTATCATGTCTTCCAAATAGTAATATCGATATCATATTCAAAATTCCGTCCAAGTTGAAAACCATCCAAATTTTTACAATCCCATCAACATGAACATCACCAGATGTAACAACAAGAATTAAATATCCACCAAGCAATACATCATTCATGGAATATCTAAAAGAGGATATGATGTCTTAGTGACAACATAAAATCTCCCTGAAAGTTCTAATGGTGTAAGAAAAAAAGATGCTAATGAAAATCTGACCTTCATTTGACCTTGAAGTGACCTTGAACAATAAAACTTAACTGTTCTTTTACTTCTGGCTCAATTTGCACCCACATGTGCACACCCACTTAAAAAAGATGAAGTGAATGGACTATATTGAAATCTGTAGATGATTTTGAAAAAAATCTTTACATTTGACCTTGAAAATTAACCTTTTTCATTAATTTTACTGAAAAAGGTAATTTTTTCCAAATAGCTTGATATTTGGAAGAAAATGGGTACTAGTGGTAGACACCGATGGATGCAGCTTGAAGAATAAATAATTTAAAA
Source organism: Hermodice carunculata (assembly GCA_964020975.1). Taxonomy (NCBI): domain Eukaryota; kingdom Metazoa; phylum Annelida; class Polychaeta; order Eunicida; family Amphinomidae; genus Hermodice; species Hermodice carunculata. Next base: position 90,651,922 of record OZ026613.1, on the reverse strand, counting down.
ATTCATCTGAAATAATGAAATTATAACAAAATTAGATGATTTAAAAGTGGAGCCTTTGAGTTTTGGATTTTCAAAATTCAAGATGGCGTCCTCCATGGCTAAACCAGATGTTCCTTTAAGTGTGAATCACTCCTCTTAGACTTGAGATATTACAATAATTTTTTTTTTGGAAAAAATATCTACTAAATCAGCCCCCAAGGTGCTGGTTTCACGCTTAATTTTCTTTATGGCATTTCCTAGGCATGAAAATGAAAATAAAAATGGAATCCTATGTCTAGTACTTTTGTCCTCATTTTAGTGAATATGCAAACATATTTTTTCATGACATCTACAGAAAATTTCTGACAACTTGCCCATTTTAATTTTCTTTTTAATTTAGACCAGAAAATCTGTCAAAAAGGCAAAAAAATAGCTCCATATAGGCTTGCCTTGACTATTATTGTTAAGTCAAAGTCATCAGATACATGAAATTTTCATGCATCTCATCAGTCAATTGATTATTGTGGAAAGTATTGAACAAAATATTTTGCAACCAGTCGATCATGGCAGAGGTGTCCCTAGATAGCAATTTCATGCCAGTGTGCATCAAAACCCCTCAGTCATCCAACAACCTAGGTCAAAATCCAAATTTTCACGGTGGACATCCCAACAACTTTATGATATATTTATATATCAGTTAATGTTTATGAAATGCAGTATGAAGGAAAACATCTTTCTCGTGACTTGAGACATGTACCAACAATGTGAGTGGTAATTTAAATTGATTTGATGTTTGGAACATTCAACTTTGAGAAAAATCTTGCCTCAAAAACATTGCATCATGTCAGCTACAATTGTTCGGTTTACGTATTTACCACATCACTTTTATAACATCTCAAAGCCACCTGATACATGCACAATCAATATTTTTTTTATCCAGAAAACGAAAAATAAATATTGCTTTAATTTCATTTTCGAATAACCCTGTGTCACAAGTTTTTGAAATAGAAATAAATGATGTGGGTCAAAGTTGTCAAAATCACTGCATACTCTAACGAAGGCAATTAATAGACTTTATAGGCAGGCCCAAGTGGAATATTACTATCCATTTGAGGGTAATTCACCATGTTAAATTCAAAATGATCACATTTGTCATATAATTTGAATTTTAATTCAATTATATCTAGAAATAAACATTCCATGTCATTTTCCGTACCCTTTTTTAATTCCAAATCACCAGGGTATATTTGTGAAATATGTTCTTGAAAGTGTTTATTATTGATGATTTATAGGTCATAAATATATGTAAATGTCAACTTAAAACATTTGTCAGGAACTTATTTCTCTTTTGTCAACTTTACCAGACACTTATACTCCTAGTAAAATAAATATCAATTGGTCAAAAGAGGTGCACAATTGGTACCCATCGGAAAACCAATTGTGTGTCCACAGATAGAATCTCCAAAATTGACATAAATGTTATCAATCAAAAACTCCAACAACTCAATAAATGATCATATTCACATGCAGACTGGTCATACCCCAAATCATTACCGGAATGAAAAATAGTTGTATATAATGTGGAGAAGTCACAAGATAAATCGGTTTAAAAGGTAAATGATTATCTATGCCATTCAACCACTCTAACAAGATCTTCGAATCAGATAACATCCCAAACTGGAAGATCCCTTTATCTGACCACAGTAATTAAACCAAAAGTTCTGTACCTTCTTTAAGGATTTAGACAGCAAAACTGACAATTCTTCAGTAGAGCAAAAAGTTGACCCTGCTATGAATTTTTATGCAGTTTTGGAAGTGAATAAATGTTGGTTAAATGGGCAAAGACATCAGAAAAAGGAACATTATACCTTTCCCCTTTGATTTTCTATGGGTAGCTCAAGAACCAGTCCTAAATTTCTTTTCTGTACAATTGAGGAACTACTATCGGCTGGAAAACTCCCCGGCCCTCCTTCCCAGAAACAGATGGAGTCTCCATTCCATCCTCAGAATTCCAGACATCATAGAATAACATGCCAAGTCATTTCTTTGCTTTCACATAAGGCTTTATGAGCTGATTTTTTTAGCTCATGGTCATCTTTTGCTCCTTCATGGCATATCTACATCACAAATTAAATGAAGAGAAGAGAAGAGACACGTTGAGACAGCCCACACTTGTAATTCTATTGTGAGCTTTATTGAATGCTCACTTAGACACAGACCCATACTTTCATGAGTAGAAGTTTTATGACTTACGTAATATATAACTAAGCTTCAAAAACAAAGTACCACACTACACTGTGCCACATTGTGAATCTTCCAAGTGAGCACAAATATACAGTACTGCCATTTAAATTCCAAAATATCCATTCTTGAACAGATCAATATATCTGCTTTCTCTGGGTCAAGAAACTGTAATGGTTAACCCTGCAATACTGAATATGCGCTCGTTTGGTACACTTGAGCATTGCGTACATCAGTATGTCTTGGCTATTCTAACTAGCTTGGGGTATCTATAGGCACTGACCTCTCTCCACCAATATATGGGGTCAGTGTTGTGACTGACCCAGTCTAAACAAGTTAATGAGTATTGCAGAGCAATACATAGTCCCCCGGTCGTCGCCCACGAGGTTGAATGGACTACTATATAGGGGTGTGACCTAGATGAAAAAAAAAATTAAAAGCAAGACGAAAAGGGTTGAAATGAATGGACTAGTGTCAAGTTCACATCCCTCATTTCCAAGTAACCTCTACTTTGGTTTGGTGCCACAGAAGCTGTTCAGTTTTGTAACCAAGATGATACAGGTGACATGAAAATTAATCAATGCATTCTAATATATTATCACAACTACTTTTCTTCTAACCTAGTGACCTACTTTTGCCATGTGACGACAGCAATGCCCCAGGAACTATGCAAACAACATTTTGGTAGCTGTAGGTGTTATGGTATTTGAAATATGGCCTGGACAAGGATTTACACGAGTTTATACTGTGACCTACATATCTGACCTAGTGACCTATTTTTGCTCATGACACATTTTCAACTCACAATGAATTAACAGGTAAAATTTCATTACAAGAAGTCAAAGTAACACAAAATTATAGTCAGGACGTGAAAATACTGAACATTTACAAATCACTGTGACCCACATATTTGACCTGGTGACCTAGTTTTGCTTTATGGCACATTCTTAGATTAAGCTTCACATTTGTGTAAAATTTCATTAATCTAAGTAAAAGGACAAAAAAGTTATGGCCCAGACAAGATTTTGAATGGATTTCACAGTGACCTAAATATTTGACCTAGTGACCTACTTTTGCCATGTGACACAACAACTCCCCAGGTAGTATTAAAATAATAAATTTGGTAGCTGTAGGTATTATAGTAAGGGTATTATGGCATAGACAAGGTTTTACATGGAGTTTACACTGTGACCTAGATATTTGACCTAGTGACCTAGTTTTGCGTCGTGACACACTTTTAGGTCACAATACATTATCAGTAAAATTTTATAATAAGAAATCAAAATTTTTTAAGAATTACAGTAAGGACATGAAAATACTGTACATTAATGTATTACTGTGACCCAAATATTTGACCTAGTAACCTAATTTTACTTTACGACACATTTCCATGTTAAGTTTCACATTTGTGTAAAATTTCATCAATCTAAGTAAAAGGACAAAAATGTAATGGCCCCGACAAGTTTTTACATGGATTTCACATTGTGACCTAGATTTTGAACCTAGTGACCTACTTTTGCCATGCAACACTCCAGCACCCCAAGAAGTATGCACATAACAAAGTTAGTAGCTGTAGGTATTATGGTATAAGAAATTTGGTGCTGACAAGGTTTTACACAGAATTTTATACTGTGACCTATATATTTGACTTAGTGACCTAATTTCCCCTCATGACACACTTTTGGGTCAAGGTACATTATCATGTAAAATTTCAGAAAAAGAGGTCCAAAAATTAAAAAAATTACAGTCAGGACCTGAAAATTCTGTATATTTACATATCGTGGTGACCCAAATATTTGACCTAGTGACCTAGTTTTGCTTTATGACACTTTCTTAGACTAAGCTTCACATTTGTGTAACATTTCATGACTCTAAGTAAAAGGACAAAAAAGTTATGGCCCGGACAAGATTTTTCATACATATGTACTCTGTGACCCAGATATTTGAGCTAGTGACCTATTTTTGGCACACGATACACCTCTATCCTAAGAAGTACAAACACATTAAATTTGGTAGCTGTGGGTGTTATGATGTTGGAAATATGGCCCGGAGAAGCTTCGGACGGACGAGGTGCAAACCTATAGTCCCCCACCAAGTGGGCGGGGGACTAATAAAGTGAACTTCAAGGCCAGACAGCACCTATAAAAAGGGCCCAGCTTTGACCAGCATGGATTCTCCACTGGTTATATAAGTATGAGCAGCTCTGCCAAATTTTGGATCAATTTCCAATATTCATGGAGAACAAGGGAGTTTTTGTCGCTCATATTTGTCAAGGGTGTTCATGAAACACATAGGAACAAATATTCCTGATTATCCTTTTCGCAAATGCCTCATGTTTTTTATTAAATATGTTTACCAAACTTGGGGGGGGGGGGGGCGGTTTCAGTCAATTTGACTGAAAGCCCCAACGTCTCCCAAAATCAGTTAAACTTTTAAATTTTATACTTGATTGGCAGGTCACGCGTTACCATGGGTGTCTCTTCAAGTAGGGAGCTGACCGTTAAAAATGAGGTTTTAATAAACATTAAGCCAGCCAATGGAGCAGTCTGTGGTGTGGTTGGTGGCATGCATGGTGGCTTATCACAATTTGATAAGGTCAACAAGGATGTTTTAGCAGTGAGATTTCTAAACTTTTGGTGTGCTTTTTTTGTTGTTGTGCTGACAAGTCAGGAACACCAAAAAAGTGGCACGTCTGCCACGTCTCTTTTTATCTTAGACACAAGTGATAAATTTGGGGTTTTAAGTGGTTAAGCTTATATGCTTTGGAGAAAAACTAAAGTTTGTAGTTAAGGAAGAATATTTGTAGTTGAGGGAATATTTTATAGGTTGAGATGACCAGTTAATAAACACCAGTTGCCTTTCATGGGTGACTGTCTGTCTCAAGTCAGGAGTGAAATTCCTTTCTTCACATTGGTATTGAAAGCTGAAACTGAGGTTTTGGTAATTTTTGAATCTCTGCCCTTTTTCTTTATTTAACATTGTTGTATTTGATTTGCTTTTAAGAAATTAAATCTATGTATTTTGAACCCCTTGGGAAACAGACATGGACTATATCCTTTGCCATGGCACAGACGTAATTTGTTTGCCAGCTTTTTATGCTGGGGGAACTGTAAAGAAACTCAGAGAAAACCATAGTACAGGGATCTGTAAAATCTGCTTCAAAACTTAAATTGATGGAAGCAGAAAAATGGGAAATTAAAGCAAATTTCGCCGCTTTTCAAAGCACTTTTGAAAACTTGAAAATGTAATCGGTAATAAGCTCAGCTCTCTGCTGCTCGTATAGTTACTGGAGCTTTACTGGTACATTTAATGCTAAACTATACGAAGATTTGGCTGAGAGACGCTAGCTGAGCGTAGGAAAATTCAAAAGTGATAATGAAGAACAAAACAGTAAATAACCTAGTTCCAAACACATTATGTTTTACAGCACATGTTGTTGACACCTTGCAACAGCAATTTAAACCATTTACTAAAGGACCCAATTTACCTCATTTTACAGCCCGAACTGATCTATTTAATAATTCATTTTTTCCTTGTACTGTGAGACCGGAACGAGCTTCGAAATGAGATTAGAAATTCAGCGTCACTGTCAATATTCAAATCTAACTTACGAAAGTTTCATCTTCAAAGGTCCGTATCTCCATATCGTGCCAATGAAGGAAACATATTAATGTCAATTTTGCATGCTCGTTGAAGACTTGGCAGCAGCCAACTGAGTTCACGCTTATCTAAAATGGGAATTAAGCGAAATCCCAGTTGTAGATGCGGTGCCCAATAAATACATATGGTATTTTTTCTTTGAGTGCAGATTGTATGCAACTGCGCGATTCAATGTATGTATGGACATTTCAAGATATGCCCAACTTCCTCTTAAATCTACATTATATGGATCTGACAACTGTACGGTTGACGAAAATATTCAAATAACATCTGCGGTTCATGACTACATTAATACTACAACAAGGTTTTCACCAGCAGGTACAGGATAAAAATTGGCATCATCGCAACTGTTCGATTATTGTGAGGTGTCGAACAATAAGGTGTGGTTATCATGTTAATCAGATGCCCTTCTATTTGTCCCGTCTAATGTGCCCGTCCTTCTTGATTATTTGACAAGGTGTCACCTGTGCGTCTTGTTAAGTCCCATATGCATGTTGTCACTTCCATAGAGAGAGGGATAAATATAGGCCCTGGCCCGCTTTCCCAATCGCCACATGAAAAACTGGCTATATCTATTGTATTTATCTGCAAAATAAAATATGTTTAAACCAATGAGCTTATGGGCAGTGATAAAACTTGAGAAACAAAGCGTTGACTGAAGGGTCCGCCAGGAAAAAAGGCTGCCGTTTGCTCAAATCAGGTGACAGAAAAATCTAATCACTTCATCTTTGCATGCTAGATATGCATACTGCCAATTTTGAGCAAAATACATTGGAGCATTCTGGAGATATTGCGGTAACGATCCCTAACGAGCATGTAATTAGGCTGCCATTTGCTCAAATTAGGTCATGGTGACACCAAAATCTAATCAGTTCATCTTGCTAGGTAAAATAATCATATTGACAAATTTGAGCAAAATACATGTCTAGCATTCTGTAGATATCGCGGTAACGAGAATGTGCACATCCGGAGGGACGGACAACCCGAAAACTGAAAGGGTCCTCCCCATGGGGCGGACCCTTAAAAAATCAGAATGATCAAGTGCATCATGTCCGAAATCATCCCTTATACACACAGACACAGACACAGACACAGGTACAGGTACATGAAAAAATCTCCAAATAAAGTAATTTGCCTAATTGCTGTTTGAAATACTCAAAACCTATCATCATCTCATTCCATTGGAGTACATCAGTTCCTGTAAAATGAAGTTTTGGCTATTTTTGTCACCAGAGCTTGGTCAAATACATGTATTGAAATCACTTACACAGTCACACATAACTCTTAATGTCAGTATACCACCAGGGAGGTGTATGAGACATTCACCTCCCTGATACCACACACAGGATGGGTTAGTCTTTTTCAATCAAAAATTCATAAGATAAGAATAGAAACCACAACTGTCCAAGTCCAAGCGACATTGACCTTTGACCTTTACAGGTCACATGTAAATTGCAAAAATGTACAGTGATACAATGCCCACAATTTAAGCCCAACATGAACAAAAGGAGATGAAAATTGACCAAGTTATGGCAAGATGAAACTTTCAAAGAGCCAAATAACCTTGCCCTTTGCCCTTTAGTGGTTAAATGTTCTTACAAAAATATGCAGTGTTACAATTGGAGTCCAACTTGATTAGAATTGGGTGGAAATTGGCCGAGTTATAGCTGGATGGAACTTTCAAAGGTCCAAATGACGTTGATCTTTGACCTTTAGAAGCCACATGTAAGTTCCAAAAACATGCAGTGTTACAATAGCTACAATTTGAGCCCAACATGATCAAAATAGGATAAAAATTGACCAAGGTATGGTTAGAAGAAAGCCACCATCGAAAGTGGCCTTTGACCTTGAAATGACCTTTGACATTGAGATGACCAAATTTGCCTGTAAAGAAAGAAGGAAAGAAAAACAAGAAAAACAATATGTATCTCTTCAGACAGGACACCTGAGTGGGAAATTCAGTTTGGGGGAAGGGGGCGGGCGGGTGTCAACAGTCCCTGGACCTGGCTGATGGGCTGAAGGGAGCACCCACTTGCCAAAATTATACGAGTTTATTGCACTCCGGTAAGAAAATCTAGGCTTTGCTATCCGGCCTTTAAATTGTCCTGGTCATGCACCTACCGCACTACGGTTGTCAATGTCCATACCATCCAACAGCGCTTCAAACTTCAGTTTCTTCTTGGGGGACAAACCTGATCAACGTCACTTTTACTGGTACTGAATTTAGCAGCTAACTTGTCTGTCCGCATTTCTTTGACCTGAGCTGAACGCTCTGTACTGAACAGTGTCATTTTGAACCGGAGGTCTGGCACTGTACAACAAAGGGAGATCTCATTTTCATACATGTCTTTGTACCTTTTACACAAACATTCAAACAATCCTTTCTGGAGATAGCATTCCCCCACTTCTCCCGGCCCGGGCTTAAAGTTACATCTCAAGCTTTGAACAACTGGGATAACACAAATGGCCCCAGTCATCATGAGAGCCGGGAGCCCTGCAAGATTCACCCACATAACAAAAGTATCATTGTCAACCTGTCCAATAAAACTCCTGTCCCTCTAAGTTCACGTTTAGGTCCGATATATCCAAGGTGGACTTTAAGGTATCTCATTAACCACTGAAATCAACATTGACACGAGTGGCGACACTGCAGAGAGATATACAGATGTTGGTCGCAGAAGTGAGGGCTGATGAACATATCTTACGCTTGCGGTTGAATGGGGGGGGGGGGAGGGTCTTCTCTTAACCAACATTTTTGTATCCCTTTCCAATGTTATGTACGGCTATCATCATGTAGGTTAACGTAAACAGTCCAGACGAACCACGTCCTCATGTAGTACAGACATACTATGTTACTATTAACTGTTGAGTCAGTCTCCATTTGCGTATCATTTTATTTTACTGATGCATTTTTAAAATTTGCAGATAAAAACCATGCGCAATAAGCGATAAAAAAAAACATCACACCTGTCATTTATATGTTTTAGACGTTTCTGCATCTGATGGATATATGTACGAGGTTACAGTTTTTTCAAATTATGCAAACTATGGCTGTAGGAAAATCATAATATTGAGTATCTTAAAATCTCTAAAAGATAGGGGCTATATTTAATGGAAATTTATATGTTTGTGATAAAGCTTCATCCAACGAATGTTGAACAAAGGTTGCAGCATTTAAAATTACGATAATTCTGGATATTTTACCATTTAAATGTTGAATATATAAATTACAATGAACCATTAATATTTTCCAAACGATGACAGAAATGCTATTATGCCACGTTTTAGTAAATTTTCATAGCTTCGAAATCGGCACATCTCAAGAATTTGCCTTTTGTGGGCACACAGCCAGAAACCTTTAGATTTCCTTGACCCTTTTGCCGACTCGAAGTATCTAATGTAAATATTAACAGCCCCGATGAACTTTCAAAGTTGTCCTTAATGTAGATTTAAGACAGACAATTTATTTTGAACAAAAGCCGATAAATTCAGAAATATATGTCGAGATGTTATTTCAGCCTTATTTTCAAACTTTCCAAAGGACACTTTTTGTTATATGTTTTGCGAGTTCAAGTTTAACTCCTCCTCCTCCTTCTTCAATCAGTCGAAAGCAGTTAAACGATAAAAAAAACTGTCGGACATATGTGCACAGACCTAACACTGAAATTCACACGCACGCACGCACATCCATGTTGTATGTGGCCATCTTTTCCGCTACAGAAAGTAGCCACACACTGCAAATTACCTGCCACCTCATGTAAACAAAAGCTATATATAGATATAATCCTTGCCCTTTCTTGTCATAGTTTTTTTTTCTTTTTTTACTGACATATAAACAGTAAAGAAATCTTAATTTGTTACGAAGCACGTTCTACAAATAAGGACAGTCCGTGTCAGCCTAAAAGATATACATGTATGCATATTACAAATACTACGTGGCTAACTGTAAGAACAGGTTTCACGGCCTGAAATAGACGGACGTTTGGATTTGATAGCAGATTCTGTCTCAGCTTGATTCTGGACCGACATAACCATGATACATTAAACAACTCAAGCGTGCTTTTCAAATCACGGGCGTTGTGGCAGAGAATGAAAGATTCAAAGATGGGATCGAAATTATCAAATTCCATGTACAATAAACAATGTGAAAAAAAGTAACATATATGGGAAAGAAAATGCTGGAGGGGCAGGTAAAACGGATGCCCTATTAAAAAAAAAAATTGAGATACACAGTTGCATAAAAACATTCAAATGCATAAAGAGTAAATCTTTATCTATTTGACAGGAAAGGTAGTTCTATTCATGTGCCAGGTTGAGTTCTTCAGGCATGGTGGGTCACTTTTGTTTGGATTTTTACGCCAAGGTCCTAAATCAACACGTAATTTAAAGAATCCACAGACAGGATTATCACACGAAGGAACATCTAAGACTATCCAATTTTTCACCACAATGCCCTGTGTTTGAAAAGGAAAGTTTATTTAGATGGATCAATTTGTTTGTCAGGGCTAAACGGACCAAACCAACCTGCTCAGATGTAACAGAAAAAATAAAAATTGTTTTCAAACTACAGACTAGTCATTGTTTACATAATGTCATGGCTGACATAATTTGTAAGCATTTTATTTGGACGCCAGTTTGAAAATTGTTTTGAATAAGTAATTTCAAACTACAGGTCGATTATTGTTTAATTTACAAGAATGCCAGCATAATTTGTAAACATTATTTGAACACCCCTTTGTTGCTAAAAAATACTACTGGTAGTATACGGAAAATAGCATAACTGCCAAACAGGGGCAACAGGGTCTAATTCCTTGAAAAAAAATGATTATGAAAAAATTTTGATAAATGTTCAGAGGAAATGTAGTGTTTGCTCAGTTTGTCTCCGTAATGTTTACCTACTTAACGCGGGGGATAAAGTAGTACTAAATGGAATATATTGGCTTCAAATTTTCTAGTACGAAAAGATTAAGTTAAAAAAATTAATAAATAAAAAGAGAGAGCCCCAAAGAGAAAAACGTTTGCCTCTTATCTGTTATGTTTTTACCATCTCAATACAAGATAGGTGAAATAAAGCGTGGATCATAGGAAATATCTGCATCAATTGTTGTTTTATATTCTTTCGTCAGATGGTCACTATAACTTTATTGCTTTCCACATTCGTAAATGAGAGTAAAAGCGATAAAAGGTGGGAAAATAAACTAAAATAAAATAAAATAAAAATAATGTCTGCTTGTTTGAAAAAGAAGTGTTAAAAACAGTGCGTAGTACCTTATAGATGTAGTGAACTTTGGAAACGCATGAAGTAGTTTCGGCTGCAATATAATAGGTAAGTCATCTGTGCATGGACTTTCTATTATATTAGCTTGGGTCTCGGGGAACATGATATTAAAGATTTGAAATGCCTCTAATCAGCAAAATTTAAATATTGTATAGACATGTTATAGTCAATAAATATGCATATGAAATTTGAATGTCTGATTAATATAACGTCAAATCTTTATGTAAATAACAAATAACCCGTTATTTCTGTAATTTCAGGCCTCGGACCTATTGTACAATAGTGTCTGTTTGGTTCATAAGTGTCACAAATAAAATATGTGAAATCATACGATTATAAAAACGTTTGCCTCTTATCTGTTATGTTTTTACCATCTCAATAACAATAAAATAAAATAAAAATAGTGTCTGCTTGTTTGAAAAAGAAGTGTTAAAAACAGTGCGTAGTACCTTATAGATGTAGTGTACTTTGGAAACGCATGAAGTAGTTTCGGCTGCAATATAATAGGTAAGTCATCTGTGCATGGACTTTCTATTATATTAGCTTGGGTCTCGGGGAACATGATATTAAAGATTTGAAATACCTCTAATCAGCAAAATTTAAATATTGTATAGACATGTTATAGTCAATAAATATGCATATGAAATTTGAATGTCTCTGATTAATATAACGTCAAATCTTTATATAAATAACAAATAACCCTTTATTTCTGTAATTTCAGGCCTCGGACCTATTGTACAATAGTGTCTGTTTGGTTCATAAGTGTCACAAATAATAATATGTGAAATCATACAATTATAAATGGTCTTATTACAGTGATTCTGAACTCCATCAAAAGCATACATGGACAGGTTTACAAGCATTTCACTGCTATGTGTCTTCATTATTGTATTAAAGTTAAATTTGAGCATCGACTGTCATGTTTTAATCTGTGGTAAATATTTCCCCCGGAAAATATGGTAACTAGGACAAAATAATAAAAAGGAAACTCATCTTCTACAAGCCTAATGTTTCCAGTATAAAGACAATGTTGACAATACCTATGTTCCCTATCAATATTGGCATGTCACCCTGTTTAAATGTGCAAGTTGTGACAAGATAATCTAAACCTGGCTAGTGCATTCTTCCACTTCTAGTGCTTCAAATCAGTTATATAAAGTTCCATATTTAACAGTGTCTCAAATTCACAATAAGTTGGTAACTCAACTTTCTGATTTATGTCATTTTTTGTCTGTGTGCCAACAAGACATTCTGTTTTTCCATGAATTCTTTCTTTCTTCTCTCTTTATCAGCAGCTTGTCCAACATTTCATTTGGACACTATTATACACAGAAGCTCCAAACTTGGCATGATTATAGCTACATACACAGAGTTTTGCCTACTTATCAGAAGGTATGAACATTTTTAAAAAGATGCAAATTAAGGCCATATGAATCTTCACAACCAACAAAAATGGGTCTGGTAGCTGGGGATATCTGGTGGCAAAAAAGTTCAGTACAGGGCGTGGCAAGCTCTCAAGACACTGCTCTGGCCTGGTAGCTGGTGACATCTGTTGGCTCAAAAAAAAAAAGTCCAGAGTATGGGAAGGTTGCTACGCAACAATTTCTCTGCAAGGGAAGAGCAAGTTAAGATTTGGAAAAGTCAATGCTTCTCATTGAAGTTTTGACTTTAGCATGGAACTCCATATATATATGAACAACAGATCAAGTAACTGAAGACTGATGCCTCTATACCCCACAGCCTGCATGATAGTTTGCAATAGAGAGGGGACAGTCATAGATGTAGGCTGTGGTATGTCCTGCTGTGTGGATGGTAAATCACACTTTGGAACGTCCCCAGGGCATAAATTGGCTCCTTACTCTTAAACATTAAAATAGCCAAATTTTGTTTTTACATTTGGATGTAATTGAAAAAGTTCAAAATACATGTCACAACAGCATGACACGTCACACCCTGTGGTAAGCTGGAACAAGCTGGGTTGTCACCAGCTACACAGCAAACAGCCAGTGTACTCATAAACTGCTCAAGTTAAATAGAGATATGCAGGCCAAACACAGAGCTGCAAGATGGTTCCCAAGTTCCAAGGGCAAGGCATCATTGTGGTTTTCCGTAATTTTACATTGAAAGTTTTGATTGGGGACATCCATTTTTTGCCCCCAAAAGGCTGACTTGCAATGTTTACAAGCGCATTTTCTTTGCAAATTTTCTTTCTTCCCTAGCATGTTATATCTGCATTGAATGCCCAAAACGTAATGAACGTAATGGTATCAACAATTTGCATGTATAATGTTTACATACTCAGGAATAGGCTGAAGACAACAACAACAACAACAACAACAACAACAACAACAACAACAACAACAACAACAACAAATGGCCTATATGTGGACAGTTCAGAAAATCTAGCCCTTCTGGTTCTTTTAATCGAGGAGCTTTTTCCGTAGCGAAGGAAAAATCAAACAAAGTTTTGTTCAGTCTAAGATACTTTGATTCACATGGTAACATTGACTGGACTGAACAATTATTTCAGAGCCGATAGTCCTGGTAGCCACTTATGTGTGTGAAATATGCACTCCATTTTCACCCTAGTCGCCTCATAATGATGACTTTATTTAACTTTGCAAAGGTGTACCTATCGGCCAGGTTCATGTTAAACTATGCAGAATTTTTGCTTGGAGTTCATTGTGAGTCTTGTGCTGCCACGCTGAAAGGTGAACTGTGCACATAGCCCTTACTTATTGTTTGTCTTTATTGCAGGTCTGCCCTTAAATTGGTCATATCTTCATACTTGTAGTCCTGACAGTCTAGTGTCAAAAGCTTGCAAGAAAATGATTTTATGACTCAAAACAGTAAAACTTGTTGGTTACTGAATATTAAAACGTGTTGATCAATTTGGGCACGTTTTGGGAAAATACAGGTGAAATGAATATTAAGCTGTGCACTAAAATTCTATTGAAAAAACTCGGTCTTATTTATCAGAAACTACGGTTTAAATATATACATGGGGATGGGAGAGATTCTAATAAACTAAGAACATACCGCACTATCAAATGCCCTTGTCTCCAGAGAAAACCTCACTTAAATTTAAACTTACCAATTATTCAGAAACGAAAAAACTTAACTTGAGTGCACATGACCTGCATATTGAGACAGATAGATATAATTAAATTTCTGCTGACAAAAGATGTACTACTACTTTTGTGATTCTGGGGCACAGTGCTTCTTCTATTAAGATGTAATAAATATACATGGACTTTATGTTGAAAATTATATACGACTCTTTGAAGAATCATGGGTTGGAAACAGACTTGATAACTTTTTTTTTTTTTTTTTTTGCAACTTATGGTGATAGGGACCATGGTGTGACTAAAAGTGTGCTGAAATTTATAGATAAGTAATTGGATTTAAGAAACCTCAATATTCAATCTTGTCATATGCATATCTATCTGCACCCAGACCCCATGGCATGAAGCTTGATGTGGCATGTGGTTTGGTTTATATAATGTTTGCTATACCCGTCAGATGGCGGTTAATGCAATAAATGTGGTCCAGACTCCTGGTCCACAAGCAACCCTGCAAGGCTGCATGTCACGACCGAGGTTCCCTTGGACATCAAGACCTGGTAAGGGGACTGACGTGGGGTGGTAGGTCAAAAGGTTTAACGTAAAATGCCGCTAAGCGTGACAAGTGACATGGCCCCCTCTTTTTTTTTTTTTTTCTCACAAACTGAACCTTGCATTCCAAGTAAAATGTATGAATAGGGGTGACCCCTGGTGAGCATGCGGTCTGGCAACGTGCGAAGAAGAGCCAGCGTGCTTAACTTACGAAACTTGTAACCCTAAAATCGTAATTGTGGTTCGTATGATCGTAATTTATCCTATGTTAAGTCAGTTATCATTATTTGAGCTTGTATTACTCGATTTATGTTCTTAAATGACACAATCTTATTGTATTACCATTTACGAAACTACATCAACTTGGCACCAAACTGTCGCGTGATCCTGACTTGAACCAAAACAAGTCACAGTCGGGGAACAAGGTTTGTCATTTTATGAAAATCATGATATGTGTACCAGGGTATGTTATAAATGAAAGGCATGTGTGTGATTATATATAAGACGTGTTCCATGAATATAAAGCATGTGAAGGGGCCAGTTTTACCTGGTTATTGTGTTCAACGGACAGTCGGACAAGTACCAGCAGTCGCCATGCCCGTTGCAGACTCGATTGGCGTATTGCACTTGACTTGAACTTGGTGAAACCAGACAAAATCAGATGACACATTGTCATTCGTTGACATATAATGACACTTTGTCTCTGCCACTGCTCATTGAATATATTCAGACAGTATATAGAAAAGCAGCACTGGCAATAGACCGGGCCCGAGGGCCAGGCCTACCTGTAACATGACACACACACACACACACACACACACACACAGTGAAACACCATTTATAATTAAATTAGTAGGATTCTTGTACATTATTTTGAGAAATATTCAGTGAAAGCAGATTACTAGCGTAAGTTTCTTAACGCTTCATTTTGTCATCAAGTGGAAGTTTTAAAGTATCCAGGTGATAGGCCAAAAAGGCCAAAAGCTTTCAGTGATGTCAAAACGCACCAGGTCCAAGCCTGTTCAGGTGATCATGCTCACATGGGCCTAGCTGGTAGCTTTAGGATTCATCAGTGGTATCATGCAGTCAAAGCTCTCCCTTTTTCTCTATGTGTGTTCAGTATTCATAATCATTTTTATGAGCAGTATTTCAGAATCGGGACCTCCTGAAATTACAAGTTGGCATCATCCAGTCTGGATATTCCAGCTCAACAAAGGGCTGAAACATATGCAAAATGATGGAGAACGATCAAGTTATATTCAGTGTGCAGTAAATTTTTTAAAAATGCTGTTTAAAGACAATTTGAGTCAGTATTGTCATATCAGGATATCAAAGGAAATGGTTGTAGCTCAGTGATGTCAATCAGGTATGATAGGCGGTACTTCACAAAAATGATGGAGATTGATGCATTACCATGTGACAGTCACTATAGGTCACTTACTTTGTTGTCAAGGAGTCAATACAGGGAATTAGACACTCAGGTCTGTGTCTATGGGAAAGTTTATTTTGCATGTAGTTTCTAAACAAACTTAAGGACCTTTATAGCTGAAATGACTGACGACTTGTCACATACGTGCTTTGACAATAACATCCTTCTCACATGAATGTGCTGTGACATTGTCCAAAACATGATTGCTGAAAACAACAGATGTCTCAAGCAACATGTTATAGGTGTATTGTGGGAGGAATGTATTCACATTGAAATTAAAGTAAATCTGCAGATGATCAATGCTAAAAGTGCATGCTGCAAAGTGAACCTCAACATGATCCCCTTTTTCGAAAAAGTTGTCTACTTGCAGATTTGTTATCAATGTGATACATTGGGATTGACTTTGTGGACATTTTTTGTTCTGCTTGTTAGAAAATCCTATCTCAAATGATGAAAGTTTGCCATATGAAAAGGTAGAGTAGCAGCTTTCAATTTCAATTTTTCAGCAAGAAAGTAAAAAAAAAAAAATTAACAAGGACAGTAATATTGTTTGCATTGCAAACAAGAGCAGAACATGTTACATTTACAGCAATATGCATGATTTCATGTTTACTTGGCATGTGACAGAAAGACAAAAGGCACCAAATTACATTCACTCGCACCCACTAATACTCTCTGTAAATTGCACAGAGTGCAGACTCCTTGGTTGTATGAACCCCTCACTCATTAGACAAGACTGTCAAGATCTGTATGAATTGGTTTTCTGAGGGAGTAAAGACAGCCCTGTGAGGCAGGTTGTTCCATACAGTTACCACTCGATCAGAATAAAAATTCGGGAGTGTCAGTTCTTGCATATTGCTTTGCTGCAGCCGTCTTTGTGGAATAACCTCACAATTCTCTATTAGAATGTTGAAAACTGTGCCTTAATCTGTTCAACAGCAACAGTGCAAATATTTCTCACATAGGTCTACATGTATATGCTGTCTTTTAATGATTCTAATTCAATATTCTGCAGTGTTTGACAGGATTTTCACCAGATAATCCTGGCAGTGTAGTGGGATTTCTATATTTTACAAAATTTGAGCAAATTTGAAGAATTATGGCCCTGTCCTCCTGCACCTTATAATGGGAAGGCTGAATCACAGGCCTAATTTCAGGATCACAGCAGTTTGTAGGTCTGGAGGACTGGGGAGAACCCTGGTTACAAATATGATTAACAAAAATCACACTTGTTGAAAAGGCAGTAAAATTATAATGCGATCGCTTTCTGCCATGGACAGGTGCACAGTCGAAATGACTTCTGCAGGTAAATTAACTTGTCTGGGACAAACAGATAAGCCTTATTTCTAACACAGTTCTAATTGCGTAAGTTTGAACCTTTTCCAGCATATCATGGTTTCCATGCGGGAGACCTATATTCTAAAATGAGCCTACTTATTGACTTCTCAAGAGTGCAAATCTTGCCTACAATCATACCAGTAAATCATTTCAGGGATGAGAATTGTTTGCCATTTGGCAACTTTCAGCCAAAATCGCTTTCCTCCAACAAAGTAAAATGTTCTAAGTTGTAATTACTCACAAAAGCCATCATGTCAGAGACATGTGAAAGAATTACACCATGCAAACTAGTTTATAAAGATACTTTTAATGATCTTCAAAGTAACACACTTGGAGGCATTGAACTTGGGTCTTTATAACTGTGACCAACTGGTCAAGGCATTTTAGTCTTTCAACAAAATGTTGCTGTTGTCGTGATACATGTAAATACCATGGTAGAGTTTTGTTTGAGCAGCAAATTGTTATGCTCTTGATTCAACCAGAAAGGCTCACCTGATAGCACTTTTCCAAGCGAACATCCAGAAAACCTGTTAGCCACTGCAAAACTTTACCCCATATGCCAGCTTATGTAAGTTTATGGGCTAGCTCTGTTGTGAGGAACAGCATCATGAGCTTTGGTAAAATCAAGGTAATTTATATCAGTTTACATGCTTTCAGAGACGTGCATACAGAGGGACCAGTCACTAGGCTTGCCTCTTTGAAGCGATCACTGCCTCGGCACAGGCAAAGTTTATTTAGCCATTTACCCCACTGCGGTCGGCCAAGGGTCAATTTCACTCGACTGCGCAAGTAAAGCGTCATCTGGTCATGCGCGATAAACACAGGAACTGACCTGGTTCGATCAGGTGTTTGTTGTATACATATTGTTGGTGCCGGCCCAACATCAAAGATAACATTGTTGGAACCATAACCAAAATTTCTGATTTTATAAAGAAAGTGATCGATCGAAAATAACTATTTAGAGTAAAAATTATGAAACACAAACTTGTTCAATGCACAGGACCCGACATGCTGCTTTGATCGCAGCATAATCCAACTATACAATAGCGTCACGAGCGGAGTTTTTACAGTTCATGTTTGTGACAAAATACATCAAATTGAAATTACTTTTTTATACATCGTAAAAATGGTATTTTTCGAGCTCCTAATACGGCGAAACTGTGGACTGCATACGACACCCAGCTACATCACTGCACAGGACATTCTCTCGACTGAGCGTTGGTGCTTACATTTTTCAACTGTTTGTGAAGGTAGCAAAGTTTATAGAAACTTAAATACTAGCCTTTCGTTGCAATTCAGCACATATGAAGCGAAGATTTGTAGAAACCACGAAGAAATAAACAAGATGGCGTTCAACAAACAAAAGTGGTAAACAACTGCATAAACACGGCTATTACTCCGAGGTATCTAATGCGAAGGTATCCATAAGATCACAGTAGCATTCCTCTATATATGAACAGTAAAACTACACTAAAACTATATTACAACTGTATAGAAAATACTCTATATTTGCAAATAACTTTTCCGTATCAAAATTCTCTTTTCACAGAAGGTGAAGAAAATGGCAACAATCAAAATTCGCGCCCGACTCTCGCTTTCACGCGTGAATAGCCAGCCGTGGCAGTGATACGCACGGGTCACTGAGCGGATCTTTGATGTAACCCTTTGAAAACCGCGAGTCACGGGTCCCTCTGTATGCACGTCTCTGATGCTTTTATCAAGATTTGTTGGCCATTTGTGCAGACAGTCTTAACAGTTACATTAGACAGGAAAATTTGCTCTGAAAATCATGTTTGTCACAGTGAATCATTTTTAGGTTTGATGTCTCATAGAGTCCCTAGAGCTTATAAATCAAATGGTGGCAGCAGAAAGCTGATTTTGGGAACATTTGTTACCACTCTTCTCAAAAGTGGGCACGTCCAGATGTTGTACATGTGGACTGTAAGGATGATCTTGCATAACACTAGAACTTGTGTTCTTAAGATTGTGGATCAAAGTAACAGATTATCTTTTATTAATTTTTTTTTTTCCTGATATAGGGTTTTGATGGTTGCTCATGTGCAGATATGCATTATGCAGAACTTTGTATTTTCGTGGCCGGGCTCAGATGGGCAAGTGTATGAAGAATTGTAAATATTCCAGTTAGTAGTTGTAATAAGTGAATATTTATTCATCATTAGAGCACTCAATAGGTAGAATCAAGGTTATCCATCATCAAAAGTTTTGAAATTCATAGAAAGTGGTTTTATTCTGTTCACTTTCAGCATGTGGAAATGAAATTGACGACAAAGTGCTCAGCCTGATGGTGAGGGCATCAAGTTTGACTATCAGAAGGATGTCAGCATTAAATTCGTTAGGAAGTGAGAAGTCAGTAGATGTTTCAGTAACTTGGAGTACATGTAGATAAAAAATACCATTCTGGCCTTCAGCCTTTTGTTGATCATCCATCATTGTTTTATCATCCTTTGGTAAAGTGGCAACAGTTGTCTAGCTATATCTAGAAAATTGTCAGGTATAATTCCAAAATATGTTGCAATCTGCTCCACAAGCTTGTTTTTGTTATGAACTTTCGTGAATATAACTGCTGCACAGTGAAGCAGTGGAGTGAATCAAGTTTTTACATCTTGGTGCATATAATTTTTCAGTTGCTAAGCTAGATTGCTTTAACATCACCCATTTTCTTCTTTTCTGGCATTTTTAGTCTGATTAATACTGTTGTATTTCACCCAAGGAGTTTTATTTCTAAAACTGGGCTTCACCTGTTCATATGGAATATAGTTGTAAGTCAAGTTAGGGAAGATTTGAAAGAGTCCTATGCTTGATGGATGTTCTGAACACCATTTTAACTCTTTCAGTGGCAATCATGACCAAAGTCTCTCTCTTTAAGTCAGACTAGTCTGAATTATCACTAGGATCCCAGATTCTTATTCCTTGTAGAAAGACCTTTCATTCAAGTACCAGTATGCCTATAGTTCCAGAGAGAATTTCCGAGGTCAACAGTTTTTCGCGGCACTGCGCCCAATGGGTGCCGAGAAAAGCTATTGACTCCCTCCAGAATTTGGCACTGAAAGAGTTTAAAATCCAAGGTGAGGTATTAAATTTCATCATTAATCCCTTCATAGTCACACTTTGTCTACAAGTAAACCCATCCAGGACTTCAGGCCATTGCATTGGAATATTATGGTGGAGTGGTAAATCACTCTTCAAAATTGACCAAGGTGAGCTTTTAGGAGAGCTGTTCTATTCATTACCTTTGGTTTGGGGCTGTTTTGGAGAGTGCATCAGAAAAACAGCTCACCTGAGATCAGTTTTAGGCAGATGATTATGTTTGAGAGCAATCACTCGTGAGAAAGGAAGGCCTAGGGCTTCCATGATACTAAAATTTATAAACAAACACAGCAAGTGCCAAGCCGGCGAAAAATGCCCGTTTGTTGCACACCATGTTTGCTGTAGAAAAATCATGATTGATTGACTTGCTGGACTGAAAACAAGTCTGACCTGTTTTGCCCTTTGCCGGGCTCATCAGGGACTTAATTTTTAACGGAAAGCTGTTGCCTTGGTATTTATAAGGTAAGATGACCTTATGATTATCTTATGGGATACATCACACCAACCCATACAATATGGTGGTCATTCAAGGAAAAGATTCAACTACTGTGCAGTCAGTAGCAGAGTGAGTGCCACTCACTGGAGCACATACATGTAGAGCTAAATGCAATCACCAATATCTGAGGTCCAGATTAGTTAGTACTGTCGGTAGCCGCTATTAAAGCACCAGGGTCATTTCTCGGTGCACCTTGCAGCAGGTTAGGTCGTTTCAATATAGGAGCCGTATTGCGCCATAGATAAAGTACAGGGAAATGACATTGCAAAGTTGATCGTTATTTTCCAACATACTACGGAAGTATTTACAAGCTACAATGACAGTCTACTATTGCAAAGTTCTTGACTGTAAGCCAGACACAAGAAAACTGGGAAAATTGGATAAATACCCCTGGATACAAGGGGTAGCTTTCCACAGTTTTCCTCCAAAGAAACATAGAAACGAAGGGAGTGATTGAATATGGTGAAAAGACCAGAAGATATGAACCACCAGGCAAATTTGACAGAATTTGTTCAAGACACTTTGTTTGGGGTAAAGGTCCGACACCAGAACACCCAGAGCCCACATAATTTCCATGTAACAACTGGACGATTGCAGAAAAGCAAGGCACAACAAACTGATGGCAGAACCGTGTGAGATGGCCGAGGATCGAGTGACCTACCCAGCAACGGAGAAAGGCCAGTTGCAAGTAGAAAGCGGGGGTGCGATTGCTGCGTTGCAGTGGTAGCTCACAGTGCAAGCTAAGTTGGACCAAAGCTATACTCATTGCAAAATTTTATAGACAATCCCGTTGTCCAAGTTCACATTTATACTGGCTGAACTCCATCTCATGTGGTGCACCAAACACCATGAATATTATTTCAACAGCAGGCAAAATGCACATGTGTATTCATACATATTACACCTGAGGGATAAAATTGAATTATAAGGGAAATTTAATGTGTTGACATGTACTAATTAATATAATTTAAGCTATTTTTACCCCTCGGCCTTCTAGGCAGTGCTCTGTAAAATCTGCTTTAATAAAGTGCAGATTCTGCTTTAAAAATCATTAAAATCTGCTTTTCATCTGCTTTAATTTTTCCACTTTCTGCTCTAAATTCTGCTTTAAAAAATGCAAATTCTGCTTTATTCTGCTTAAAAAAAAGCACATTCTGCTTTCATTTTCACGAATCTGCTTCATATTGCAGTAAATCCGGATGGTAAACATTGCTTATTTATTTGTCTCAGTGGTGCTAACTTATTGTATTGTTAAAAATAAAGAGAATGAAACAAACCTATCAGTCTTCAAGTTTTATTATATTTGAACACAACTGTGACAAGATCAACTTCAAGCTGTCAAAGTCAACTAGAGTAGAAGAGTCTCTGTGACTGGACTTTTGACCACAACAATCTGAATCGTGACATTATGATTTAACAATTACAAATTTTTATTGGTTTTTTAACCACTCACCAGATCAATCAGTTTTTATCACCATGGCATGAGAATGAGATCACCCAGGAGTTATCATATCATCAATTTGAATTCAATTATCATTTATATCAATTACATATAACTTGAATATTATAATAAATCTGAGTCAGCAATCAAGTAAATTGAAGTTTAAGTTAAAGTACCAGATCATTTGATTGGTAACTAAACTTATGCATCATCATTCATGATCATGTAATTCAAAATTGTATCACTCAGTCTGAGTCAAGAATTTGTATTATAAACTATTAAAGTAAGTTGTTATCACTTCAGTTCACTTGCTGTAGCTTGCCTTGGTAACTAACAAAGACAGTTTATTTAAGCACTGTCTATTCTAAATTAAACTAGTAACACAGTACACTTTGGTTTAGTACTGTTGTGACATGATCATGACATAATGTATTCTCTATTTTAATTTTTGGTAACAGCTCAAAAGTCAAACAGTAACTCTAAGTAACAGTCTCTGAGTCCTTAAGTTAAATAGAACTGCATGAACAGTCAACTGACATTGTCATTCAGACAACACTTCTTCAACAGAAAACTTGACTTGAACACTTCAACAGTGTAAATTGTAATGAAAGATTATCATTGGTCCAAGTTGGCAGATTGCCATTCAATGGTACATTTGGCTACCTTGTAGCAGCTTATAATATCAAACAGTCATTGGTAATAAAATAAAATTGTCAAAATTTGGACTAGACAGAAGAGTCTCAAACAAGTATTAATATTCCTCATTAGGATTTCAATAATCTCATATCGATATGGATTCACTGTTTCAGTTTCACATCATGATCAGATTCATGTCCCGCTTTGGTAAAATGAAATCAAATCTATAAAATTATAATGTAAGTTAAATAAAGCACTTGGTCAGTGAATTTGACACTGACTTAAGTTGCAGAGTCTTGAATAATTCAATTTTTTTCAAATGACTAGAACTTGTAGACTAGAGTATTCAGTTTATGCAAACAGTAATTTAAATTTGTCATTTAGATTTCCAAAACATTGTTGTTAAAGTGCAGCATGGTCAGCTGTT
This sequence comes from Hermodice carunculata, assembly GCA_964020975.1. Classification (NCBI taxonomy): domain Eukaryota; kingdom Metazoa; phylum Annelida; class Polychaeta; order Eunicida; family Amphinomidae; genus Hermodice; species Hermodice carunculata. The sequence continues at coordinate 90,628,275 of OZ026613.1, read as the reverse complement.
TGAGATGAAGTTTTTGCAGGCTCTGTCTCCTGTCGTTCAAGAGATGCTTGTACAGTGAGAAGCTTCTCTCTGCATCACAGCTGCTACATGGTAACCAAATGTACCATTCTGCCAACTTGGACAGCAATGGCCAACTCTTTTTTTCAGCACCAATACTTAGCCACTTCATCACAAAGCTGATCTACACCAACGTCACTGGCAGCTTTTAACTCTGTATGATACATCAGCCACTCATCCTCCAATTGTCTCACCATCACCTGTTCTCCTTTAGTAACAACACGTGTTTTCAAATGGTAGTTTTGCAAGTTATCAGACATTGACAGAGCCTGCCTCGGATCAAATACCCTGCTTTCTCTGTAAGACTGACTAGCAGGGAGTTCATCATAATGTTTGCAAAGTTTGCTGAATGCTGCAAAGAAGACATCATAGACCATATCAAGGACCTCTGTCTTTTGACGAATAGGCATGTCATCTAGTTTTTCATCAAATTCTGGTGAAAACTCTATCCTAGCAGTACCATTGTGCAGATATGCACTCAAGGCATCCATCTTGGAACTTGCAGATAGGGCCAATGGTTTTGAAGTCGCTTGGAAATGGTCGAGTGTCTCCATTATTTTGTCACACACTGCGGTTGTGAACAGCAACTGTGTTTCCAGTTTGTCAAAGTCATTTCTCAGAAGTTCAAGGACCCTGGTCACAGCCATTGAATGGCCCTCATCTGCAAAGAACTCCTCATATACAGACAGATACTGGTTGTGATACTTGGCAGCCGTAAACCAGGTGTTCCATCTTGTCTGACAGGGAATAGGACAAAGCTTTGATGGTTTCTCTTTTCCCAAAAGATATTCAAGATACCTTCTTTTTCTTGAACCTTTGTGAATGTAGAAGGCACTTTTGAACATAGCAATAAAAGTCTGCAGTTCCTTCAACTGTGGGCCCTGTGACCAAATATCCCCAACAAGATTTATAACGTGACTGAGACAAAACACTGCCACAGCATTGGGTAAGAAGACACTAAGGATATCTCTCCAAGCCTTCTTGCAATACTCTACATTGTCACTAACCACCGCAGTAACATTTTGTACATCTATTTCCATGTCATTCAATGTTGACATCACACTCTGAGCCACTGTACTGTTATTGGCTTTGTCCAGAAAGTGTACTCCAATAAGGTAGGGAACACCCTTCACCACTGAAAAAAAAAAAAAAAAAAAAAAGAAAAATAAATTTACATCCAGAAGTAAGACTGAGTGTGAATGTTTCATGCTTGAGTAAATATCATAGTTCAACATCTGAGGTCAAGTTTATTACTACAAATGATGATGACTGTCTTTGACTTTCTGTGCATTGCAGCAATAATAATAATTCACTCTACCAATTGATCTGCTAAATTTAAAAAAAAAAAAATCAATAAATATTGCCTGGATTTGAAAAATGTATTTTAATTTATTTGATTCACTTCAAAACTGATTAGAATTTAGTAAATATTGCATGATTATTAATTAAATTTGAAAATACTTCATAATCAATAATAAATAAACAGTGCATGGATTTGAAAAAAAAGTTCAAAATTAATTTTTTTTCAAATGAAACCTACATAACAATCTGTCAGAATTTTACATGATATCAAATTAATTTGCATGACTTGGGTAATTATCATAATGATATCATTCATGAATTTTGAAATGAAATTCAAACCAGCATCTTTCTAAATTTATCTAATATTAATAACAACAAATTCAGACTAAAAAAAAAAAAATTATTCACTTACCACCAATGACATTCAGTACTGATTTATCTGTTTCATCAGTTGTCTCATCATAGATTATTGAAATGTACTGATCCTTGACAATAGCTTTGAGCCTCGCCTCCAGTTCTAAATAAACCTGTGGTACATATAGACGTCTGGTTGTGTCAGCGCCCGGCACTGCTCCCCCAAGTTCAGAATACTTTTTCAAAAATTCCCTTAAGTTGTCAACCATCTCTACAGTCACGCCAGCACCACAAAGCACCTTTACCAAATCCTCCACAATCCTTTGGTTTTGTTTCCTCGCTGTATAGTTCTTTTTTTGTTTCTTATTTCTGTGTAACATACTTTGTAAGGGCCCAGCGACAGTATCTTTCTTATGGCAGGTAATGACTCTCGCGCATGGCTTGCAAAAAAGCTGGCCACCACTGACGTAAAACCCCTCATCTGGAAATTCTCTAACTCTCCATTCAGGGGTTAATTTGATATTGCCCAGTTTTTTGGCAGGCGTGTGAACTTTTTTTGAAGGTGTTGTCACGATGCTTTGCTCTGCTGGGGCGGCCATTTTGCCGGAAGTCACGTGCCGAAGTAGAAGAGTAAAACATGGAATTCTACGAGAAGCGTTGGGAACTTAGGTTGAAGAAACTGGAAATGAACGAAATAGTCGCCTGTTTATTGACATATCAGACATCGATCAGTTATCTAAATTTTGGACTGTACAAGTGCAAATTTGCTCTTAAAAAGTTGGATTTTGTTCAATATGTTGCTCTACCGCTCAGAAATTGTGTAAACCGCATTTTTTACCGCATTTTTACTGCGTTTTCGCTCAAAATCGCCGATTCCGCTAGAGTTTTTGCAAGTTCATTAAATCTGCTTTAATCACTCCAAACCGCATTTCGCAGCGCATTTCCGCGAATGCGGATTTTACGGGGCCCTGTCTAGGCTGGAGGGGTATTGTCATCATCGATGCGTCCGTCCATCCAGGCTTTGTTAATGCCATATCGCCAAAAAAGCTCACTTTACGGAGACAAAATTTTTATCGGGGGGGGTGGTCATTGTGATGTTTCAGGTATCTATCAAAAAGTAGGTCATCAGATCACCGTACTACATACTACATTTTAAAAATATGGCGTTAACACAATAGCTAAAAAAATTTTGAATGTAGCTTCATCAATTATTTATGACATTTGGTCCTATGGATGCCCCAGAAGCCTATCGAAAACTAGGTCACTGGGTCACATATTTAGGTCACAGTGCTGCATTGAAGAAAAATGGTGGTACCATGATATCTTCAAATCTCAATTTTCTCATTTTAGGTGTACCAATTATTTATGACAGTTGGTCCTAAGGATGCCTCAGACACCTAGTAAAAGCTAGGTCACTGGGTCACATAATTAGGTCACAGTGCTGCATTGTTGAAGAAAAATGGCCTTGCCATGATATCTCTGCTCACTGCATTTGCACCAAAACGTTGTCAATAGGTCAAACAGAAGTAACCTTTACCTACCCAAGGGTATTGTCGTCACCTATGCGTCCGTCCGATATTTATGAATATGGGTCATGTTTTTCTATATAAGTGTATCATAGTAGAGACGTCCGTCTGTCTGTTCGTCAGTCCTGGCCGAGGGGTTTTTGGTCACTGATCAGCTTCTAGTTCATCCTGCATTCCTGCCATTTCTAAAGTATGTGGTAAATTCATTGAAAAGTGCTGACATTGTCCTTTCTCTGGATTGACTTGGTCAGAGCCAATGTGGGTTGTGCATGTAGCAAGGCTGTTGTTTTTTATCATATTGCAAACTTAGCAGTAAAGAAGATGACCAGGTTATAGTTCAATTACTTCTGATTTAATTTTGTATTTACCAAATGTAAATATATATCACAAGTATTCCTGTAGGTGCCCACTAATATTTAAATTAAGATACACTGAACCGGAGTCTGGCAATCTTTTTTTCAGTTTCTACTTGCACTGAGGAAAGGAACAGGTTTTACTGATGAACAGTCAACATTTTACAATGACTGATCTGGTCAGCTCAGTGAAAGTAAAATGGCATCTGGTTACTAAGAATAATGCAGAGTGAAAAACAGTTATTGGACTGATCACTGTAGGGTCAAAAGTGCACATTAAGTGCAACTTTATAGCCCAGGTACCATTTACAATTTAGCTGGTGGTCAAATATTGTTTTTAAAGGTTTTGATGAATTTCAACAGTATTGAAATACAATGTAAACACGAGACTAGTGGCTAGGAAACCACTGAAAATAATTTGTTTGCAGTGAAAGTATGTTCAGAATACAGTTGATGCGTTTTGCCTCCAATGGGGCTCATCAGGAACTGATAGGATGCTCGCTAGCTTGTTCTGAATTACGCGCAAACATCCATGGCCATTCTTTATATACCCAAGTGTAACACATCCACAGGTCCATAGTAACAGGAGTTCTGTCATAAACCTGTGCAGAGAGAGGTGTTCTCTGTAAACAGGGTCAACATTTTCTTGACGTGTTTGGGATGGTTCTGTGAACATGTACAGGTGGGTGACGTGTTCCAGATCAGAAAATTGATGGAAGGGAGGTTGTGTACTCCTTCCTGAAGAAGACTGAGAAAACTTTTTTCTTGGGGGTTATTAACCAACATTGATTACGGGGATTGTGTTATGATGGTGCTTGGGATGGCAAGGACAATATGTCAATTGCCATATTATGTGGATTCATGAGAATTCCGATACATGTAGTTCTATGAATCAATAGTTGAGCTAGGAGTGATACATGTAGGTAGAAAACATGCTTTCTGACCTCTGATGATTTTGTTGTCATGTGAAAATAGGCAAATGAACTTTAAAAAAAAAAAAAAAAAGGGAAATGAAAAACACTTTGAGTGAGAAATTATGTAAATGAGATCTTTCATGGTGACATGTTCCTGTCAACAGCTTCCCTTGGCATGGGTTGTGCCGAACCCATGCCAAGGAAAGCTGTTGACTTAGTCTTCAACTCAGTCTTTATGCAGGGGGAGAAGGTTTGATCAATAAGTGCAGAATTTGCACATTACAAGGAGGTTAGTGACTGTAAATGAGGTAACACCTGCAGTCTGTACTTGGGCTGAACTGATGGCCATGTTTGTGATTAGGCTAATAAGTGCAAGGACAAAGAGAGTATGTCACTTTGTTAGTGCTAATGTTTCACAAAAGAATGTATTGTTCATACGAGGGCCGGCTGAAAAGTTCTAAGCCTAAATGGGATATCTCAATCGGATTGAAACAGACTTTTGCCACCAAGAAATACAATCATTTAATGAATCATAGTGAATTGCAACTGTAGTGTGATTAGTGTCTTTGTACCAGACCATCTGGTGAACCTACCCATTGAAATCACCAGAAATGGACAAAACTGGCTGTAGGGCAGTCATCAAGTACCTGTAACTAAAAGGTCTAACTCCAACACAGATACGTGCTCACATGGTCTCCACTTTAGGGGATGACGCCCCTTCCTGTTCCACTGTTAAGAAGAGGGCTGCGAAATTCAAGCATGGCAGAGAGAACTTGACAATGACGCGCATCCAGGAAGGCCTTCAACAGCAACCATTCCCAAAAAACATTACCTGGGTGCATGACATGGTGATGGCTTATCGACAATTGACCATTTGACATATTTCCAGTGTTGTGGGCATCTCTTATGAGAGGGTTGAGCGCATTTTCTCCAAGGAGTTGGGAAAAAAACAAAAGTTGCTGCAAGATGGGTGCCAAAGCTCTTGACAGTGGATGAGAAACATGTCAGATTCCTGGCGTCCTGTGACAATTTATGCCATTTTAAAGTGAACCCCAATGATTTTTTGGCCCGATTTTGTAACCATGGATGAAACCTGAATTCATTATTTTGAACCAGAAACAAAAATCCAGTCTAAACAATGGAGCATCTGCGATCACCTCCTTCAGTCTTTTTGGATTGCAAGGGTATTCTGCTGATTGACTATCTTGAAAAAGGCCAGACTATCAATGGAAGATACTACGCTGACCTCCTGACACAGTTGGGTGAAGTTATCAAAGCTAAGCAACAGGGAATGCTAACTAAAGGAGTTCTGTTCCACCAAGACAATGCTCCTGTTCACAAATAGTTGATTGCCATGTCAGCGATACATGATTGTGGCTTTGAACTCCTTGACCATCCCCCTTATTCTCCCAATTTAGCCCCTTCAGACTTCCACTTGTTTCCCAAAATGAAAAAGGAACCAGCTAGTTGCCATTTTCCTAGTAATGATGACATCATTTCTGCTGTGAATTTTTTTAGGGTGGCTGAAGAAAATTTCTTCTTGACCAGCATCCAGGCCTTGCAGCATCGCTGGCAAAAGTGTATAAACCTGGAAGGTGACAATATAGAGAAGTAAATGAAAATCATCAACTTTGTACGGGTCTTTCACAGCTAGGTTTAGAACTATTCAGCCAGCCCTGGTACACTTGCATGCAAAGTCCATGATACATTATATTTGTGTGTGCACTTGTATCCAATATGTTTTCAGATGTTAAATATTGCAATTGTCTGAAGTTGGAACTTCTGATAAAAGAACTAAGAATATGTGCTAACCTTATATATCAGACTTCATTAAAAAAATTCCCACATTCAGACACATTATCAGTTGTATTGTCAGAGAAGTTGCGTATACAGTGGCTCCACTCTTATAAGGAAACTCAAAATGCACCAGAAATGCACATGGCCTTATATGAGGGGTGGTCTGTCTTGAGGAGCAGTATATAATGGAAATTGCATACTTGCTGCATGGGAAACTGGTCTTTCCAGAGGGGGTGGCCTCTCCAGGGGGGCTTATAAGAGGGGGACCACTGTACAGTGTATTAACATTTGTTCTGACTTTAAAATATGTGTGTCATTGATCACCATTAGCATGATCAGCTTGATAGAGAAGCGTGCAAGCATGTATGATTTCTAACTGCTCACAATATTAGCCCTTTCCCCCTTGAATTAAGACTGAGTCAACAGCTTTCCTTGGCATGGGTTGGGCACTAATTGCCCAACCCATGCCAAGGAAAGCTGTTGACCTGGGGCATGTGATTTTGATAAGTCCCATCTACATTTCTCAGTCAAATTGTTTTTCATAACTTTTGAAATTAGTTGAAAACACTGAAGCAGATGACATTTGACCACCAGCCAGTTTTGGCCGGTTTGAGGGGGAAAGGGTTAACCCTTTGCATGTGCTGATGACAATATATCCAAAGTGAACTGAAATTTATACAGATGGATGGATGGGTGGACTTAATCACCGGTTAACAGACTGGTACTGCAAGTTGCATGCTATTACACTGCTCTTTCATATGAACAGTATGGATGGCCTGCTAGCCTCATCTCCTGTTGTTTTGAGTACATTGTGTATGCAATGCTACAATCAGTGGTCATCTGTAATGAGCTTAAATACATGTAATGTGCCGTAACATGTGGAAAGACAAGTACATGCTGGTACTAACATGCTATGGACACATCAAGCCTCAGGAAACAGTACTGGGTTGAGTGACACGTATGTATGTTTTTGGTAGACACTCTATTTGACAGGAGATCTGACCATTGGGTTCAAGATCACCTGGCACGTGTGTGTGGTTTACAGGGACATATTTTTGGCATACATAATCGATTCTTTTTTCATGAAAGATGACATCAGCAGCTTGTCTTGATGGTCTTTTTATACATTGTGCATAAAGTGCTCTGAGGAACACCACAGACCCACTTCCCATGGAGACCAAAACCAACTGGATCTCAGATGGTGTCTGCTGAACATTTTGTAAAAATTTCAAATGGTGAAAAACACTTCAACTCTTTCAGTGGCAAGCACGACTGAAGTCGATCTAATTAGACTAGTCTAAATTATCATAAGGATCCCAGATTCATATTTCTCATAAAGAGATCTTGCATTCAAGTACCAGTTTGCTAATACATGTAGTTCCAAAGAGAATATCCCAGGTCAACAGCTTTTCTTGGTGTGCATTGGGCCCAATGCCCCCCCCCCCCCCCCCGAATAGCTGTTGACTCAGTAAAAATTTGGCACTGAAAGAGTTAAATGATAATTGTAGATGTCTTTGTGGAATGCTCAGGGCAAACAGCTTTCCTTGGCACAGGTTGGGCAATTTGGGTGTAATCCCTACTGTGGAAAGCTGTGTATTCCATTTGTATCCGGGGAGGACAGTGTTGACAGGTGAAGTGTAAAAAAGAAATTACTTGCTGAAAGAAAACAAACTGTGCATGTTTCGGTTAATAGAATGGCCTGTTCATGTGGTGATATATTTTTGTATCAGATAGGACACATCATAAGTTTCTGACTCACTTCATTTCACTCTTCAGCTGGTACCCCACCAGTGAAACTTGTAGGCTTAAAGAGGAATCACACTTGTCCTGAGAAGTCTGTCTTTGCCGACACAACACCATGTCTGCTGTTCCAATTGTCGGTGAAGAAAAGCCGCCAGCATACAGTCCTCCAGTAGGCGCAGGTTATCCACCTACTAGCACAGGGTACCCTCCTACAAGCACAGGGTACCCACCTGCCAGTGGAGGGTACCCACCTGCCAGTGGAGGGTACGCATCTACAACATGTACTACCACCTATCCATCACAAGGCGGATATCCACCAGCATACCCAGGTATCAATATTTTTATGATGTTTGATGGTATGATCCGGATTTAAAAAATGTCTTCACAGATATTTACTTTGAAAAAAAAAAACGAAAAACTTTAAGGCCAGTCTTGGCCATCAACAAATCATGGTAAAATGATTTAGCCATTTGTAAATTGTCTTATGGGTACTGAAGGAAGAGTCACAGTCTGTTTATTTGTATCCAGCTATACCTGAACAGTCTGTATACTCATTATTTTCAAGGTGCGAGGGTGCATCAGGCATGACACGTAACTAAAGTTTGTCCTTTTTTCGATTCAGTACCCTTACCAGTACAGATCCCCCAAGAGTATGTGTACCTCGAAGATCCTAGAGGTTAAGTAAGAGACATCTTGATGGCAAGCTGTGCAGGTGAAGATGCTGAATTGTGAATCTTAGATGATCTGTGCACCCCAGTAGAAATATAAAGCACTGGTTGTCAGGATAATGCTCCTTTTACACCTCTTCCTAGAAATGCTGAAAGGATATGAATATTTGAAATTTGAACATTAATTGTACAAAAATAGTATCAAGATATTCAAAATGTAGATCTGAATCTGAGTCTCACATTCTAAAAGATTCACTGTTCTCAGTGCAAAATAGGTGGAGTATTGTTATTTTTGGAGTTGCTCTGCACATGCCAGAAAGTCTGTGTTTATGTTTTTCTTTCTGTTAGGGAGTTACCAAGCTGGAGCACCACCAGGTAGCTACCAGGGATCACTTGGATACCCAGCAGGGCAAACTCCTTCGTATATGACTCCAACCACAACAACTGTTATCACCACACAGCAGCCATCTGTAGTTGTCGTTGGTGGATGTCCTGCGTGTCGAGTAAGTGTAAATGGCAAAAGAGCAAAATTGGACATGTATAAATGGCATTCAAAAGCAAAAAGCTTATATAGTCTGTCAACCCTGAGTTACGGAAGGGGATTTTTCGAATATTTCGTAAACAGCGGGCAAAATGACCATGTATTTCATACATAACCAAATCTGAGCAGTTTACCTAACTCTTGAAAGAAATTTGTTTGCAGTGTGGTTTGTATTTATTTCTGTAACCAGCAATTTTAGCGTTTTTGCGGTCTTCTCACGGACGGTGCTGGCAGTTAAAAAGGATCTGTTAATCACATGTGCGCATGCGCACTAATCATTTCTCGGACGATGTGGATTGCACTAACTTTTGCTTGCGACCGCAGAAATGACCCAAAATGCGGCTGAAAAGAAATACAAAGTGCATATAGCTACCACATATGCCTCAAAAGTAGGGTATATTGATGAAAAAAGGTTATGTATTAGATATGTCGGCAAGTAATAATCCATTGTTGTAATATTCACAAAATCCGTTTCCGTAGAGCAAGGTTGATAGACTATAGTTACCATGGTTTCAGATTTATTCCTACTTCTTGTCATGGTCTGAGAGTTATTTATAATGTCAATTTAATTTAATTACGATAACTTTTGAATAATGTGACTGCACATCTAGGTTAAAATAGTCTCTTGTTGGGAATGCATTTGGTAACACAAAATTAAAAAATAGGATGCCACAAAAATATGAAAAGAATGAAGATGCAAGATTCATTGATTATTGTAGATTCTTCATGGATTTATTTTGTACTGGTAAGATACAAACAGTACAATAAGTCTGGTTCCATTGCACTGATAAGAACAAAATATAAAAGATACACAATGCATTTAACTCATTCCATATTATGGTCACAGGCCTTGGTCAGTACCATGAGACAGTCACCTCATGTGGTCTCGCTGCAAGTTGCTCGTGTCACAATGTTTTGAGCAAATGGGAAGCATGTCTGGACAGAGTACACTAACCAAGAAAGAAGTATATAAGTAGTGTCAATGTGAACAATGTATCTGCTTTGATTGCTTATCAGTACTGAAAGAAACCATCTTGTGAGTTATAGACAAAGCAACCGGGTGACAAAAAGCACTGATATTGTACATAATGGCCTTTTTGGTCTACATTGTGTGTCTTTAATCTGTCCTGTTGGGCCGGTTGAGCACTGGACTGAGTCCTCTTGTTTTGTTTTAGCTTCACTTTTACCTTGCCTAACACTTCTATATTCGACTTTGATAACAGTTGATGTGTTCTCAGTTGACACAGTACTAGATTCCGATCCTTTATAAACCAACTTTTCATTGAAGTAGCAGCATGCCTACAGTTGCCGAGACCATAAAGATGGTCCGAGTCAACAGCTTTCTATGGTTTAATTTGCACGTCGTGTCCAAAGTGTGCCAAGGAAAACTGGTCACTCGGTCAAAACTTGGAACTTACCCACCGAAAGTTCAAAAGCAGTGTCTGTACTGAGTAGGATTTTCCTACTTTCGTAGGATTTTGGCAAAAAAGTAGGATTTATATTTTTAATCAAAAAGGGCAAAAAAGGCTCCATTTAGTAGGATTTTGACATAAAAAACGAGACATTTTCTTGAAGGTGTGCTAAATTAAGCTTTTTAAAAATGAAAGAAATTATTTTCTTGTGGAGATACACCATTATTAAAAATCAGGATTTTATTTCATAGCAGTATTTCAGCTCTACGTGAGGTCATTTAATCCTAAGTAATTGTAAAAACACTGAAATTGGGTCGTATTAACATGAAATAGCTTCATTGAGTTCTGCCATACTGTGAGTAGGATTTTTTGTCAAGTGCTGGTACAAACACTGCAAAAGGAAGCACCAGGAAGTGCAGCAATACAAACAGGAGGGGGCTAAGGTTATGTATTGACTAGATGCCCTCTTTATGTTACAGGTTGGAGTTCTGGAAGATGATTTTACGTGTCTGGGAGTGTGCTGTGCCATATTTTTCTTCCCCATTGGTATCCTGTGTTGTCTGGCTATGCGTCAAAGGAGATGCCCTAACTGTGGAGCAGTGTTTGGATGAGATGCTTCTGACTGATATAAAGTCTCCAACATTGGGAGTGACACAAGGGTCCTGAATCAGGGTCATGGTGCCACTACCTAGTATAGGTACTGACAATTTGTTTTGATAGTCCTGCAGATTTAAAAATCAGTGCAAGCGAAGGGAACATTTGTGTGTGATTTTTGTCATTTTCTTCAATTCATATGTAATTTGCTGGCCCAGGGAACATTCAACCACAGTTTTCACAATCACTAAAAAGTGCTTTTTGAGTGTGTAATATGTACATATATAGCAAGGTTTTATTTTACTTTTTTTTTGCTTCCTCTCCCCCTCCCCCCCCCATCATTTTGGAGGTTTGATGAAATGAGACCTTGATATACATTAGCCCCCCCTTTGAGACACCACCTGTTTTAACACCACATTCATCAAGTCCATCGTGCTACCTTTCAAGTCATGTTGACTTCCACTATCAGACCACCTGCTTTTTGTGACCTGCTATTGTGGTGGTCCCTCAGAGGAGAGACTGGTTTTATGAATATCAGTTAACCCTTTAAGTGTTAAATTTTGGACTTACTCAACAGCTTTTCTCGATTCATATGATAGGACATTGACATGCTTTGATGAGTTCCAGCACTGTCTGCCCACAATTATGCTGAAAAAGGGAGAAAATGGTGTTCAATGCAGTGATGTGGAAAAAAAATAGTTACAACCTATGCAACAAAACATGAAGTACAGAAATCTGCAATTATGAGTGCACCCGAGCACATTTGACATAATTATCTGTTTGTGGTTTCCAAAAATCAAAATTCAACAGAGCAAGTTCACAGAGTGGACCTACGTCTGCATCAGCTAGGCCTCAAATTGTTGCTTCCATGTTGACCTCATTTTATAATAAAGAACCTGTAGCTAACAAAAAAAAAAAAAGGAAAAACAGTAAAAGTAAAAAAACAAAACAAAAATAAGTGAGAAAACATGTAGTCCTGGCGAGTGAATGATATCAAGCATCAAGTGCTGTTTTATGACTATACTTGCATGTATAGCAGCTGTATAAAAGCTGTTGGAAGCCAGATGTTTCCTAGTTTACTTTATGAAGTACATCTATAATTGTTTGGTTTGGTAGCAATATATATCTATCAAATGGTATCATATGGTTTATGTGCTTATTGGATAGAAAATAGGAAATCAATTGTAAATGTGATACCTTGATGATCTTATGATCCTCTTTTTAAACATTTCGGGGATTAGTAGTTGGGTGCTTTGTTCTCTTGCCAAAGTGAAAAAAATACTATGTGTGTATTTAAGGATGCTCATGATATACCTACACATATTACAAGTGACAAAATTGATATTTTCTTATTGGGTATGATTGCACCATTTTAGCCAATTAGGTGCAGGTTACCAAACTAGATAGTTCTTGGTTTTATTGTGCTCACACCTTTGGGAGCCATTTATCTGCAATTAGCCTAGCGTTTCAGCTGGACAATTGCATGAAGTTATCAACCTGTGTGACTTGTTTGGTTTAGCAGATATTTTTCCATGACGAATTTTGTAAACGGAGGGTGAATCACATATTCATGCATAGTGATGTAATGCTTGCAAGCATTGCTCGGAGCATGTGTTTCCTGGCAATGACAGTAAAGAGTGGCATAACTTTTGATGATATCTCTAGACTTGCCTTTTTATGTTGCATGTTTTCAGTGGACAACACAGATCACATACTTTATTTAAAAAGTGATGCAGCAAAAGTTATAGGCCATTATGCTAATATGAAAATATACATTAAGTATAATGGTGGTTTCATCCCATTAGGAATTTTTCATTATGAGCTGCATGACAGTATTCTATTGCATTCAGCAAATCTGAATTATTGTATTGGGGTACCGGTGTTTGGTCACTCAGCTTCATCAAGGTAGATTCTTCAGGACCTCAAGCTTGTTTTTTCTGCTTTCGAAGAAGTATTATTCAACCAAGAATCCAGGGAGCTGATACAATTTCACAGTAGTTTAATGACTAAGGTCAATGTCACAGGTACATGGGTCCTGACAAGACCAATCCTAAGAACATATTGTTCAGTTCTGCTGACCAAAGGTTGCAGACCTTAATGCAATCACTCCTGTCTGTCCATCCTTCTGACTGCCATCCACCCATCTGTCTGTTCTTTAACTTTTTGTTTGTGTGTAGGATACAGTCAACAAGTTTTTTTTTAGATAGCCCCATATAATTTTCAGGACTTGTCAAGACAGTGTATGAAAATCTAGGTCAAATTTGATATTGGTGGCGCCACCTGCAGTTTTGTGTAAAATATGGGTGAAAAATGTGAAAATCTTGTGAGCACTGTAGCATCTTTTGCCTGGGAAGCAGATGCTAATGTTCTTGTTGATGTATGTTACATCATTCTGCCACATCTTGGTATCATTCTTGTTCCAAGCTACAGGTGCTGTCCCAGTGGGACCCATTATCACAGCCACTGATCTGGTAACCAAGGCTAGACTAGCCCGTGATGGCTCATGCATAATAATAGAGGTGCTCCTGGCCAATTAAGTTTAGTCATTACATAATTGTCTGAGGATCAACATTGCCCCCACATGGGCCAGCAATGTAAACTTACTCAGCTAATTGCTCTCCACAATTGAGTGTGGAAGTTGGCTGGACATACCACTGATACTGTAGGCCTAGTTGTGTAGCACTAGGCCACTTCACAGCTAATACATGGGTGAAAGTTTTCCGTTTTGAAGCGGAATTCTGTTTTTGAGGGAGCTGGAGAGATCAATCTTGTGAAACGTCTAAATCCGGGGAGATCTGAAAATGTGAATATGTAGGGGGGTAGGGCTCAAATACAGGGCCATGAACCTTTTAGAAGTGCATTTTTTTGTCAATCTCGAATGATATTTTTATAAACCAAGTCTTTCCACTCTTGGTAAGAACTAAACATCTGTAAATAGTCCATCTTTCATCGGTAAATAATAACAGAAGATACTGTTTGCGGTAAATACATGGGAAATACATTAGAAGGCATTGTGAACCGTTTTGCGACAATAGAGGGCAGCACAAGTGCTTTTGCGACATTAATATGAAATACAGAGAACTAACGTAAAACGGCCATGTGGCGGGTCACATGTGAGTGCGATGTTTTGATTTCAAGTTCAGTGCGTTGTAGAATCAGTTTGAAGAAATCGTGAGGAATTTCGAGGAGTTTTGTGCTGAAAAATCATCTCCATCATGAAGTTTGTTAAGGATGGAACTCGTGACTGCAGAGCCGATGATAAGAAGGCAGGACTTAAAAATCTGTGGCAAGCAGAATTTGACTGATAGTGACAGCATGCTCATGACAACTAGATAGTTTGATTGTTCAACAATCAAACTATCATAGTTTGATTGTTGAATTTGAAATTGTTGTTCCTGCTGTTCCTGGCATCTGGTATTATCCATGTAATTTAAAACTTAAAGGGGAACAGCAAGAAAGTTGTCTTTTTGATACAAAACACTTAGGTAACAGAAGTTGAATTACATTGCCTCAAAATGCACCAGAATGCACTGAATACGAATACTTTATTGCTTCATTCAATACATAGTGAACATAGCAATTACAAGAACACATAACATATAGCAGCAAGACTAACTATCAACTGACATTATCACATAAACACATATGAAGTTAAACATAGAATACACTAATTACATTATAGTTTGAGATTATTTATGTACAGGCTTGTTCCTCCAGCGGTGACACCGACAAGCTCGTGGATCTGGCAGTAACAGCGATGCGACTGCCCTCTACTGGCAGGGATGCGAACGACAAAAGTACTGAATAATAGGCAGCAACTGCTGATCTGGATAACTTTGCTTTCCTCTTATTCAAACATTTGTAAATAAATTCAACTATTGGCAGCACTATTTCAGTATCACCATTGTTGTACGACATAATGAATAGAAGTTTTTGTTCCGGGCTAAGTAAATGAAACCGTGTGTCAAAAAGCTTAAAGTAGAGCTCCTCCATCTCCTGGAGGTAAAATGGGCAATCCAGGACTAGATGCTTCTCATCCTCTACCCAGCCAGTGGAGCAGACATTACACAGGCGCCTTTCAGCAGGCACCTTTGGATGAGTATGCCTGCCCACTTTGATCTGAAGATTGTGAGCACTAGTTCGTAAAAGTCTCTACCGTGGGAGGGGGGCCCGCCCCCTCCCACACCCTCCCCCCGCTCGGTCGCGTTGCTCCCTCGCAGTGACTCTAAACTTTTCAGTTTTGAGCCTTTTAAAAACTTTCACCCATGCTAATAGTATCCTTAATGTTTGATAGATCTCATGATATTGAGTAGGATTGTGGAGGAGGTCAAAGTCTTATTGCTTTTGATACTAATAGCACCACCTGTAATTTGACAGAAATTATGAGCCAATATGTGTTTAAAGATATAAAATTCCATTTCTCAAAAAGTATTCTGATCAGACTTGCCAAATTTATAGGATATATAGACCATGTCCAGTGCTAGAATGTTATATAAAATTAGTGACCTTGGCCTATTTTTGTGAGGTCGCCATGCCTGTAAAGTTGAAAGAGGTGATTTTATAATTGAGCCTCGAGATCAAAGTTGCACATGATTAGTGTACATTGTACATAAAACTGTACTTGGTGACCAACTTTTTGGGTCACCATGACCCAATAATTATGGATTTTGGCTGTTGTCCCAGCAAAAAGTTAATACCCAATCTGAATCTGAACAAACAGACCATGCATGGAAAGCTGGATGTGGGGTGCACAATTTGAAGTCACAATTTTTTAATCAAAGTTAAAGGTTAAGGTCAGATGGCCAGTTGAAATATGGGGGTCATCTTGTGAATGCTCTGCACCCAACAGTTTTTGAGTTTGGCCCATATGCCTTTTAGGACTTATCAAGTGTATTAAAATCTATGCGATGTCAATGTTGGTGGCGCCACTGATAGTATTATGTAATATACTGGTCAAAATGTGAAAATCTTGTGATCATTCCGGCATCCTTAATGTTTTATGGACCATTGTGAAATTTAGTAGGATTGTAGAAGAGGTCACAGTCTCAGTTGCTTATTATACTAGTGGTACCACCTTTAATTTAATGGAAATTAAGAGTTAAAATGTATTGAAAGATGTAAAATTCCATATTTTAAAAAGGGATTGAATCAGACGTGCCAAATTTAGGATATATACAAGTTGATCATGTTCAGTGCTAATATGTTATGCAGGATTAGTGACCTTGACCTATTTTGTAAGGTCACTAGACCTGTTAAGTTGGAAGAGGTTATTTTGTAATGGTAGGGCTGGTAAGGAGTAGTTTTGCCATCAATGGCATTGAGCCCCACTCAAACTTTATGTATGTCATTGTTTATGTTGGAGTAGTTTTATACTAATTGACCACAGCATCATAGTAACTTACATGAGAATGCTGCAAAGTGTGGAATTGTTGCGACAAAATTGAGCAGGTTGTCAAATTAAAGACCGTATATGGCAGACGATATTGTTTTGGCATGTACAAAATCCTAAATACACATGTAGTGCCCATAAATATTTTCTATGTGGAAAACTGACTTAGTAAGAGCACTATCACTTGTCCTTGTTAGAATGGAGTAAACCAGAGACTGAGGAGACACGTGTTGCCCAGATAGCTTGTACTCTGTGGATACCCAGGTCCCCAGACTTGTGCTTTGTTTACACACCAGGTCCCAAGTGCAGTCATTATCTCCAAGTCAGTGCACTATTTTATGTACAATTGTGAATAATAGTTTACATTTGTTTTTCAGGTTACCAAATTGGTTTTCAATGGGTCAGTTCCTATCAGTATTGTACTTTTATCTGTGTTTAGCCAGTGACATGTTGTTAAGATTTTTTAGGGGCTGGTAGGTAGGGATTTTTTTCACAATCCTAAATTTGCTTAAAGAAAGGAACAATAAAGAATAATAAGGCATAAATTATTTCTTTTAAAAAAAATCCAGTTGACTGGTTTTGTTGGGTCAGTAGGATTACTGCAAACAGTTAATTAGGGGTAGCCACATGGGCTGGGTGGTCAAGATGGGAGTCACTCTTACATATTCATTCAGCACCAACTAACCCCCAGTCAAGAAGAGTCAGTACCTCCTGAAAAAGAAGTAAATCTGAGGTATGCCTTTCTGTTTGGACTATCTGGCCTGTTGCCCCTAGTAATTTGGGAGTCTCCTGGGCATTATTACGAAATATGTGCAATGCAGCTAATGACAATGTTTTGTCCGTTTCAAAGCACAAAAGGTTGGCAATAAAAGCTCCCTTCTGTGCTTTGGTTGGTATATATATATATATATATATATATATATATATATATATATATATATATATATATATATATATATATATATATATATAGTTAGGCCAGTGTTAAACTTAACAGCCGAATGCATTTTTGTGTTGCAAAGTGTTGCACTGGGGTTTGTAAAGGTTGTAAAAGGTTTGCAAAAGGTTGATATAGGGTTTGTAAAAGGTTGACAAAGGGTTTCAAATGGTTGAAACGGTTGCAAACCATTTCACCATTTTTAATCAATAAGGTTGAGAAAGTGTGTGAAATGGTTGTAAACCATTAGAGAAAGGTTTAAAAGTGTTAATGCAATTAAAGAAAGGAAATGGTTTGGAAAGTGTTAGACATGGGTTTGAAAAAGGTTTGTCTTTCACTCAAAAGGTTGGGAAAAGGTTGCAAAAGGTTGTTGCGTTTGGTGACTGTTAAGTTTAACACGGGCTTAACTGGCTTAACTGTACACATATGTATATATATATATATATATATATATATATATGACGAAATGCAGTACTGCTAGCATCATAATAACAAGTGGAATAATACAAACTGGTACTGGTGGTGGTATATTTTCAAATTTCATGGGGACTTAATATATTCTAATATAATCTTTGTGTGTAAGCTGTTAGCCATGCTTTAGTGGTTCGTGGACCTATGTAAACACAGGGTTTTATTAACCAAGCATGTATCCTATTTGTGAGGGAGCTTTTGGATTCACTGTTGTGAAAAAACAACTGTCTTGCAGTATCATGTGGATGTTAGTTTTCAGTAAAGGGTGTACCTTTGATCAGTGCAAAGAATGGCAAGTACTAATATATAGACTGTGGCTGCTTCCATGCCAGTCCCGGATAAGTTCAGCTGTGGGATGACTTGTAAGTCAATGCCAAAAGCCTGTGATGGTGACCCTTACTGCCAAATGATTATGATGCTCTGCTGGAATGTATCAATAATTTTTGGCATATATGTACCTAGCACTTGTCTCCCATCATGCTTAATGTTTCAATCCACAAGTGTATGTGGATAACTTTCCCCATCATTGTTTCAACTCATTTCATATTGGTTAATTACTTGGAACAAAGGGGGGAAGTTTTGATCAGTAAATTTGCTCTGATGTAGAGATTCGTTTGCAATTCCTGTCAAATACGGGTATATGTTAGACAAAGCTAGTAGTGTGTGGCCATTGCAGACCATGTTTGTGGCACCAGATGTTGAATATGTTGGTTTCTGCAAGGCTTGCAGAGCAGAAACAAGTGCCACAAATGTCTGCAACTGCCACTAATGCTAGATTATTGGCTGCCCTGATAGCATGGTATTTTTGTTTTGTTTTGAGTGCAAGGATTCTTCAGCTGGAAAATGACTGTGAAGTGACAAAGATGAAATCACCATGAACATTACCATTATTATCACCATTTGCATGACCTTTGAACCCTTCCAGCACTGATCAGAACCAAGAAATGTATTCACATGAATATTATTACTGAATTGGTATTCAGTTTCCTTGTAAAAAGTGTTTTTGTTTAAGAATGAGTATGGCTACATTTGTAGAAAACCTGGTCCAGGTCAGCTGCTTTCCTTGGTGCACTTTGGGTGCATTGTACCCACAATGCACCAACCATATTGTACCCACAATGCACCAACGATGGCTGTGGACTCAATCTGTAATAAGCACTGAAAGGGTTGCATGTCCCAGTCACTTGATAACTGTACAATTTCTGAAAATACCATTTGCAACATTTATGTAATCACAAAGACTGCTCTTGTAAATGAATTATGGGAAAATGTGTTTGTATTCAAAAGGGAATCATTCAGTGGTAAATTCTTGCTTTGATGTTGCTTAAGCTGGAAAATATGCCTCCAAAGAAAGGAAACACCAAATTTATTGTTGTTTGGGTTTGAGGACAAAACTGGTGACAATATGATACAACTCCTCTCTCCCCCACCCATGGCAATGTCAGTGGATAGTAGTTATCATAAACAGCAACAATATTTGTGGACATAATGTTAAATCTAATTTAATCTTTTAAACTTAAAGCTTGTTTCCCAGAAAGTGATCAAAATTTTGCTGGTTCTTGTTATGAAAACTTGTAGACTATCAATGTACATACTGATTAGTGCATGTAATGTACTTATCTATAAATCTTTAAAAGTGTTTGCCAGTTTGTAAAATAGAAGGATCTGTCAAAGGCAAACAGTAACTGATTTGGCCTAATGTATACTGCAGAGGTATTTCATTTCATTAATGTGTCAGTTTACATTTATAATAGTATACAATTTTGTGAATTAGCCATCATGTATATATGGAATATTCCATGGTTTTAATTTCACATGGTATCAATAGTTTTCTTTTTCTTACACAGTTATGAAATTTGCAAGACTGGTGTCATGTGAAATTGAACATAATAAATTAAACATTGCTCGTGGTCTCTCATTGCAAGAAATATTTCTTCAACCCACATCAACTTATTTTTTATTTTTATTTTTGAAAATGTTGATGCTTGCTGGGCATTGTTGTAACTTGCACGGGGTTTTGTTTATGACTACTTGACAAAAATGCAGAGGTAAACCGGTGCCAATGACTTGATGTCATTTTATGTCATGAACTCAGAATGTGGGGTGAAAAGCCAGACAGAAGATAGACACTTTTCTTCCATACTGCCTATGTAAAAGTGCTCTTTTCTGCTTACCTGTTCTTCAGAGGGATATGTACATAGTAGTTGCAGCTAGGCTATATAAGATTACCCCTGCTGCCAGCAAAAACTGGTGTCATCTTGGTTGTGGTTGTGAAATACAGGTTATTTATAAGGTTAAGAATTAGTATGAGGGATAGTGAACAGGGATGGGGGTAGGGGGTGGCAATAACACCTTAACCTTAATCCCCCCCCCCCACCTGTTCATATAAGGCCATTTTTTTGGCATGTTTTGAGTGGCTTACAAAGTTTTAGACCAGAGAAGGATTACTGTAGCTGAATGTAGTATATTGCAATGTAGTTGGAAGGATGAAAAGTAAGGCTGAATGCGGTGTTCTTCCATCACATTGTGTTAAGCAGGAAGCTTTACTGTCTTTGTGCCATGTATAATGTGCAGGGGAATTCCAAGACGCTCGAGTCAACTGTTTCCCGTTGTAACAGGATGACATGTATATTGCAATAATACATGGGTCTTCACTTGGCCAGTCTGCTCAGTCGTGTATGTATTTATAAACGTATGTACCTGTACTTACATTTGTATATATGTACAATGTGTGTTTATGTAAGTACGTATATATAACGCATTCCAATGTTCTTGGGTGCACCTGTAGTTTTTTAGTTGCATTGTTGATCGTGTGAGTATGGATACATGGCAGTCTCCCGGTAACAAGGTCACCCTTCTTATCAGGCCAGTATTGTTAGCAGAAAGTGCCTGTTTCTGTGGTTTTGTCTATCAAGAAAGGCTACCCCTCTCAGCTGGTCACTTCTCTGTTGTAGTGGGGTTCATCTGATTACAGGGGGACTCCTGAGCATAAAATGAAAATGTGGCAGATTTGAAACAAAAAATCAAACAGAAAGAACTGGAAGCTACAATTCAAAATAATTTTCATCCTCCAAAAGGTTTTCAAGGGGTCACATATGGCCATCATATGTCTAAAGTTGGAAGCGTTCACAACTGACAGGGAATGGAGGCAAGTAGTACATGTGCACCTGGCAGGAAGTAGAAATGTACATACTTCTATGAACTGATTATGAAATTAAAAAAAAAAAAAAGAAAAAAAGAAAGCTACCAAAGAAGATTTGTCTCCCATGTACACATGACTCATTTGTGGGTCATTAAGTATATAGTTACTTAGTAATTGTATGTATGTCTTTGTCCAGAATCACTTCCTAGTAGTCATTGCCCTAGTCCGCAGTCCGATCTCTTTACTCTAAGCTAACCTGTCACTGTCTAACCTATATACACATGGAAGTAATGTATTTTTATAATTGGTGTGTCATGTTTACATTGTCAGACTTGCATCTAAGTGGGCAGTTCTCTCCCTGGCTACATCTCATGTTATGAGCTAAAGAACAAGGCAAGTAGCTAGGAGATGAGGCAGCTGTGATGTGTGATGTATTTTGACTCATATGGATCTCATCAGGCACTGAGGGGATCTTGTTAAGACTGTCATTTTTATAGTGAGGTGCAACAATTATGTTGCTACGTTACGTTATGTTACGCAGAGGTCTGCTCATGCCTGATGGGGACTGAAGCCAAATTTCAGTTTTGTAACCATGCAACGTACTTTCTAAACAAAAGTTTGAAATTATTTGTTTACCAAATAAAAATTATGGTAAATAAACAGCCTGTTTCAGGTCCACTAGTGCAGTTTGACGGTTGTGTTTACCAGGTGAAAAAAGAATTTCTCACCCAATGCCCTATGACAGGGGCAGGCAGGAAGAAATGGAATTTCTGCATCTGCATCCATGGGTACATAATGTTTGAGATCTCTTTATTTAGTATTATACACTGATGTGTCCATGAAAGGTTCTGGGGATCATGAAGATTTGAGCTTGGTGTTAAAAATTTAGCAGTATACAGAGAAAGTGAGCTCACGTCCCCATGAAGTTGAGGTGGAATGGAGCAAAATTTGTGAATCCAATGTCCAAAAAAAAAAAAAAAAAAAAAAATGATAATAATCCAATGAAAGGCTAATGTTGATACTACTGTTACTGGTATTGCTCTTTGTACATGTATGTACATTGAAAATCAGCACCAGTGACCACTTCAGGAAAACCATAGAGTGGCCCCTGTCTTCATAGGCCATTCCAATGAGACCACCGGCCTTGAAAGACCACCTGGTCAGCATAATTTGTAATATCATGTTATGTATACCTCCTATAAAAGACTGCAGTTTGGTCATCCCTTGGGGTGATCTTTGCAGACAGGTTTCACAGTGCTGCCTTTGACCAATACCAGACCCTCCATGCTGAATCTTTAGGGAAGAACCACCTCTGTTAGGAGACCCAATCCTATTTTATGCATAGTCGTCCCTCTCTTATGGGCCATCCCAAGTGCACTGGAAATGTGACCTTATAAGAGGGGTAGCTTTTTTTGAGGGAGGAAGATCATGAAAGTGCTACACTTAGTTTGCTGCATGGGATAGTGGCATCTGCGACAGGGGGTGGCCTCTGGTGAAAGGGGCCTGACAAGAGTGGGACCATTGTATTGTGTGATCTGTTGCTGTAGTTTTCACTGGTCATTGGCTCACAATAAGTGAAAATCCAATAAAAATTGAGATTGTAAATGCATGTACAGTTATGATACCCTTTAATGTTCAGTATGGTGTGCTTTAATGGTTATAGAAAAAAAGTTGTACATATTTACATGCTACTTAGGAAGGTTACAGAGCACCATGTCATGGGGAGATGAAACTTAAAGATAATCTTGTGTATACATGTTGTCATGTACCGCTGAATTGCAGTATGCAGGTCAATACTTAAGATAAAAATGTCAACCAAGAATAACTCATGCGAGATTATGTTAGAATTCAAACTTTCTGTGAGCGTTCAAATGTCAGTCCAGTTCAAGTGTTAACCTTGATTTGATCTCTGACAGCCTTGTGTTGAAAGCATGTTTATCTGTAGCATCAAACTGCGTGTCATTGTTCATTGTTGCATTATCACATGAATACAAAGACGTGGACCCAGATTAAAAATTGAATGCGTGTTGAGTTTTTTTGCTTATTGTATGAAAGTTAAGAAATCGTTTTGTTAATGACAATTTTACATAAAATGAAAGATGTAACTGAACTGACACTAAAATTGGTGCTGCCAGAAATTGTTCAGGTGGGAAGAATGGAAAAGTCTATCAATGAAGGCAATCGGTGCAAGGCTTTATAATCTCTTTACACTCAATTTTGTCAAAACTGGCATGTTAAACAGATAAATGCTGTTTTTAACCCTTTCTCCCTTGAATTAAGACTTGAGTCATCAGCTTTCCTTGGCATGGGTTGGGCGCTTAGTGCACAACCCATGCCAAGGATAGCTGTTGACCTGGGGCGTGTGATCTTGATAAGTCTCATGTACATTTCTCAGTCAAATTGTTTTCATAACTGTCGAAATTAGTTGAAAACACTGAAGCAGAAGACATTTGACCACCAGTCGGTTTTGGCTGGTTTAAGGGGGAAAGGGTTAATTCGGCTGACTTGCCAGTCAGCAGAGATCATGTGGTTGGTCTTTCTTTGTCCACCATCCAAATGTCGGTCCATCCCTCCCTGTGTCATCTGCAATTCACAGTTTTGAGCGTTGCTCCAAGTTACCTTGGGTGGGTCTTGACTAAGTTAATTCAAATGGTCACACTCCTGTGATTTTGGAATTTTTAGCTGAGTAACTCATCTGTTGTACTTCTTTCTATCAGTTGTCTTCATCCATTCACATTTCACATTTTTAATTCCTGTCCAAAGCCCTTGCCTATATCATCCTTACACTTGGTGAGGATCTATGCTAGGTGGGTCTTCATCAAATTTGTTGGAGTGGTCATGTTCCAGTGATTTTAGAGTTTGAAATGATTTTTTTGTTCAGTTTTTGGTAAAATCATAAAAACTTTTTGTCTCCAAAGCCATGCAACTGATTGCTTAGAAATAGGGACACTTGTGGGGACTCCTAGACCTTAATTTGTTCAACAGGTGGTAGTATCTTTTAATGAAATTTTGTGTTTTTGCTATTTTTATCTCCAAAACTGTGTCTCTGATTGTTTTGAAACTTCGTGGAAATGTAGCTTGTAGAAGGGTCAAACAAAGCTGTTACCCAGGTGGTGTTCCTGTGGATCCCAGATGTTTACCTCAGCTGGCTTGTCAGGTTATGTAGTGGTTAGGCATCCAGCCATCTGTACTGCATCGTCCACAATTGACATTTTCAACTTCTTCAAAACGTCAGCTAGATTTACTTACAACTTGGTGGGAATGTACCCTGTGTGGCTTTCTACTAACTTTGTACAAATGTTCCTGCTGGCAAAATCTCAAAAAATCTTCACCATAGACACTTGCTCTAAAACTGTATAGAGACACTTCTGGGGATCATCAGGTGCTGCTGTGATTTTTTCTATTGTATGAATTTTTAGCCCAGCTGACTTGTCAACTGGTCAGCTGAGCTTATGTGGTGGTTAGGCATCTGTTGTCCATCCGTTGGCGTCCACAATTCACATTTTTGACCGCTCCAAAACCACAGGCCAGCTTCAGCTAAAATTTACTGCAAATGTTCCTTGTGTAGGTCTCGACCAAGTTTGTTGAAATGGTCATAGTCCAGTGATTTGTTATTTTTAAAATTTTTATTGTTCATTTTCTGGCCAAATCTTAAAAAATCTTCGAAACCGCGTGGCCAATTGCTTTGAAATTGCATAGGGAGACTTCTGGGGACCCTGAGACCTTAATTTGTTCAAAAGGTGGTACTGTGATTTGCTATTTTCGACTTCTCCAAAACCATCACACAGATTATGCTGAATATTAGTGGAAATGTTCCTTGTAGAAGGGCCAAATAAAGTTCACAGTGTGGTGTTGCTGTGAATCTCTGATTTTTAATGAATTTTTCAATTCCGGTACTTATCGGTTAATGCATAGAGTGCTATTGATTACCAGGTAAGTGAATGGGGATTGCAATAGTAATGAACAATTTTGACTTTTTTTCTAAAACCACTGTCCAGATTCACTTCAAACTCAGTGAGGGTGAATGTTGGGTAGATCTCTATGACATTCGTTGAAATGGTCACGCTTCCGTGATTTTTGGATATTTTGTGTATTTTTTTTTGTTCGTTTTTTGGCCAAACGCTAAAAAATATTCTCCAAAACTGCTCAGCCATTTGATTCTAAATTGCTCAAGGAGACTTCTGGGGACCTTTATCCCTTAACAGCTGGCACTGTGATTTTTCTTTTTTTTCTCTTTTTTTTATAAGCAAAACTGTGTTTTCGCTATTTTCCACTTTTAAAAAACCTTCAGTCAGATTATGCTGGAACTTGGTGGAAATGTTCATTGTAGAAAGGCCAACTAAATTTGTTCACAAAATGGCACTGCTATGAATCTCTGATTTCTTACGAATTTTTCGGGTACTTATTGGTTCATGCATACAGTGCTGTTGATTACTATGTAAGTGAATGTCCCTTCCAATAGTAATTCATGATTTTGATTTCTCCAAACCGCTGTCCAGATTCACTTCAAACTTGTTGGGGATGTACTTAAGGTGAGTGTCTACTTAGTTTGTGCAAACGATCATGCGCCAGTGATTTTTTTTTTGTAATTTTTAGCTGAGCTGACTTGTCAGTCAGCTGAGCTTAAGTGGTGGTTAGGCATACACAATTCACATTTTCGACTACTCCAAAACCACTTGCCAGATTTACATCAAGCTTGGTGGGAATGTACCTTGGGTGGGTATCTACCAAGTTTGTTCAAATGGTCACTCTCGAGTCATTTTTGTTTTTTAGCTCTGCTGACCTAAGGTTGCAGAGCTTATACTATTGCTCATGTCTGTCCATCTGTAAGCTTTTGGGTTGTGAGTGTGATACTGTCCACAGTTTTGAAGTTAGCCCAAGATTACTTTAAGGATTTGTAGGGTGTATGAAAATCTAGGTCCGTATTGATATTAGTGGCACCACTAATATTATGTAATATAGGGGTCAAAATATGAAAATCTTGTGAACACCACAGCATCTTTAATTTTTGGCGGGTCTTCACCATATTTGGTAGGATTATGGAGGAGGTCAAAGTTTAAGATGCTAATGATACAAGTGGCGCCACTGATAATTTGAAAGAAATTATAAGCCAAGATTTAATTTAAGATATAAAATTCCATATTTGGTAAAGTAACGGGATTAGACGTGCCAAATTTATAGGATCTATAGACCATGTCCAATGTTAGAATGTTGTATAATATTATTGACCTTGACATATTTATTTGAGGTCATCATGCCTGTAAATTTGGAAAAGGTGATTTTGTAATGGCAGGGTATAGCTTGGACATCAATGGCAAAGATAATTGAGCCTGCAGATCAAAATTCCACTTGATTACATCGTACATAAAACTGCACTTGGGGAACTACTTTTTGGGTCACTGTGACCCAGTAATTATGCAGTTGGCCCTTGTCCAAATTTATTGGATTTTTTTCAATAACTCGAAAAGTTATTACCAGATTTGATAAAACAGATCATGTCTAGAAAGCTGGATTTGAGGAGCATATTTTCAACATAATTTTTTAATCTGAGTTAAAGGTCAAGGTCAAATGGCCAGCTTGAATTTTGAGGTCATCTTGTGAATGCTCTGTACTGCACAATTTTTTAGTCAGGCCATTATAATGTTGAGAAGTTATAAAGTGTATGAAAATCTTTGTTGACATCAATGTTGGTGGCACCACCTATAATATTTAATACATGGGTAAAAATGTAAAAATCGTTACCGCAATATGGTCCACGGTTTTCAAGTGAGCTAAACATAACTTTCAGGAAGTCTAGGGTGTATGGAGATCTAGATCTCTTTGATATTGGTGGTGCCACCTACAATGTGTAATATCAGAGTCAAAATCTCTAAATTTTGTGAAAACTGTAGCGTCTTTAATTTTGGTGGATCTTGACGGAATTTGGTGGGATTCTGAGGGAGGTCGAAATCGAAGTTGCTAAAGATACTAGTGGTGGCACCTATAATTTGACGGAAATTATGAGCCAAAATTTGTGTCTTCAGATGTAAAATTCCATATTTGGAAACATAATTGGATTAGACTCGCCAAATTTATAAGATTTATAGACCATGTCCTATACCAGAATGTTGTGTAATATCAGTGACCTTCACCTATTTTTGTGAGGTGACCATGCCCAAGATGTGAAAATCTTGTGAACACTGTAGCATCTTTTATTTTTCGTTGATCTTCACAAATTTGATGGAGGAGCTCAAAATCTAAGTAGCTTGTGATACAAGTGGCACCACCTATAATTTGACAGGTGTTATGAGTCAAAATGTGTTTTAAGATTTAAAAGTCCATATTTGGAAAAGTAATTAGATTAGACTTGCAAATTTATAGGATATATAGAACATGTCCAATGCTAGAATATTATGCAGTATTAGTGATCTTGACCTATTTTTGACCATGCCTGTCAAGTTGAAAGAAGTAATTTTGTAATGACAGTGTAGCTTGGACATCAATGGCAATGTCAGGACAGCACCAGGCCATGGGCCTCTTGTATTACATAATCTAGGCGACCTTATCTTCTGTCCCAAGGTGACTAAGAACATCAAGTTTAGGACTTGCTCGTTGTCCGAGCACATGCAACAATGTCCATCACAGGAATTGCACAAAGAAGCTATGATTACATGTGGAGCGAAGTGCCATCTGGTGGACAAATGAGACTGAAATCACATTATCTTTATATACATGTTCAAAAGCCACTTGAGGACTTTCAACTTTTAAATGAAAATGTGGGTGTAGCCATTGTGCCAGCAGAGCATTAGGATCACTGGCCTCCTGTTTATGAATTTTTAGCTTGGCTGACTTGTCAGTCAATTCTGGTACTTAGCGGTTCATGCATACAGTGCTATTGATTTCTATGTAAGTAAGTGGAGATTGCAATGGTGATTCACAATTTTGACTTTTTCTCCAAAACCACTTACCAGATTAACTTCAAACTTAGTGGGGATATACCTTGGGTGGGTCCCTTCCAAGTTTGTTCAAATGGTGATGCTCTAGTGATTTTTATTTTTTGTGATTTTTTTTGGGTTCATTTTTTGGCCAAATTTAAAAAATCTCCAAAACCGCATGGCCAATTAATTAAAAATTGCATAGGAACGCCTGAGGGCATGACAGTTGGAGTTACACAGTACATGGGTCAAGGTCACAGGGTCACTTCGGTGTTTTAAACTCTACAGATAATTACTTGAGAACTATTTCAGCCTGGACTTTGATGTACATGGTTATGATTCTTTTCGAGGGTCACACTCAAACAGTACATGAGTGACCTTTACCCCATTCCCAAGGTCACAGGACAACTGACATGCAATTTACTGTTCACTTCATAATGTTAGAACTATTTTGAGTTAGGGTCTTGATGTGGCAAATGTTCATGTTTCTTTGGGAAGGACGACCTTGACCTCATTTTGGAGGTCACAGTCCAACATACATCAATTTTACTCTTCACTATCACTTGAGAACTACTTGAATTGGGACTATGATGTTGCACGTTAGTGTTCTTCCATACAGGTCAGACATTACTCGGTACATGGGTGACCTTGATTCCATCCCAAGTTCACGGAACCATGAGTGTGATGAATGTGTAGGTCAGCTGAGCATCGGCATTTCACACCTCTTGTTTTATGAGTTTTTGTGTGTTTTTGCTATTTTTGACTTCTTCAGAACTGTCACCCAGATTAAGTTGAAACTTGGTGCACTTGTTCCTTGTTTAGAGAGTCCAACCAAGTTGTATGAATTTCTTCTATTTTTTATGATCTTTTGTGTGTTATCGCTATTTAGCTCCCCTCACATGTCAGCACGTGAGCTTATCTTATGGTTCTTCATCCGTTGTCCATCATCAACAATCGACTTCTCGAAAATTGTCAGCCAGATTGACTTCAAACTCAGCGGCAATGTACCCCAGGTGGGTATCTACCAAGTTTGTTCAAATGGTCGAACTCCAGTGATTTTGGCATTTTTTTGTGATTTTTCTGTTTTTCAGGGGTGGGGATCTTAAATTCTTCTCTGAAACCGTGAAAATGCACCTTTTCTATCTATTGATTACGATGCAAGTCAATGGGCATTCTAATGCTAATAAAAAATTTTGACTTCTCCAAAACCTTCAAGCAGATTGACTCCAAACTTTATGGCAATGTACCATGGGTCGATCTGTACCAAAGCTGTTCAAATGGTCATGCTCCAGTAAGTTTTGGATTTTTATGATTTTTGTTGTTGTTTTTGTTTGTTTTGTTTTTTTGTTTATTGTTTTTTTTTTTTTTTTTTGGAGGGCAAATCTTGAACATCGTCTCCAAAACGACTCACCCAGTTGCTTTGATACTGCACAGGGACACTTCCAGGGACTCCTAGTTTTGAATTTGTTCACCAGGCGGTGCTGCCATTTAAACTTTTTTTAATGATTTTTTTGTGTTTTTGCTATTTTGGACTTCTCCATTGGGCTGAAACTTAATGGATATGTTCCTTGTGGAAGGGTTAAACAAAGTTGTTCACAAGGTGACTGCTGTGGATGCCTGATTCTTTACAACTTTTTCAATTTAGGTACTCATAAGTCAATGCAGCTTTCCTATTGATTACTATGTACGTCAATGAGCATTCTAATGCTAATTCACATTTTCGACTTCTCCAAAACTGTCACGCAGATTGACTTCAAACTTGGTGGCAATGTACTTTGGGTGGGTTTCTGCCAGGTTTACTCAAATAGCCATGCTTCAGTGATTTTTGGATTATTAATGAT
The DNA here is from genome assembly GCA_964020975.1 of Hermodice carunculata. Lineage (NCBI taxonomy): Eukaryota > Metazoa > Annelida > Polychaeta > Eunicida > Amphinomidae > Hermodice > Hermodice carunculata. Next base: position 90,598,320 of record OZ026613.1, on the reverse strand, counting down.
TTTTTTTTTTGTGAACAAATCTTACAAAATTTTCTTCTCCACAACCGCTCACCCAATTGCTTTGATATTAGATAAGAACACTCCTAGGGACTCCTAGTTCTTAATTTGTTCACCCGGTGGTGCCCCAATTTTTCCGAACTTTTTAATGAATTTGTGTGTTTTTTCACTATTTTTAACTTTTTCTCGAGAAGCGTCAATCAGATTAAGCCAAAACTTCGTGGATATATTCCTTGTTAAAGGGTGAAGCAAAGATGTCCACTTGGTAGCATTGCTATGAATTCCTGACTTTTACCATTTTTTTTTTCAGTTCGGGTACTGATCAGTAAATGCACCTTTTCTATTGCTTACTATGCACGTCAATGGGCACTCTAATGCATTTGAATGGTAATTCACATTTTGGACTTCTCTGTGAGATTAACTTTAAACTTGGTGGCAATGTACCTTGGGTGGGTCTTTACCAAGTTTGTTCAAATGGTCTCGCGCCAGTGATTTTTTGTATTTTTTTATGATTTTTTTTTTCAAAAATCTTTAAAAAGTTTGAATAGGAAAGTCTAACATTGGAATTTCTTGCAATGTTTATAACTGAAATTATTTTGGCAAGATTTGTGCCAAACCTGGTAGGGGATGTACCTTTTATAATTGTCTGTTTATTTTGTGCAAATGGTCATGCTCCAGTGATGTTTTCACCTTGACCTCATTCCCAAGGTCAAACGATAACTGACACGAAATTTACTGTTCAATTGATAACTTTAGATCTGTTTTGAATAGGACCTTGATGTTGCACATGTTAACTTTTCTCTGTAAAGGTCCTGCTTAGACAGTACATGAGTGACCTTGACCTCGTTTCTGGGGTCACAGTGCAACATACATGAATTTTACTCTTCAATATAACTTGAGAACGACGTGAACTGGGACCTTGATGTTGCACATGTTAACGTTTTTCTATAAAGGTCAGACTTGCTCAGTACATTGTGACCTTTATCCAATCCCAATTTTACAGAGTTGCAAGTATGATGAACGTCTAGGTCAGCTGAGCATGGGCTGTTCACACAGCTCTCTTGTTTATGATTTTTCTGTGTGTTTTTGCTCTTTTAACTTTTTTATAGAGCTGTCATTCAGATTAAGTAAAACTGGGTGAATATTTTCCTTGTTGAAGGGTCCAACAAAGTTATTCACTAGGCGGCACTGCTGTGGATTCCAGATTTTTCATGACTTTTTCAATTCGGGTACTAATCATCAAATGCAACTTTCCTATTGATTATTATGCAAGTCAATGCCAATGGGCATTCTAACTGTCATCGAGATTGACGGTAGCAATGTACCTTGGGTGTGGGCATTCTAAAGCTAATTCGCATTTTGGACTTCTCCAAAACTGTCATCAAGATTGACGGTAGCAATGTACCTTGGGTGGTTCTCTACGACGTTTTTTCAAATGTTCACGCTTCAGTGATTTTTGGATTTTTTGGTGATTTTGTTTGTTCATATTTGGGGCAAATCTTAAAAAATGTTCTCCAAAACCGCTGACCCAATTGCTTTGATCTCGCACAGGAACACCACTAGGGTATTCTAGTTCTTAATGTGTTCACTCGGTGGCACTGCAATTTTTATTTCAGCTGACTTGCGAGCAAGACTAGTTTTAGGAGGCTCAAACAGTCGTCCATCTCAGAAATACTTCAAAATGTCATATGCACTCAGCTTAACCTCAACACAGGTCTATTCAGTTGCAACCTTGATTTTATGGGATAAGCTTCAGTCGACTGAGCACGGCCTGTTCACGCAGCCCTCTTGTTTGTTCTTTTTTAGGCAAATCTTAAAAATATTTTTCTCCGAAACCATTCACCCAATTGCTTTGATGTTAACACTCCTAGGGACTCGTGGTTCTTAATTTGTTCACCAGGTGGCGCTGTAATTTTTAGCTCTGCTGACTTGCTAGTCAGGCTGCACTTTATGAATGCTTAGTCGTCCGCCTTAGAAATACTTCCAAATGTCGTATGCGCTCAGCTCAATCTCAACACCGATCTCTTCAGTTGGAACCAGATATTGTGGGACAAGCTTAAGGCAACAGAGGACAGCTTGTCACCCAACCCTGTAGTTTTTTCCCCAAATTTTAAACAAGTCTCCTTTAAAAAGGAAATTAGCCTCATGGTGAAGATAAATTCCCAAGTTCATTAAGTGAACAGAATGGATTTCTGGCATTCCCGGCATGTGTACTATTGGACACTCTTTAAACGCATGAGGTACATGTAGTACACTGAAGCTTACCTTTGGAATGCATGCGTACATGTATAGGAAAAGTTAAGCCCATAAATTCAAATAAGCCTGATGTAAAATTCTTATTGAACCCCAAATTTGGGTTAAAATAATGATACTGTTGTCAAATAGGATAGGAACAGTGATCATGGTCTAAAACAGAGGTGACCTTCATATCATAGTTCACAGGACCACTTCAGTTTGTGCATGTAGGGTCAGCTGAGCACAGGACTGTCACAGTCCTATGGTTTTTTTGTTTTTTCTTTTTGTTTTTTTGTTTTTCAAAAACACCTAGCCAGTTGCTTTGAAAATTGTATGGGAACACTTTTGGGGAACCCCAGACCTTAGTTTGTTCAACAGGTGGCACTGCAATTTTCATTTAAAAAGTATGTGTTTTTGCAATTTGTGACTTATCCAAAACATAAATCACATTGTACTGAAACTTGGTGGAAACATATCTCATGGAAGGGCCAAACAAAGCTGTTTACTAGGTGATGATGCTCTAGATTCTTGATACTTTGTGAGTTAATGCATACTTTTTTATTGATTACCTTGTGAGTCAATGGAGATAGCAATGCTTATTTACGTGTTTGACTTCTGCAAAACCGTCAGCCAGATTCACTTTAAACTTTGAAGGAATGAACCTTAGGTGGATTTTTACTAAGTCTAATTAAATGGTCCTTTTCCAGCGATTTTTCAATTTGTCACCACTTTTTGTGGATTATTTGAGGAAATCTTAAAAAATCTCCGAAAACGCTTTGCCAATTGCTTTGAAATTGCTGTTGGGGCAAGTCAGAAATAAAATGCTCAATTCAAATATCTTATATTGAGCATCTAAGATTCCTGCCTATAGTGTTGGCACACATCTGTAAGTATACGTCTCGGAGTTCACACACACACATACACGTTTCTGCAAGAAGAAAATAAGGTTCCACAAGTATACTGCACTATATGGTTAAACTTGAACTTTCCAAACTACAAGAAATGCACCAGTTGCGGATCTGAAAATGGCAAACCCTATATCGATTTACCCAACTGTCGATAGATGGCACCATCAGACTTGTTCCGTAACTTCACATCATCGTGTGAAAACCATTAATAAGAAAGGTCAGAATTAGCTCTAAGGTGTGTATTTGCCCCAATACACAACTAAATACACAAACATTTTGAGGGCCAGCTACAGCTGTGTATTCCCATTTGATTGTATGTTAAAGCAACCTTAAATAAACTAGTCACTTTTGTAGCTGTGGTTATATGATTTTTGTGAGGTATTTAGTTGTGCATCTAGATTTACTGTCTGAAATTTGGTGTTTTACGTGCATTAGTTTATAAGTGATAAAGTTGCTAGTTACAATATAAAGCAATGGAAATACACAACCCTAGCTCTCCACTGACTGCATTGCCCTCTTTTAGGCAGTTCTTGAACCTTCTGCTCTTGACCTGAAACAGAGCGATGCATATATATATATATATATATATATATATATATATATATATATATATATATATATATATATATATGTATGTATGTATATATATATATATATATATATATATATATATATATATATATATATATATATATATATATATATATATATATATATATATATATATATATATATATACACCGTATTAATCCTGATGGTAGCACGCCGTGCCAATGCAAAGATTTGCCAGATCTTTCAGTGTTTTCGCGGTACTATGAAATAAGTGTTTTTATTGATTGAAAGTTTTGAAGGCTGTACAGTTCATTTAGGTGTTAAATAAACGTTTATTTACTACTGTGACATTTCATTTTTCATTTGGAAGCATTACCTTTGCTAAATTACAGGAAAAATCTTGTTTTGAATCTGGACCACTTGTATTGAAAGTGGGGGGCCTGGTTCCATTAGGGCATGTGCTACTATTAGGATGAATATATATATATATATATATATATATATATATATATATATATATATATATATATATATATCAGGTTACCATGATCATGCGCGAACTGTGTGTTCTGGTAGACAATTTTATTCTTGTCAACTCAAGCCGTTTGCCGGTCAATAAGTTTGTTCTAACAATATGTACTGGTGAGAATCATACAGGTGAGACATTATGTTTTAAGTAACATATTCAGTTGTTTTCTTCAATCAAAAACTGGACCCACGTTAGAATCGCCACATCTCGAAAGAGAGTAATTTGTGCCATGATGATGTCTGCACCAAAAACGTGCTTGGATAATCTCTTTTGTAGTGCTTTGTGTCCACACAGCTCGTCATCCCAAACCCATGTATGCTAATTAATGTGTCAGAGAAATAAAACACATTAATTTTATTATGTACCTTTGCACGCTAAGAGTGGTTGAACCTGACAGAGTGTCTTTCAGTGTTTCTCTTGTCTTCGTTTTGATAAGCCCAGCGCCTACGTCACTTAAAATCTAATGTCCCGTGAACTAAAACCTTTATACCAGTTAAAACGGCTCTACATACATTATTAATCTCTATCATGAAATCGCATATTGACCCTAATGGGAACCCTAGAGATTAATTTGTTTAATACGTTTTCTCAAAATAAGGCTGCAAGAGAGTAGAACACAGCAACCTTTTCTCATTTCTATTTAAAGGATGTCCATTTCTGTGAAGAAATTTTGAACCATTGTTTATCTTCCTCACAGCAACACGTCCAATTTTGTCATCCGACAAGTCCTGATCAAAAGTGATGCCTAACTGTTTTATATTTATCTTTGCCTCTATGGGAATATCGTTGCAGTAAACACCCATCTGTGTACACTGCTTGAGCTTCTGTTTCGTGCCAAAGATTGTATTTTCAGTTTTGCCCAGGTGTAGAGATAATCTATTCATTACCAACCATTTGCTGAGAGATTTCATATTTTTACTCAAAGATTTTTCCATCTGACTGACATTTTTACCAGGTACTAAAAAAACCGAGTCGCTTGCATACAAGTAAAGTTCACAGTTTACGCATCTTACCATATCATTCACGTAAATGGTGAGGAGGAGCGGACCTAATACGGGTCCTTGTTGTACATCACATGTAACGGTCTCACTGCAAGCGATGGATCCATTAACAGATACAAACTGTTTTCTGTATGATAGATATAAAGAAAACCGTTTCGTACCACACTCGTCTGCAACAATTGCTTTCAGTTTGATTGTACAATAACATGGTCTACTTTGTCGAACGCTTTCCGCAGATAGATTAAGACCATGCCAGTATACAAACCCTTCTCCACATTCCGCCGAATCTGATCTGACATATACGTGAGTGGCGTTTCTGTCGAAAAATGGGATATAAAATCTGAATGATATTCATATATTAAATTCAGTTCGCAAAAGTATTGATAAAAGGGATCAAACACGATTATTTCTATATTGGACAGGACCGGAAGAATGGACACGGATCTATAATTACCTTCATGGCTTCGATCACCTTTTTTTTCACAAGAGGTACGATCTTTGTAATTTTCAAATCAGTAGGTACCTCCGAGGTTCTAAGAGATAGGTTGATCAGAAATGTGATCGTATTGAAAGGAAAGCAGTGCATTATATGATAATATTTTGAAAAAGAAATTTACAGTTGCATTGTACTGCTTGTGTAGGAATGATAAATTCTGAATCAGGAAAATATGGAAAGGTGGAAATTATTATAAATTGACATAATATTTTGATGTAACGTATTTTCTCATTAGGAAGAGACAGAGGTTAAATCCATAGAGTGTATGAAAATGACTTTTACAAACCACATTACCTTTCATTGACTGAGATTGTCTCATCTGTGCAACAGCTCTCCGTCACCTGTGAGTCATATGTATGTTTGCCACCAGGCAGCACTGTAGCCATCTGCCTGCCATGCTGGGAACAAGGATGTATGTAAATTTTTTTAACCTGCTGCCGAAAGGCATAATTTTGCGTTCTCAGCTGAAAGTAAAAAAATGTACTGAACAAAATGCTGCTTTTACTTTTCACCACATAAATTCGCCATTTTAACTACTGTGGTGAAACTTTGCATAATATTGTCTGTAAAATACACCCGAGGGCACCAGTTTGACCAAAAATTGTTAAAAATGTCTTCTTACATCAGGGTCCACAATTTCACATAAACCTTCAGTCGGCATGATAGTGCTGTGACCTTGTATCTCCCAGTTGCAGACTTGCGCGAAAATCATCCTCTTTGAACTGGTGCCATGTTGGTGCCTATGGTGTCTGGCTGATTAAGTATTCTAATTTGTGTATCTGTTTTATATAAAGAAATTAAATGCCATATTTTTATCATATCTTTATTTTAGAATGTTGATCAATATGAACTTAATAACCACATTACAAGTACGTACAGTGTAGCCTTATATAGAATTATACACTGACTGGCTCATGAACAGATTTCATGTGCATTGATTGGCTCATGGTCAGATCCTATGTATACTGACTAGCTTATGATCAGATCCCACGCTAAGATGCGTGGTCTTCAGGTCGTACCATGATGAAAAATGAAATAACCTATGTTTGATTTTCTTGCAGTTCCTTCTTTTCTAAAATATACTCAAAACGGAGAGTAACATGTCATGTAAAGATGACACAAGAATGTATCTCCGTGTCCCCCCCCCCCAAATTGAGTAGAAATATTGAAATGTTAAATATATGTATCATAATTTTGCGAGTCGTCAGAAGACCATTCATAATAAAATACATGTTAGACAATGTATACACATGCAGGGAATGACAAGATACAATGGAGATCCCCTATGCATACTCCCCAATCATTTTGTGATTTTACAAAAGAACAGCCCGTCATCAGCTGACCTTGACATTCAATCCAAAATAAGTCCTAGTCTGAGGGTACCTAGAATTGTTTTGCCTGCAATTTGAAAGGCATTAAGCAAGTGGTTTTAGAGGAGAAGATTTTGAAGGTTTTTCGTAAAAAATGTACAATCATAAAACATGAAAATCAGACGTGTGCCCACTTGAAGACATATGATACAGGCTCATCCAAGTTACATCCGCACGAAGTTTGAAGTATATCTGGTTCATAATTTTGAAGAAAATTATATATACACGCACGTACGCTAGTCTCCCAATACTTGCCACGCTAACATTATATTCATTGCCTAACAATTCTTAATTTTAGAAAATTCCTAAAAATCAGCGACTACTTAACCTACGAAATACCAAGGTGGAGATTGAAAAAGCTACATGTCTACCATTTTTGAGGACAATTCAGCTTGCAGTTCACAAGTACACACAAAAAATGCTCTTGACGGCGTGCTTCACTTTATGACTCTAATGTAAAAGTTTTTACTGTCTGTCTATGGTTACCATCTAATAACCTAAAAAAAAATCTATATTTTCTGAAAGAAAACAAAACGTCACTTTCGATTCTGGCTCTGAATATAAAATTTTAGGATCACTATTGACGCAATGAAATTTTAATCAAAATTCTTAAACATTGTATAAAATATGACAAAGCATTTGAAAATAATAAAAAGATTTAGTTCACAGTGTCAAATTAAAGAACACATAACGCTCTCCAAACCATCATTCTAAATGTTTTTAAAAGCGCTTAGTTCCAATTTTATGATTGTTTTAACTTTTTAAAAATTAAAATTTGAATTTACACATCCTGTAAATTTTGAACTAAAACCCTTATGCAAAATTTGAAATATGGTTTTGCTCCTAGAAGTGTACTGTTCCATTTTCCATTAGAAAATAAGATTTCCCATTTTTGGTTATGTTTTTTTTCGCCAAAACAGTTAAAATAAATTTCTTTGATTAAGCAATTAAAATGCAAATTTCTGCAATATTCACTACATTGGACGCTCTAATAGGACAAATCTATGAGTTGAAGTTAGACTGACACTTCTTTCTGCAATACTTTTGACGCTATTCAACAACTAAGTTTTCCATTTGTGCCTAATCACTTTAAATTAAAATTTTACCACTCCCATTTTCATTTAAATTGATGCGCCTATGTTACAAACATATATATTCAAGTTGGAAAAGTATCTAGTAAAGTGCCAAAGAGATTCCATTTTTAAAGTTCTAAGTGTCTGTAATTGGATAGAAAGGGAAAAAGAACATATGAAAAAAACAAAATGTCTTCATACACAGACATGCATTAATGAGTTCTGAGTTCTTATCAAATTTGCTCGACAGCAAATCGGTCTATGTGCTTAGAAAATTAAGAATTTTAATACTTTAATTCGTTTAAAGATAATCAACTATACTTTGAACACAATCCTTTAAATTGAAATTTGATTGGCTTTTTCATCTATGATAGGGTTGAAATGGTCAAGCATTTAAACATTGAAAGTGTACCTAATTAGCATAAATTGAAATTCTAAACTTTCCATCTTAATCTGACTGAATGCCCATATAGGCCAAACCTGTGAAAGGAAATTGGTTTTCCCTTCTGAAATTCATATGTTTTTAATATATTAAAAACTATATTTTGTAAGTGTGCCTATTACTAGTAAGTTTCATTTCTCATATCATTGGATGCGACTACATCATGAACACGTAAATCAAAGTTGGAATGCTACCTGTATCTTTTATAGTTTGAAAGAAATTCAACTTCAAATTTTTACGTGTCCTTGATTGACATAGATTAAAATTCTACAGCTGGTATATTGTGCCCGTTAGATCCACCGCTTCGATAGGAATACCCATAGCACCAACGTCTGTATCTGTGTGTGGAATACTTTCAATGCCAGAAACAACTGAAGCTTTTAACGACTCTGATTTGCAAAATTATACTATTCTGAGCGATCTGTTGAACTTCAGTATATGTGCTACAGCTATGCAAAATGTAAAGTTTCTGGATCACGCAGTGTCTGATTTTGAGACGGCACAAAACTTGACAAACGAAGAAGGAAGGAAAGAAGGAAGGAAAGAAAGAGAAAGAATGAAAGAGAGAAAGCACGTGCGTTTATACACAGCTAAAACAGTAAGGGAGGCCAGCTGGAAGTGTGGTCGTCAATGGTCAATGTTGTAAATGATAGTGCCGGCACTATTTTCGTCGATAGAATCATGGACTTATTAACAAGCATGGACCTATCATTAATAGGTCCATGATAGAATGGACTAATTTCCAGGTTCTCGACCCAGATTCCTTTGCATGCTCTAGGGCACCAGATTTAGGTGGCGCCAATTCGTTTTTGTTTCCTTTAATTTTTAGGCGAAAATATGTTTATTGCCTTTTTATGATAACAGACAGAGTCTTTTGAAACATTGTACCAAAATGTGTCATCGAGTCCTTTTCTTGCAATTGCTCGCACTTCCGGCACCAATGTCAACTGCAAAGTTGCAATAAACTCGTGAAAAAGCATGTTCGGCCAAGTACATTTAAATCGCACTGTCCTATGCATGATTAACAATATTGGGGGGGGGGGGAGGGAGCGGTAGCTTGCAGAGAGAACCGGCTGCAAGATTTACCCATTTGCGCTCTACAAATAGGTTGGACAATAGTTCAATCGTTTCACAATGGTTTGCAGAGTAAGAATTGATGTTAATCTTTACAGTGAGTTTTTAAACAGGTGTGTTGACACATTTAGTTGAACTTTGCTAAACTGCAGTTTCCTCGTGAGTTTCCGAAAACATAGTTACATTACACATAAATCTAATTCGATTTCACTTCAACGGCTTCATTTACTTTCGGTCTTGAACATTTTTGAAATATGTAATAATTCTTTTCAACGTTATTTCCACGGGCTCTTGTCAACTTCTGTCTTAATTCTTTGTCCATTTTTTAATAACGGTTTTTCTGATGCTGATGTCATAAATTTAATGTTTATGGAAGTTATAAAGAACCTAAGACAAGGAATATTCCTTGTCTCAGAAAGAACTAAACATAGCTGGCGTTCAGAGTACTGTTGTACTTGACAAGCAGATGTTCGTGTGCAATATCTTCAGTATTTTCTCGGTCCAGTGCACGCGATTTGTATTTGTGGTATGCAGACATCTTTCAAGGCAGTGTGAACCCTCTCGGTACATGAATCAAACACAGACGTGTTTTCTGTTTGAGCGGTGTTAGTACCATCCTGTTCAGATTCCTTTCTATTTTTTCCATTAACATTTGCACTAAGACAGTTATCTCCAATTTTGATAGTTTATGGAGTTCATACTTTGTGATAAATTTTGGGTTTTAAGATGTTAGGCCAATATATTTAAAAAAACAAAGAGTCTGCAGTTAATGAATAATATTTCAAAGATTGATAAGAAGGTTATAAAACACCAGTTGCCTTTTCTGACTGACAGCAAGTCTCTATTTAGGAGTCAAATTTATTTCATCACATTGGCATTGGAAGATTGTTGGGTTGAAATTTATAAATATTGGTAATAATTGGTCTGAACTAGTTGCTATCTCAACACGCAGCCATTCGATGGTCAAAACCTAAAATTAGCACGGGGGAGTACTGCCACTCCAGTGAAACCCAAACTGCTTAATGAATCATTTCATTTGCTTAACAAAGAATGGGCATCATGCCCAAGAGCCACGTGGTGACGTTTAGATTGGACTTTGTTTTTCAACGTGCATAGATTTACATACAATAGATGTTTTCGTTTTATTGCCTTTGTGTACGCTACCCTGCAAGGTCATGGCGGCTCAAGCAGTATCAAAAGGCTGCCCAAGAATTGTAAGAAAGACGCCAAGTGTGTATCGTATATATTTTTGAGCTGTTGCGCCAATACGCGGAGCAGACTGTTTTGTGTCTGACCTCCAGTGAGATTTTTTTGTTTTTTTGTTTTTTGTTTTTGTTTTTGTTTTTGTTTTTGTTTTTGTTTTGTGTTTGTTTTTTTTTTTGTTTTTGTTTTTGTTTTTGTTTTTTTTTTTTTTTTTTGTCTCCCTCTTTGCCAATATTCTGCAGTCAAGTTCCATTATTGCCCTGTGTGATCTAACCTACTTTTGTCCCGTACACTGCTGTCCAGATATTTGATCTGAGCATAATTTACCCCTCCTTGCCACCCAAGCTCACATGTCCCCTGTGGGATGCAGGACAGTGTACTGGTCACGAAATGTGACATGCTGGTAACATGTGTGATGAAACCGTTTTAGTTAGCAAAATGGTGGTACAAAATGTGTTAGGATCTTACAGTATTTCATATCATGCATAAAGTATTAAGCTGATACTTAAGAGCCTAAATGGGTCACGGTGCAATTATTATGAATTGTGTGTTACATATATAATCATAATTGAAGATTTTTTTTTTTTTTAACGGTTTTCCGGTGCAGATGTTATGAAACGCATGTTTACCGTATGTATGGTACTTCGGATAATGCATTGTTGCTTATTATTTGTAGTTATAGATTGTTATGTAAATTTTCGGGGGGGGGGGGGAGCGTACAGATAATATCAAGCAAGGCACGCTTGAATGTCACACTAAAAATATCTCCTTTTCTGAAAAAGTCATACTTTCTGTTATTGTTACAGAGTTTCCTATTTTTGAGTTAAATCCAGATACTGCTCTTTTCTCTCATAAACATTGCGCCAACCCTATTTTCAGTAACTTTGGCATCTTTGTCTCTCTTTTTTTATGTGCATTTTCTTGTTACATGTCATATTACCATGTTACCCTCAACGACATTCATAAAACGCCTGATTCTTGTCAGTCCATGCAAAGCTTACATGCAAATGACACATTGGAAACAATTATTTGGTGTTGTGTGCTTCTATACACCATCCGCTGACTTCGTTGGTATTCTGCGAAATATTACTGATAAGTGCCTGCATCTTTGCCGTATTTACATTTCCTTGGTTTATAAACAATGGGCATTAGTATTGATCAATACCGAGTGACCATAAGTCTCTTCTCTAATAATTGTACCCGTTTTGTGGTACACTTCCATCCAGGTCCACGTGTCGAAAACCAAATAATATGCTCATACTCCTCATTGGCTTTTCTACACTTACACACACTTCTCTGCGTTTTTTCCTGTGTAAAGCACCTTATATTATTCCTTTGTACGTTCTTCCTGTCTTCAATCGACGTTCACGCGAACCACGGTCCCACACTTAACTCAAACAACCACCTGAAGTTCTTTCATTCTAACGTCCGCAGCATACGAAGTACCGGTAAACTTGACGAAATTCATCTCTTGGCCCAATCAGGTAACTTTAACATTATTGCTCTATCTGAAACCTGGCTGGATGAACATTACCCCGATCACCTCCTCCTCCTCAAGGACTTCCAACCTCCGTATCGTTCAGACCGCACAACGGGAAGAGGCGGTGGGGTCCTGACGTTTATTCACTCTTCTCTACCGTGTGTAAGACGCCCGGATCTTGAAAGTATAGATTGTGAATGCGTCTGGGTTGAAATTTCGACCCAGCGAGGGAAAGTATTATTTGGTAACTATTATCGTCCACCTGGCCAGTCTGCAGAAATCCGTGACGCGTTTCTCGGGTCTCTGGCATCTTCTTTTTCATCTGCCATTGAATGCAACCCTCACCTTTTAATTGTAACTGGCGATTTCAACGACAGGTGCGCCAATTGGAACTCCCAACATGAGGACAGCGATTTAGGTTTATCTCTGGTCAACCTTGTGAATCGATACAATCTCTTTCAACTTATAGATGAACCCACTAGGATAAGTGAATACTCGAATAATTTATTAGACCTTATCATTACTTATTCCCCAGGTCTTGTTCTGGACTCTGGAACCCTTGGTCCAATCTCAAATTCTGAACACTGTGCAATCTTTTGTTCTTTCTCCCTTTCCCTTCACAAGGACAAGCCCTTCAAAAGATCAATATGGGACTTCAATAAAGCAAATTTTTGTGACCTCAATGCTGTCCTTTCTACAGCCCCTTGGAACATTGCTCATGATGTCTTCGATTCTATTGATGCCGTATCCTACTGGTCTAATCTCTTCCTATCTACTGCAAAGGACTTTATTCCCTATAAGGAAGTCACCATTCGCCCAAAGGACAAACCTTGGATAACTGCAGACATTAAAAAACATATTAGACGTCGAAATCGTGCATGGAAACGCTTCAAGAGAGCATCCAACCAACCACGCCCCCATAATTACGACCTTCACCTCAAGATTGACAGGTTATACCAATTTTACAAAAAATATCGCAACAAGGTTGTGACCATAATAAGGAAATCTGTCTCTTCTTACTTTTCCAATCTCCAGCTTCGACTTGATGAGAAAGACATTAATCCTAAACAATGGTGGAGCCTGTCCAAGTCTGTTCTGGGATGCAAAATTCACCAACATATACCCCCAATCATTGACGATAACAAAATCGTATCATGCATCACGGGAAAATGTGAAATATTTAACTCTTACTTTGCCAGCCAGTGCAAAACACACCCTGACACTGATGCCCCACCCCTGCCCGATTTCACGTTCCGAACTGAGGCACGTCTACGCAATATTACCATCAATGAAGACAGTGTCAAGAAAGTACTATCTTCCCTGAGGCTATCCTCAGCATCAGGCCCAGATAACATAGGGAACATCCTACTTAAGAACACAGCAGATTCGATATGTAAACCACTTACAAAAATCTTCCAACTTTCTCTCAGTCTTTCTTTCTTTCCCAATGCTTGGAAGAGATCCAACATATGTCCTGTCTTCAAAAAGGCCAACAGACAGATTAAAAATAATTATCGTCCTATTTCTTTGCTCTGTAATGTTTCAAAGGTGTTTGAACGACTGGTCTTTAATGCACTCTATGAATACCTGGCACAAAATAACCTACTCACTTCCAAAAATTCTGGCTTTAAGGCCTATGACTCTACTATCAATCAGCTTGTGTACATCCTTCACAATATCTACAACGGCCTAGAACAGTCAAAAGAAGCCAGAGTGGTGTTTCTAGACGTATCGAAGGCGTTTGACAAGGTTTGGCATCCCGGTCTCCTTTTTAAACTTCGACAACTCGGCATCTTCGATAATCTTTTAGCATGGATTGATAGTCATCTCTCAAACCGATCCCAACGAGTGATTATTCATGGCTAATCTTCATCATGGCTACCTATTGAAGCTGGTGTGCCCCAGGGTTCCATCCTGGGTCCACTTCTCTTTCTTGTCTATGTTAATGACCTAGTTGACAATATTACATGTGATGTCAGACTTTTTGCTGACGACACCAGTCAACTTGAAGTTGTTAATGACCCAATTGAAACTTCAAATCACTTGAATATTAATCTCTCTGTTATACGTAACGGGGGGAAGTTGTGGCGTGTTACCTTTAACGCTTTAAAGTCTCTTTCTGTCATATTTTCAACCAAACTTGTTAAACCACACCATCCACCCGTTCGTCTTGGAGACTCTGAAATACCTGCGGCAGACTCACACATTCATCTTAGTATTACTCTCAGTAGCAATTTATCCTGGCATGCTCACATTACTCGTATTACTACCAAAGCGAGCCAGCGAATTGCCCTTCTGCGTAGATTCAAATACAAACTTTCCCGCAAAGCTCTGATTAAACTTTATTTAACTGTGGTTCGACCAATTCTTGAATATGGTTGTGTGCTCTTTGACAACTGCGGTCAGGGACTTTCCGATCTTATTGAATCCATACAGTTTGAAGGTGCCAAAATATGCACAGGTGCATTAAGGCACACATCACGCGCCAATCTCTTACGTGAACTTGGTTGGACAACACTCGCCAGCAGGAGGAAGTATTCTAAGTTACTTCTTCTTTACAAAATGTATCACAACTTAAGACCCTCCTATCTCTCTCAATTAACTCCTCCTACTTTTAATGATCGAAACCTCCGCCACACTAGCTCCATACGTCCCATCAATTGCAAAACTAACCGCTTAGACAAATCCTTTCTACCTGACGCTATCAAACTGTGGAACAATCTTCCCTCCGATATAAGAGACTCAATTTCCCTCCAAATATTCATATCAAAGCTGAAAGCAACACTACTAGCAGTGGATCATGTTCCTGTTTACTATACCCAAGGACACAGATTTGCCAACATTTGTCATACCCAGCTTCGTCTTGGATTCTCGAGACTTAACTTTGATCTCTTTAAAGTCCACATCATCCCACAACCTACATGTTCGTGTTCCTACCCCACTGAAGATCTGCAACATTACCTGTTCTTTTGTCCAAAGTACTCAACTTATAGAATTAGACTACTCAACTCCATCATCCCTATTATTGCTCCCGGCGTCCACCCAAATATGATTATACACACAGCAAGTGACAGACTAGCTCATATTCTTCTCTTTGGTAGCGACTAATTGTCCATTCCCTTCAACATACAAATTTGTGGTGCTTTCCACAGATACATCGTAGATACTACACGCTTCATATCTTAGTTCTGTTATACATAAGCAGTAATTTTCAATTGAGTTAGTCGCTGATTTACAGAATTCTTACTTCCCAAATGTCCTTTATGAAATTTCCTACCGCTAGTCCGTATTATTGTGAACAGGGACGTATATGTGTACATTCTACCTGCAGTTAACTATTTTGCTTTGTTTTGCATTTTGATGGCTACTACTACTGTGATTTTTGTATGCAGGGTACAAATCTGAAGCATGTGTACAGCTTCTCTGTTAATTGGATAACTTTGTTCTTGTTTTGTCCTGTGTGTTTTGCAATATACATTTTGTGTGTCACTCTATGTTCTGGAGAACCCCTCGATTAGTGACATCTCGATGTACTATAGGGCGATCCAGTTGAAATAAATATGTTTAAATTAAAATGCCCAAGACTCAAGGCCACAGATTGCCTTGCTCAGACAATACAGCATCCCGTGCCGGGATCACAGCAGCTGTTGGAGACCTGAGCTTCATACAAAGTCTGTAATGGTCAGAAGATATTTGCTATGTTATAGTGGATATTTGAAGTCTGCTTTTACTTTTTCTCATTTTGTACATAGGTCCTCTGTAACCTGTAGCAGCGCTTATTGTTTCGAGCAGTAGCAACGTGCTTAGTGACGTGTGGGTACAAATCTGTCATGCTGCTGCAAACATTTTGGAAGTACAATTTGGTTCCCATGAGGCATCTGTAATGCTGCTTTCTGTTGCGGTTGAAAACTCTTTAATTTTTGGCACATGCCAGCAGGTATTCACTGGTCACACCTGTATGAGTCCTTTGCATGTGGCTTCAAGATTCTAGGTTAGAGTTGGCTGGTGATAGATAGGCATTGGTAAGGTCAATTCTGCTTTAGTGGACACACCCATTCATGTCAACCAAAATGTCCACCCAACTTTTGGCATAACATGTTTTGCTTCATTTATGTCTATATATATATATATATATATATATATATATATATATATATATATATATATATATATATATATATATGTCATTGTTTCCTTTTGGAACTTACAATTGGAGACATGGACATCCCAGGCTCATCCACTGCATCTATCATGCCAAGATCTGGTATGCTGTACGTTTCAAACTGGTTTGCTTGGCTTCAGAGGACTTCATCCGTCTGTTTGCATAACACCTCTTTTCTATGAATAGGTGTACATAGTGTTTACAACTGTTCTGGCCTTTGGCATAGCTAATATATAACAAATATTAACCTGTTGTATGTGCCGAAAGGATTTCGTTGTGTGTATTATTAGTAAGGTAAAGTGTGTCCAGCATATTGTGTTCACCTTTGGTGCCAGTGGTTGTAAGTTTGCACAGAACTGCAAACTCTGTGTCATTATTCAGAAAACTGCTTGTCAACCAATTTTGTTTTGTTTGTTTGTTTGTCTGTTTTTTTCTGTATTGTGTTTGTTTTTTGTCTTTCTGTTAAGTGTGTAGGTTGATGATCTATTGTATTGATGCCTGTAGCCATACAGCTATATCCCCCATCGTGAAAATGTTTTTACTGTTAAATATAATGTGTAGAGTTGGGATCACAGCACCAATGTTGCCTACTGCAAATGTATGCGCTTCATGATTAGGGGCTGAGCTGACCGCACGTGCTGTGGTAATGTTTGCATGACTTGTTAAATTGCACATTGTTACTGGCACCCTCGATTGGTGGTTTTCTGTACCCACTGACAGTGTTTTCGGGACTGACCCTGATTACCTGTGGGTGCACCCCGATCTCTGTTTTAGTGTTGTCTTTATCCGCTTCATCTATATACTTTGGCCTGTGATCTTTGCTATTGCATGCTTGATACTAGTCTCCTGCCACTAGACAATAGTCTTGATCTTGTTTGTGCTGAACTGCACAGAAATAAAATTCTGGGGTTTAACATGAGAATTCTTATTCCCCCAAGCTGCTTTGTACATGGCTTCGTAGATTTTGAATGTGCGTTCAACTCTGTCTCGAGACAAAAATTGCTATATAAATAGCTGGTTATATAACGTTGGGAAACTTCCTAGGCATCGTAGGTATAGTGATGAAAGATATTGTTTTTAGACTCCACATGGATACACAAAGTATCTATGTCTAATATTGGTGCTAAACAGGGATATGTATTGAGCCTTATCCTTCTTAATCCTTTTGTTTCAGATATTCTTGCAATTTATTATGACTCTTCTGATCCAGTTGAGCTTTATGACTTCAAACTCAACTGTTTATTTTATGCTGATGATTTGGTCCGAATGTCGCAGTTCGCGTCACGCATACAATGTTCACTTGATAAAATTCGAGCCTACTGCCGACGTTGGAAACTCTCTGTCAACCTGTCTAAAACAAAAAATAATATTTTTGGCCTAAAGCTGTAGGTAAAACTCTTTGATAAATTCTCAATACAGCTCCAACAGCGTTTCCGTTGAAGTAGCCTTAATCTCCAAGAAACAAACACAGCTCCCCTGAGAAAAATGACGCACAAGAGTGACATCATACTTCTTTCTCCACCATAGTTTGTAGCTCTTTCTCTGGGGCAAGTACAATTTTCTTTCTATAGCATCATTGAAAACGGACATACAAACAAGAAATGGACCAGATCCTGTTACTACCTAAGGCAGCAGTCCTTGGAAGACCTACTGGTGCCGACCATATTGCAACATACATTTCAATGAATGTGATGTGTTTTATTGTCTTTTATGTATTTTACTTTTTTTTTCTGATTGAACCTGATTTTTTGGCCACATCGGAGGTTCATCCCAATCATGTTGTGCCCCAAATGTAAGTAGTAGTTGGTAGTTTTCCAAATCCATTATTATAATTTTATAATAATGATACTACTACTACTACTACTACTACTACTACTACTACTACTACTACTGCTACTACTACTACTACTACTACTACTACTATTACTACTACTACTACTACTACTACTAAGATAATGATGATAATAATAATAATAATAATTATTATTATTATTATTATTATTATTATTATTATTATTATTATATTATTATTATTATTATTATTAAACCACACAAAATATTGGCTGTGTTTCCAGAAGTCACACACACACCCGAAGTTGCTCATATTGCTCATGCTGCTTCTCAAAATCTGCTTGCCAGACATGCATCACTGCCATGGCTTGTCTGAATTTAGCTGCGTTTGTGCTTGAACACAGACATATTGCCTATCTTTCCACTTTATTTTTGTCTCGGCTGAGATCTGGACATTGTGCAAGGCGGAAAATTCAAATTTCTCACGTTTGTAGCACATGTGGTAAAGTTTCGCATATCCTTCCAAATGGTCAACAGGTTGAAAATTATGCAAATTTGAGCCAGTACGGTAAACCAAGGATGGCAGAGAGAGAGAGAGAGAGAGAGAGAGAGAGAGAGAGAGAGAGAGAGAGAGAGAGAGAGAGAGAGAGAGAGATGAGAGAGAGAGACGAGAGAGAGAGAGAGAGAGAGAGAGAGAGAAGAGAGAGAGAGAGAGAGAGAGAGAGAGAGAGAGAGAGAGAGAGAGAGAGAGAGAGAGAGAGAGAGAGAGAGATGAGAGAGAGAGAGCTCTACCCCCTTGGGTAAACTTAAGTGTTGATAATGATGAATATGTTCAAAACTATTATAGATAGAGATGTCATTCTAATTCAGTTATATGTTTGCACTTTGGGCGCATCCAATAAAACAGTGACTGAACACTGTCAGAGTTTTAATATATGCCAATTTTGGCCA